>JAVJGI010000001.1:104920885-104936328 GCA_035590275.1 Ibycter americanus | reverse complement strand
TACCCCTTGCCAGGCCTCGCAGCCGACCCCGCCGCGAAGGGGCTCCCCGTCGGTGGGAGCGGCCGGGCACACCGGGCCCAGGCGGGGGCGGCGAGCCGCGGTCCCCCACCGGCAGGGAACAGGCCGGGAATGCCCGCTCCCACCTGGGCAGGGCGGGCAGCATCCCGCGGGAAGGCCCGGCGCAGCTTCGAGCACCGGCAGACCCGGGGAGCCCGAGCCCCAAACATCACCGACACCAGTCCCAAGGCCCTGTGCCTCCCCAGCTAACCGGGAACCGGTTCGAGGGGAACGCGCTGCACCTCAGCAGGGCAGCCCGAACATCAAAAAGCTGGTGCCTGCTGCCGCATTCGCACTGCAGAAGTTACACAGATAGAGTAGGAAATAAATAATTTTTGAGATGCTTCATTCCTAAGGTAACCGGTAAAAATCATCTCTGGTTCAGTATGCGCATCCTGCTCGTTTTGGCACCGCGCATAAGGACTCCCTTACCACCACCTCGTGTAGACACGCTCTGCCTAGCACCCAGGATAGCCCCAAGTTTGGAGAATTACACAGTCAGCCCCAAGCAGGAGGAACATTTTTGCAGTCATGGAAGGATGTGGATGCTTCGCAAAGGCAGTACCTGAAGAAGGAAACCAGCAGCAAGGCTCCCTCTCTGTGCAGCTGCTGAGTTTGTGTTTAAAACCCTCGCACATCCCCCATTTGGTGACAGTGGCACAGCCCCCATTTGCCAGCCTTTCCCTGTCCCCTTCCCAGCTCCAGAGGAACCTGGGCTGTTGCAGCTCACTGACTGGGCAAGCAACTCATCTGAACTAAACACCACAAGGAGGGATTTAATTCTTAAGATGACACAACAGCCTTCCAAGGTTTCTTTTTACCCTCGTATCCTGCAGGCTTACAATACCCTCTCTGCATGTTTGCTGTTTGTGTGGCCAACCAAAGAGAACTCTGATTTACCACTGAAAGCAAGTCTCTTCCTGGAGTATCCTAGGGGTCTCTAGGCTTGCCTGTAGGGCTCTTCAAAGGTAGAGACCTCTTCCCCTCAGAGGCAACACAATCCCTGCAAGGTGCCGCAGCTGGTAAACAATCCCTGCAAGATACTGGGAAAATGGCTAGGTTTATCCCCCCCACCCGTGGGTGAGCACCTTCCCCCATGGTGCCCACTTCCAGAGCCTGCACACAGAGATAAATAGCCCCTGGCTGGAGCCTGTAACCAGACAAGTCTAGACTGCAAATGAGGCACCAGGTTTTTAAACAGCCACTGTCATTAATCACTAGAGCAAATCACACAGGGAAGCAGAGGTGCAGTCTGCACTGCAGCCTCCCTGGGGTTGCCCGACAGCCACCCCCAGCATGTACCAGACCTGGAGCTAGAGCATGCAACAGATCAGCACTCTCTGGCCTCAAAGGGAGCTCAGAAGGTCTGGTCCAGCAGTACTGGGCCGCCAAGCCTGCTCAGAAACAGTTACTATTTATTTACAAAAAGCCCTCCATGCCTGGAGCTAGGACATAACAGGGCCCTCTGTCCACAGCCCCGGCTCAGCTCAGCTCAGCCCGAGCATCCTTCCCTTCAGTCTTCCCTCACCCTCAGCAAGGGGAACATCTTGTTTTCCCTTCCCTCTTCCACCCCCAAGAAAACACTTAACTCCCAGCAACTCACCCTAAGATGTTCAGCCACACAGCCATTTTGCTCAGAGTCAGTGCTCAGAAAATCCTCTGCTCGACCTGACAGGGTAACAAAAAAAAAAAGAGATTTACTCTCTGGTCTTCCCTCTCAGTAGGGCTACAAACTGCCTCAAATTCACCCTTCTCCTGAGAAACCAGTCAGAAGCTACAGCACACACAAAACTCTAGACTGTTCTCTAAGGCTCCCCTGCCCTTTAATCTGGGTGATCATCCTCACCTGCGTGTGTAAAGCCAAACCAGTTGCAGCTGGAACCCCACACCTGGCAGTTTATTGCAGCTTCAGACTGTGTGCTGAGGGCCTGGTTCAGCCTTTTGTCCCAAACACACCAAGTTCCCTCTCCCGACAGGCTGGGATAGATCATTTATCAGTGTTTAACAGTGCTGAACGGCACCAGCGGCTTTCTGACCCATTCTCCTGGCTTGGGTTAGCCACTTCAGAAGCTCTTCATAGTCTTCAAGTCTTAACTGTCCAAGAGCACTTCATTTTCGGTTGCATGCAAAATTTGCTGCTTCAGCCTTCACTGACTTTGCAAGACCCTAGGAGATATTAAACACAGGTGATTAGACAAGACATGATTCTGGCAAATTATTAGAGACATCTGTAGGAAGCTAATGTTCTTCCTATTTCATGAACTGAGAGACTAGAGACCAGAGGTCAAATGACTTTGCTCAAGACTGCAAAGAGCTAAAGGCAGAGCCAGAAATAGAGCTTGGATCTCCAGCTCCCATTACTTCTGCCCTGTCCCTAATGCACACTTGCTTCTACTCTGTATGGCTGATTTAAAATGAAAATGAAGAATTAACTTCCAAGCTGTTTTTGGAAAGAGGAAAGAAAGGGTGATATTGTCTACTGTAAGGGGAGAATTAAAGATGACATTTCATTTTAGTCCTTTGGATATGCATAATATAATCAAACACAATAGCGGTAATAAATGAATATTTTTTCTCCCCACGGTGCTTACGAGTGCAACATACTCTAACAATTTCTCAAAACTATGTTGATAAATTGGAAACACAGTGATGGAGGTAACAAAGAGAGCCAACAAAAACATAATCCATTCAATTTATCAGAGGGACTAGTTTTGAGAAGAGAACCCTTGAAATCTGAACAGTCCTATTCTTATAAACCAGATGTATATATTTCAAAATATAAAGCTACACTTTTTATGCCTGTGCATAAGCTTGTTTATTAAAGATTTGCCCAGGCAATCACGGCTAAATAAATTATTTGGATGTATTTCACCAATTCAGTTCAAGATGGAAGAGGCAGGGTGCATACTGGAAAGCCACAATGCATGGAAGCACATGGGGAAATAATAAAGAGGCAAGGGCCAGGTTTTCAATTTACACTGATATTGCTATTATCAAAAAGCAGTCCTTGGAGGGCCTTCCTCCCACACACTGCTTACCTTCCACGCAAGTGACAGCCTTACACTGTCATGTCAGAAGACTAATCCACTGGACATGCGTGAGCCCATGGAGTTTCACATGATCTGGAGTATTTTTCAGCTTCCTTGTCCTTTGGGCATATCTGAGACATAAGGTATCAGAAAATATCTGTAATTTCTTTAAACATATACACTGCCTGCAAGCCAGCCAATAAATGAAGTGGGGGGAAATACAGGCAGTAAAAGGAACATTCAAAGTTTAGTCTGATTTTTGTTCTGTTGCAAAGGAAAAAAACCTGGAATGATACAGCAGAAGAGGGATTTGTTTTCTACAAGGTTTTCAGTTTGAAAGGTGGCTCAAAAAGATAGAAAAGCACTGTCACACCTGTAAGCAGAGTCCAGCTCCAGAACTGCAATGCCATCACAACTGTTCAGCACCGCTTACAGTATTAGAAAAGTCAGTAGTTAGCTGAAAAAAAAGAGTCACAATGTTAGAATCATGGCAAACAAATTTTGGAACACCCATCCCTTGGATTTTGTGAGTGCACTTTTTATGTGGATACTAAGAAGAGACCAAAGGAAAAGCAGCTTTGTTCTAGTTGATAAAACCTTGTGGAGCTTTAGAATTATGAAGTATCCTTTTGAAGTTAGAATGAAGTCATTGATAAGACCATCCAAACCCAAAAATAATTTGGATAAACCCCTTCTAGCTTCCTAAGATGCCTAGATTATTTCATTGTGATATAACAAAGCAGTCAAAGAACCTTGGAAAATTATAAGAGATGGATAAGAGGTTAGTAACAGTAAGAGATCAAGACCTCTATTATAAATTAAATTATAAGATTACCAAGGTTATTGTAACACATCTATTACTGGGGAGTCAAACCAAACCTGAGCCAAACTGAAAATTTTAGGGGATTGTGGTGGTTTTTCATTTAAGCTAGGAGAGAGCTAGTGCGTGAACATGTCTTGAATTTGACCTGGAATAAATCAATCACAGCTGAACTCAAAATGGAATAGAACTGAAAACATGTCACACTGACACACACAGTTTCACATACAGTAAACGTGATAGACAGTGATACTGTATGAAGCACAAGAAATGATCCAGAAGTCATGACTGGCAAAATTCATTGACCTTAGATGAGAACTTTGCCTGAGAGAAGCACTTGTATGGGTATTATAAAGTAATATACTGGATAAAATAACTCAGATTGAAACATAATTCAGCAGATAGAAAATGTGATGACTCAAGAGATTAACAAGACAATGACTACGTTTGGTGGAATTACACATACTCTGAGCATTTTTGTGTCCTGGGAAAAACAGTTTATGTCACCTTTGATGTCAGGCAAAAATTCTCCCACTGGACATGCACTGACACACGGATCTGCACAAGCGCAGGGAGTTTGTGGACATAGCCTTGATCCATCAGACTCACCAAGAACGCAACAATGCAGGGATTCACACAGGTGTGATAAAGCCAAGGCACATATATCACCAGGTCTATCGCACTCAAGCCTGCCAGAGTACAAACATTCAGAAGTAGCCAGGAAGGACTGCAAGGGTTATCTAATCCCGCTCCCTTCTCCCTGGTAGAAGGCAGGATCTATTATACACAGATTAGTGTTGGCACAAACTTTTCTGCCTTGTTCTGAAAGACCTCGAGACAGAAACTCCCTGTGCTCATCTGAAAATATATTCCAATGCTTTGCGCTCTGTGCTGGTAGTTTTTCTTAACATCCAACCTCAGTCTGTTTCGTCGCAATTTAAGCTCTTAATGTCTTATTTTCTCCATTATGGATGTAGACAATATTCCTCCTGTCTTTGAACAAAATTTTATTTCCTCAAACTACTTTTTAAAGTGTTTTAACACCTTTCCTTGCCTTCTAGAAGCAAAAAATGCCATCTTCTTCAGGCTTTCCCTGTAGGTCACATGTTATAGTTCTGATCTTTTTTGGTATTCTCCTGTGGACTTTCTGCCTGCTCTACATTTATCTCATCGTGTGGTACCCGTAACCTATACTTCTGTGCAATACCTCTGCCCTGCTGAGGATATGCCTTTTTGACATCTGTATATCCATGTTTAGTTTGGGATGCTCTACCTTTTCTGCAGAACTGCTAGCCTGACTTTTCCCCATCCTGTATTTGCTAGTTAAAATTATTCCTGCCAAAGCATAGTGCCCCGCAGTTGTCCTTAATGAGTTTCATCTTATTTTATTCAGATCATATCACCAATTTGTCAAGATCACTTGACATTTTAATCCTGCCTTCCAGTGTTCTTGCAATCGTTTCCAGCTTTGCCTCATCTGCAGATTTAATAAGCATGCTCCCTCTCCCATCACTGAGGTCACTAAAGAAAACATTGGGAAGTATGTCTCCATGTCTGTATCCTCAAACTATGTTCCTGTTCATTAACTGTTCATTAAACATTATTCAGTCACTGAGGGCTGCCTCCTTGCTTGATGCTGTACAGGACATAAATACTGAACTTATAAATTCTCCAGACCACAGACAGTCTTGAACTCCTACAACAAAACAAAGTACTTTATTACATGCAGTGGAAGGAGCTACTGGATACCAGGCTGCAATTTTTCAATGGAGTCACCGACTATAGGATATCCAGATTCAGTGGTATCCAAATGCTTAGCTGATCTGAAAATCCATCCTGAGTCACAGACTCTTTCTGAATCTCAGAGAAGCAAAACTTTCATGACCAAAGAATGTCTCAGTTTTGAACTCTGGCCCTGAAATCCTCCTGCCTCCCTCAATCTCCCCATGGATCCGAGTTGCCTGACTTGAGCAGGCCAATGTGAATGAGAGACTGAGTTCCCTTTCGGTATCATGCAAGTCACATAAAAGGGAGTGGGCTCACCCCCTTCCTGACAAAACACACAAGTAAAGGCACACAAAACAGATAAGGAAGGATTTATGGAAATAAACACCTTCCTGCCAGCTCCTGCACACACCAGAGGCTGTGCCACCCACCCTGTGGAGTCAAGGAACAGAAGAACTGTGGGGTGCAAGTGGGGAGACTGGAGTCCTCTTTCTTCCACACAGGAAGTCCGTATGTTCTATCCATATTTTTCCAGCTTTTATTGATTTTTTTCAAATCTCCTAGGAACTTTCCCTGTGGGCCATGACAATGAGGCCTAACCACAATAGTCTGCTTTTCTTAGCTGGCTTTCACAGGCCCCCTAGAAGTTGGCTATGGTCCTTCAAAAGTTTGTGGGCTGCAAGCTGAAAATCACCGCACTGTAGCCATTGTACAGGGACCACCACCTCCACAGCATGATTCTGCCCAGCTAAGATCTTGCCTCCAGTATTTTCACCTTAGGTGTCTGCAGTTAAGGTGGAGTAATAGCAGCCATATGCGTTCTCCTTCTTCTCTCCTCTACCTTGTTCCACAGACTCTTTACCTGCCAGACATCTGTCTTTCCACTGCAAACTTCTTGCCACTCAGTGCCTTCCTGCACCATCTTTGCCTGTGCTGGTTTTTACCACATAGGCTGCAGGACCTTCTGTTTCCTCCTTGCTGCAGGTGTTTCCCAGAGCCTGCTCTGGCATGGGTTTCATCATCTCTGTGCGTTACCAGCAAACAGTCAGCCGCAATCCAACTGCCATCCCTGTATTTTCCTCACAGTTCTATCTTCACCTTATTCTGCTCTAAAGCACTGTGCATCTAGATTCATGGGACCCCACTGTTAACTGACATTACATATTTCTTGAAGCATTCACATGAGCCTCTCCCTTCCCTGTCTTCATTATTTTCCCAAGATCCTATTTTTCAAATTAAGTTTCCTTGTTTTCATCGACTTTGTCTGTTTCAATGTGATTAATCCCCTTCATTATTTTAAAATCATTTAAAATCACAGCAAGATCTCTTTTTAAACAAGACAATACCAAAGCTCCTCAGTCTTGCTTTATAACTCAGAGCTGAAAGGCACAGTATTATTCTCATTTTCCCTGCTTTATCCCCTTAATCATATCCTTCTTAGGTAGAGTGAGCAGTACTGAAAAAGAGCACTCTGAACAAGAACTCACCAGTGTTTTATGTAATAACAATAACACCTTTTTGATATATACTCTGTTCTTACTGTAATGCAACCCAACATCCTATTCAGTTGTTGGGGTCTTTTTTCTACAGCTGTGTGTTAGGCTGAGAGCTCTGGGGATTATTTAAAGAGAATATTTTCCAGATTTATCAATTTACATTTACGAACATTTTGCTCTATTCATTCTAAGGGGAGCAATCATGTACGTAAACTCCAACACCATTCAGTGGCACTGCCTTGCTCTTTAGCTGACTCTTTACCTAATCTCCTCTCTTGAGTCTTACAGATTCCTCCATAGAAGCAATAAAAAGGCAGCTAAGGTGCTAAATATGAAAGAATCATTGTAGGCATTAAAGGCTAAAGTCACTGCAAGGCAATTGGATCCAAGTATTTCTTGGCTATGCACATGTACACTAATGCTAGCTTAGGTGTTCACAGTATATGCTATTGTCACCAATGGATACCACACCTAGTGGGCTTGGTATCCAAAATCTACCCCTCTCCCAGGACCTCTGGGAGGTTTTGCCAAACAAGCTTAGTCTGAGCACCTTCTTGAACTGGTTGTATGCAGATTTCCCCCCACCCCTCCCCCTCTCCTCGGTTCCATTTCTAAATGACTACTAAATTATACTTTGCAAATATCCAGCTCCTCGCATAGAACACCAATCCCTCTTTCACCACAAGAAATGCTCTTCATCTCTCTCTGTTTTCTGTTCTGCCTACGGGAGATCAATCTCTCTACAAATGCAAAACCAGTCCCCAAATAATCCTCTGGGATTACACTGGCTCACAACCCCTCATGTCACTGGGTCTCAGACAGGAAGGATACATGGGCTGTCAGTCTACGCCCAGAAAGAATCTGGTTGAACTCTGACCTGCCACAGCCATCAGGCAATCTCTCAGTGCCTCCCTTTACAACACAGGGTTTAGTGCTTTGTTCTGTATCATGGTTATTGTAAGGATAATAGAAATGGAATAAAAATGATATGGTATAAATACTAAAATAATGAAAGAAGAGAAGAAAAAAATAAAAGAAGAAAGATGAGACACAATCTAAAGAGAGAGATAAATTGTTCTTTTTTTGGCAGAAAGGAAATTTCAAATTTTGCAAGATACTAGGAAACGTTTAAACAGATTGTTGCCCAAAAAAAGGAATAAAAGCTTTTGACCGGACTATGGAAATTTTTGGTATGTGATGGAATGGTAGGACAAGACTACCAGCCTTACTGTGTGCCTGGAAAGAAGTGGCTAACAGCAAAACATGTTTTGGCTCAATTCACATCTTGAGTATTTAACTCTAAGATTGTTGTGAAAAACCCAGTGCAGTGCCCCAACTGTAGGGTGATGCACTATTTTGCATTGAAAACAGGTGTTCAGCTGGCTGGCTTTCTAGCAGAGCACAGATTTGTCCCAGATTTTCTGTACATGATCTCTAGGTAATACTTGCCCTTTTTTAGATGTTTCAAGAGAATTAGATAATTATTTCCCATGTTCCAAGCCTTCCCTGAACTGACTGACAATAGATTTAGAGAGCTGAGCTGTAGGCTGGGCAAAGAGGGAGTCTGGCCAGCTTACAGAGGAGGTAAGTGGACTTTGGAAAAAGCAGTGCTGTGATTCTGGAGCATCTCTGAGAACAATCACAGCTTGTAACATATGCCCTGGCACACTGCAGTGAAGGCTAGCGACCCGCTGAGGTGCAGTCTCTGGCTGGGGAAGAGGAGAGCAAACAGTCTTGATAACCCAACCATTCATTTCCTTCATTTTGAAGATGTGTTAGGTAAAGAACTACATGAACTGAAACTCTCCACTGTGTTTATTCATTTTAAATGGCTTTGAGATACAGTTTCTTTGAAAGATCCTGTATAATCAATCTCCATTGCTCTGTATATATTTGCAGAAGATAACAGCTTCATTAAAATATGGTGTGCTATTAACAACATTAAATATATAGCCTTGAACCTTAAAATGTAATGCAATTAAATAAGAAATATGAACCTAAGGAGGTTAAGTGCAATCAACCACTGACATTTACATTTGATTTGAATTAAAAAACACACACAGAGGGAAATAAAGGGCCTCCGTACATACTTGGATAACAGGAAATCCCCTGGATGTAAAAATAGTGAATTTAAGAATGGAGAATATAAAGGTCTAGTTCAAATTAAAGATTTTATGACTGAGGACTCCATTAAATCTTTGAACACTTACAGTAAAGAGTCTGGAATGCTTCCAGTCCAATTCTTTATGTTCTCACAAGTGACAGATTATACTTCTGAACTTCTACAGCAAAAGAAAGAAAGAGTGATTGTATTAATTCATCTAAATCTGGAGCTTGCTAATTAAGATGAAAACTATAACAATCTGTGCTTAGGTGAAGCATAGTATTTTTATAACCCAGCTCAAGACAACATCACTAGCCAAGCCAAAAGTAGAAGATTTAAGTTTTCAAATTATTGAAGAACAATAAAATAACGAACCACTTAATACTACATGATCAACAATCTGTACTAAATATGAACTCTTTTATAGTACTCAGCCTACTTTGCTTTTTATATTTCCAAGACATTCCTCACGGTGTTTAAAATACATAGTACAACACACTGTTTCTAACTCTACACCCACCTGCAGAAATGCAAGGATCTTCAATTGCAGCACGTATGCAGTGGCAGGCCACATTCAATCCAAGTGCCAGTCTCACACATACGTGCATTTGTAGCCATAAGATACTAAGGAGGACCTTTCAAATGAGGACTCACTTTCAAGAGTCAAGCATTGGAAACTGAGGTACTACTTTTCCCAGGTTTCAAAGGGAATCGAGGCAAAATTATCAAGGCTATGGATTTTTAAGTTGAGGCCGCAGAGTTAAGCATTCATCACTGTATCCAGGTACCTAAGCAAAGAAGCAAGGATTTGAGATCTTGCCCCAGACTCCTCAAAACATACTAATTACTAGTATAATTCTGTTGTCTATAATGGCACACTGCCAAGAGGTAATTAAGCCTTAAATGAAAATGAATGTGAGACATGTGAAAAGACAGCTGATTTGGCCCAGGATGTTAGTTGAAACATAATCCCTGGAAGGACCACAGGGTTAAGGAACTCCTGTGTTTGGCCATAAACTCCAAAGTAACACATAAGTCAAATCAGAGGATGAAAATGAGAGAAAACAAAATCTTCCCATCAGTAGGATCTCCTCTCCTACAAGACCACATGGCAGTCCCTCTAAAGACAGTCCACACTTTTTTGCTTGCTTTCTATGAAGTCATTGAGGCTCTGGCCTTGAGTGTATAAATAGATCAGAGGATGTTAATAAGTGCAGGCTCTTTCCAGACCAACAGGGGCGCAGACACCACAGCTGTCAGTAAGAAACAAAACTTACTTTGAAATTTTATATTCAAAACAAAAAGCATACGGGTCTAATAGAAAAGGTTCTGTGAGCCCTTGTGAATCGCAAATAACAATTATCCTTTGATTGTCTTGTTTCAGTACCTTCTGGTCTACCACCTATGAAATCATTTTTACCAAATATAAAAAAAGGTTCTTTCCACAGCCCAACAAGGCTGCCGTGCTCTCCTCTAAGTGTAAAGGGTGCCAAACACACCCCAGCACAATAGTTCTCATTTCTCACCATCAGGCTGTATTTCTCTTCGACTGCTCTCACAAACAGGTATTGAGAACACCAAATTTAAGAGGTCTGACTAATGGTATGACTATATGCATGCTTCAATTCAGTGTACATCTGCACAGTAGCCGAAAGAAATGGTCTCATCCTTGTCCCACTTGGCCATGTCCCCGCTGGTCTTCATTACCTTCTTCCTGTTAGCACCAGATTTTTGTGCAATGAACAGGTTCAGGGAGACTTTTTTGCCCCCAGAGGCATCCAATTAGTTTTCAATTGAATCAGTTCCATCTAAACAGGTAATTAGAAGGAAGCTAGGCAGATAGCTAGGAACGTGAATGGCAGCAATACTGCTTCTTTGAGTGGGTGGTGATACAAGTTTATGTCATATGTAAAACAGCATGCATCCACAGCCTAAATTAAGAGTCCAGGCTCTGTCAACAGGCAGTGAAGACTCTCCTAAACAGATGCTTCCAACGGGTAATTCAGAATACCTAAACCAAAAGCCTAAAATTAGACAGCATGAATATGACAAGACCATAATGTCTCAGTACTGTAATTCCCACAGAGAGTTGAGGTTCTATTTACAAATGCAAATGATCTGGGCTTTAGCAGAAATACTTTTGCTTAATGTTTTTTTCCATGGAAAAACTGAAACTTTCCCCTGTGAGGTGGAAAGAAGACCCTCTGAAGGGCTCTCCTGCTAGCACAGTAAACATCTGTGGGTTCTTCCTCCCAAATGCTATTATTCTAGGGGGTCCCTCTCTGATGAATTAGCAGTCCCAGTAGGTCATGGCAAACAATCCTGCATACCACATCTTAAGAAATGGTACTTCTTGGAACAGATCGGTTTGGTCTGCCTTAACGCAGGCAAGTTAACACTACATTATCAAATGCACTGAGGTCGCCAACCTCCATCAGATGATCTGCTTGATCCTTTTCAGACAAAAAAAAGAAAAAGAAAAAAGCTTGGATTCCTTACAGAAATCTGAGTGCTCCAAGCTGGAAGCAGTAGGCTCGGCCACTCACAGCCCACCCACCTACAGATCAAGATGGACTGGAACAACCTCCTGCGTGAGCCAGAAAAGTGAAGGGGGTTGGGAGGTGGGAGGAAGAGTTTCATATTTCATCTACCACTTTTAATAGAAAACAGAACGTGGTGGGGGGTTGAAAGGAAAATGGTAAATCCCTGGAGATCCTAAGTGTTGGCCTTGCAAGTCAAAACTGTCAATCACACCATGTCCCCTCCAAGCTGTATTTCTTGAAGGGAAGAAGGAGGGGATGGACTGGCACATTTAGCCACTAGGTGTTACTGTTGCTCCACAGAATGTGATCAGAGCAACCACTTCAGAATAAGCGAAACATCCATCAGAGACACCATCTGCAGCTGTACCTTAAGATTTAAACTGTACTAAGTAATGCTACCTCAGGATTCATGTATTGTAACCCCAAAATCAGAGCACTTTTGTGTGTTTCCTTGGGGGGGGTGTGTGTGTCATGGAGGCAGACTGCTGCTCCTCATGTTTCGTTTATACATCACTACATAAATGGAGCAAGTCGAATTCATCCCTTGGGAACTTCCACTGACTTCGATGAAGGTACACAGGGAGTATCAGGTTGCATAAGGTGTCACTGAAATCATGTCCACTGGTCAGGAAAATACATTGGCTGTTGAGTTGTCTGCCTCCCTGCCTCCTGTGACTGGCCACAGCCTGCACTGATGCTTTAGAGGCATTTTAGTTAATCTTAGATCTGCTGTCAGCCAGGTGGGTTCCTCAGGCCAGTCACTTAACCTTTCTCTGCTTTTGTTTCTCCATCTATAAAATGGAAATAAAGATCCCCATCTCTTCTGGGAAGGCCTTTTTGAGACCACAGACAAATCAGAGCTGCAGTCCTTGACAAGCTGTTGGCACGAACCAAGCAACAGGTTTTGCATGAGCTTTTTCTATTGTTTCCAGAATATGTTTTCTGAGAAAGACTGAACTGAGTGCTTAACCCTCCTTAGTAGCCGCTTTTAAGTGAAACAGACTGATGATAAAGAGCAGCACTCCACCACACCCCTGTCAATGCACCTTAATGTCCTGTTTCTGTTTGGTCCTTTTTCATAGTTCTACCAAAACTTTACCCAGAGGACAGCCACACTTCATCCACAGCTTCATCATTTACTTAATCAAGTGGGCTTTGAATCTCAGAGACATATCCCTTCTCTGAGCTTCCTAAGCAACAAGCTTCAAGTTCACACCAATATTGATTTTTTCCCTTAATTTTTAATAACAGGCTTCAGTGCACAAAAATAGGTGTTTCTTCCTTTCAATTCTTGTATTCTATGCCTTGCCCCCAAATGAACCAGTATAAGCAGAGGATGTAATGCAAGTCTCTGCCCGCACCCACTAGAAAGCTGTTTCCACACACACACGATAAATATCATGCAATGCACAATAAATAGGCAGAGCATTCATTCTCATGGTAAGTTTTGCCATGTGGTTGTACTTTTTAACCAAGGCATTATTTTCAGACACAACTTGATTTGAGTGCTCCTAGGGTATGTTTTCCAAAGTTTGGAAACAGTGTTACACTACATTAAGCAAAGTACCAGTACTGAGCCACAAAATCTTATGAAAGATTCTTTGAGTTGTTTTCATTGGAAAATTTTTATATGCCACATTAAATGAAATATAATGCAAACTTACAATACTGTTCTCCGAAAGACTGAATGATTTGCAAGTGCGAAAGGATTATCTGAAAGGTGACTGGCACTACATTTTACTGCTGCTTCCAGCAAAACTTGTGGGCCTCTAACTTGGAGGCAAAGTCCTCTTATCTGCAATTCAGGCAACAAGCATCACGTCTTGATACAGCAATCATTGTGTCTCATAGTTTGAGTTCCCACAGACATTTCTAGAGTAAAGAACAGTTTTATTGAAATATTACTGATAGCCTGCAGTTGCTTTTGGCTTTTGAAGGAAAAAGGAGGATACGTCCATGGAGAATCATCTGGAGATGATAATTTTTGCTTGCTACCAAAACATTATGGTGGAAAACTACCCGTTTAATAAATGCAAGACGTACAGACCATTACCAGTATTGTCTGGAAGTAGTTCACTTACTGCTTAAGTTTTCTCTCTGCTGCAGTCTAACAAAGAGTTTTAACTAAGTGAAACAAAATGGCCTTGCTGATCTGTATATGTGTACTCTCAACAAACAATACATCAGTAACTAATGTAACTTTACCCATATGCCTAAGGCAGATGCTGATAACATCAAATGTACTTGACTTAGATGCCTTTGAAAATATCACCCTAAGTGGCTTGGAAGCTTAATTCCCACTTTCTAAAGTGACTTCAGACCCCAAATCACATGGATAAATCCAAAAATTGCAACCTTAGTCAGCAGTGCTCTCCTTATTCTTCAGTGGCTAATACAAACACACAAAAACTCTATCTGACACTTCATCTAAAAATTAATCCTAATTGCTTTCTGGGCAGCTGCACAAACAGCCAGTTTTACCCAGTTTCAGTTACCTCTTACCCTACACCCCCGCCCCTCCCCTTCTGTGCTGCTGTCCACAATAGGACCCTTTATAACACATTTCTCTTCATGGGCTAGTGGCAGCTAATAACATGTGCCAGCTAATAAGACAGGCTGTCCTAATTTCTTCTCTCTGGGTCACCCTTTCTGTCTTTTCTTTGGAAGTTAGTAGGTCTGAAATGAGGAAAACAACATAGCTGCAGAAAGAATTAACTATGAGTTGTCCCAGTTCATTGTGAACATGGTCCTGAATCATATATGGATCTTCACAAACAAAAAATACACATCCAGTCTGCTACAGCAGTATCAAATTCAGGGCTAGGTGCAACTATCGTTTTTTCATTGTCTTTGTCCCACCAACCTGAAAACAAAAGGTTTTCTGAAGTTTAAAATACTGTGTGAATGATGTGATGCCACTGCCACACTGAACCATCCTGAACTCTCCCTGTATGAGTGAAAGAGCAAGTAAGTCTACAGTGTGATAGATTCTACCCTCTCAGTGAGAGCAGAGCAATTCTGGTTCATGTTTTTTAGTAGTACTAGTAATAAACATTTACATTATGGTAGCGCCTTGAGGCCCTATTTGAAAGCTCCTCTAAAACTGCTATTGTACCTGGGCACTAAACAGCTCTGAAGTAGCACATCTGTCTGCCAGATGTTTTTTTTCTTAGAAGCTGCAATTGAAAAAAGCCTCTTGCTTCCCCTAACAAGCTTTCATAAGAAACTTCAAGAGCTTGCTTCATCGTCCGTGCAGGAGAATCTGCAGCTAAAACCGCAGTGAAGCTTCAGGCAAGGCCAGCACTGCTCAAGCTGGCGAGGGGCACCAGAGCGGCAGGTGAGCACGGCGTGGCCGGTAAGGGTGTTCGGTACCGTTAGCCTGGCTCTTGCGTTCCGGAGGACTGAAAGGCCAAAGCGGGGGGACACCTCTCCCCCAAAGCCCTGTGTGCAGGGGGATCCGCCGCCAGGCCGCCCGATGGACACAAAGGCAAGGGGTCCCCTCAGGGCACGCTGGTTAGGGCTGAAGGCCGTACAGGCGCCGCGATCCCTCCGCGGGCAGGGCCCGAGCCCGCCGCCGCCACACCACCAGCTCCCTCAGGCGCGGCCCGGGGCGAACCCACCCCCAGGATACCTGAGAGGCCGCCTCCATCTCCCGCGCCACGGGCCCCG
>JAVJGI010000001.1:104897517-104920494 GCA_035590275.1 Ibycter americanus | reverse complement strand
CACCCGTGACACCCAGCAGGGTCGGGGGGCACCCAGGGGTGCCAGGGGCAGCGAGCGGGGTCTGGGGGCACTCAGGGGTGCCAGGGTACCGGACCCCCCGGTTGGGGTGCTCCACCTACGGGGGGGGCCCGGAGGCGGGAGGGCGGAGGGGGCAGGCCTCATGCGCCGGGGCCTTAGCTGGAGGGAGAGCGGGGTGCTCGGCTAAACGCCGCGCTCTTGTCTTCCCTGTGGCTTTGGCGTGTCGAATTCCTGCGTGTGTCATTCGCTCCTGCTCTCTGCCAGTCTGGAAAATCGGTCTTGGCGAACTTTGTTTCGGAAAGCACAGAAGGGATTGGCAGCTACAGCCCGACGCAGGGTGTGAGGTGAGCGAAGCCTCATGGCGCGCTGACCGACGGCCAGCCCCTCCAGGTCCCGCTCTCTGGTTGTGGCGGTGCGGTGAGTGGCCTCACGTTGTCCATCCGCTCCTTTTCACAGGATCCTGGAATATGAGAAGCCGAACTTGAACAGTAACAGCAAGGGAGCGGGGTGTCGGTTTGAGTTGTGGGATTGCAGTGGTGATCAAAAGTAAGCCAGCATCGTTGTTACTTAACTCTGTTTATGCAAAATATTTATACTTAAGGCCTAAAACTGATAATCTTTTTGAGATGAGGAATATTCCCGACTCTTTACCCCATTATATTTTTTTATAGCTTTCTACTATGAAGCATCTGATACAAGGTGCTGTCTACCATGATCCCAGCTGACAATGAACCTTGTTTTGGATAAGGACTCAGTATAACAGTAAAGTCCATAGCTCCTAGAATGAAGTTACAGGTACAGAAGACAGGGGCCCACTCTGTAATGGCCTTTATCTCCTTGAAGTTATGTGAGTGGATTTCAAACAACGTATATATATATGATTGCAGCCTTAATTTCCAAAAGATACAATTGAGAACTGAACAGGTCCGTTTTTAGGGAAAAAGTTTAAATAAGCATTTGACCAAATACTACATTGTTAGCAGATCATGGGAGCAACTAGGTTAAGCAATAGGTTAAGTCAAAATATTTGGAATATGATAGATCTCTGGCAAGATTACTAATGTTATAATAAAGAAAAAGTACTGAAATGTTTTCTTGAGGAGGGAAGAAGAAAACTTGGGTGCATGTTTCTGTTTTCCAGTGATCAATCTTACCATTTCCCATGCACCTGTTTTTCAAGGTTTGAAACATGCTGGCCAGCTCTGATGAAGGACTCTCATGGCGTAATAATAATCTTCAATCCTGAGCTGCCCAGTCACCTGAAAGAAATTGAAATGTGGTACTCCTGTTTCGTGCAGCAGCAGCCACTGCTTGATAGTCAGTGTCTCCTAGTTGCACATCACAAGCCAGGCAGTGCGGGGGGCACGGAAGATCTGTCTTTGGGTAAGAAGATGGAAAACTCAATCTGTAACTCAGCTTTTTGTTGATCTGTGTGTCTTTAAAATTGTTCATACTTTATGGCTTGCATTTTTCATTTAAATCTGCCAATCAAAGAATACTTGAGTGCTTTGCAAAACCAGAAATAATGAGTTTCAAAGGTCATCTAGAAGGTGAGCAATATTCCTATTTCTCAAAAAGGAAAGTAAAGGCCAGAAAAGTTTGAGTGACTTCTCTAAGATCATACAATGAGTATGCCCACTGAGCCAGGAATTAGAAATCCTGCCATATTTCATCATCCATCACTACTAGTTTGTTTCTTACATTGAATTTTATCTCGTTAGCTGATACTTTTGAGGCCATTTAAGCCTAAATTCTATCAATCAAAAGAATAGAAGCCCTTTGAAATAAAAGTCTAATGATCTTCCTCTTAAAATAAGTCATAGGTACCTTATATACTGCAAAATTATTTGTGGCTGTTTATACAAATGAGAATACACACTCCCTCTGGGCAACGTGTTCCAGTGTTCAAATAAATACATACTTATTCTAAGTATTAATATATTGATACATATTTAATGTAACAATAGTTCCATTATTTTGAAGTAATCAAAGAATGTTATATAACTTCAATAGTAAAATTGCAATTCAGTGCTGAATTGTTGATTCTGCCTAACTGAATGCGAGACCAAACCCAGTACTTTAAGCTTTAATAATAATGTTTGAAGAATTTAATCTAGTAACAAGTTGTACTTGTTTGTAATGCTAATAAGCTATGATGCATTTCTTCTTCATGTGTTACATGTTATCTGGGGTGTCAGACATTGGATGGTATGGAATTCCAACTGACTTTAGCATGAGCTGTCCTATGACCTTGATTGTGAATATTTCTTCTATGAAAGGAATATACCTAATTATTTTTTATTTACCTTCAAAGCTTACCCGCTGAACAAGCTAAAACTAATACATTCCAACTTAGAAGAAGATCCTGAAGATGTTCGGATGGAATTTATGAAATACTTCAGAAGCATTATCACCTTAATAAATGAGAGCAGAGAGAGGGAAGAAATGTCAATTATTTCATAACATTAAAAGAAATACTGAACAGGGAAGAAAAAGGATTATTTTCACTTTGTAAGCTATACTAGCCCGTGAACAGGTCATCACAACAAGAATTTGCCAGCCTATAAACACTTCAGCCTATAAGCAAGTGCTGACATCAGATAAACTGTGGTGCCAAAGAGATGGCTGCACATCCAGGAATTTGGGTAACTTTAGCTGCACTTTGGTTTCATTTGGCGTCAGAGGTACAGGAAGGTATTGTTTAATATGTTATCGTAGACCAAAAGATAAAAGTATGGGTCATTTCTTCACTTCAGAATCCCTTTTTGTAGAGGTTCTAAGAGAAGGCTGCCTGACAGAACATAAGATTTGTAGAGTTCTGTTGAAGCATCTGAGTAAAGTGCTCATGTTAGCTGTGTTCCTGGAGAAGTTATGCTTTTGGAAGTCAGTACAAACTGATTGGAATAGAGATCTGAAAAGTAGTCGTGGTGTGGGATCCAGAGTTTTATGTTCCAAGTTCTTCTTATCATTCTGTCCAGCATCTGAAGAGCACGTTGCATAGCTATTGCCTTGGCAAGGCAGAGTAGGTTGCAGTCTTTCTCAGGACTAGGTTTGTCCTTCTATTACAACAAAATAAACGTGTTGTTTGGGATAATGTTTAGGTCTCTCTGGGAGGAAAAACATTGAAATCTTAGTGTAGTGGAGTACTTTGACCTGTGTTGGGAGTTCCAACAGAGAAAAAAAAAAAAAAGCTCTGCATTGTCCAGAGGAAGAAAAGCTGTTTTGAAACTTGTATTACTGTTCCCTGTTGCATTGCAGTAAGTGGTTTCATAGATAATTTACTTTCTGATTTGGTTTGTAGTCATCCCTGTTCTTGGTGTGTTTTGCTGTGGAAGACATTTTTTTGTAACATGCAGTACTAAGGCAATAAAAACATTTTAAAAATGCATCCTTTTTGTTCTCAAAAGGAATGTTAATTATGGTTTTGTGGAACTCTTATCAACTTGCTTAATTTTTAGTAAGGAAAACAGCGATAAATTTGTAGTACATTTCACGCTTATTAGCTCTAACAAGAGATGTTTACAAGAACTTGTCACTGACCCAAATAGCCAAAAAAAAGACAAATGAAAAACAGAAGCATGTATCCATACTAACACACACTTATTTTTATTTCAGAAGATAATTTAAATGAGAGAGGGACTGGGAGCAGGAACTGCAGAAATCCTTCAGAAGCATCCCATTTCACCTTGTACTGCAGCTCACCTTGTGAACTGTGAGACCAGTGGCTTGTCAGAACTATGTCTGACCCACAGCACTGGATTTTACAGATCCTGTTTCACTGCATATTCATGCCATACAGCTATATTTGAGCTGCAGCTGTTTTACAAGTATATTTTGTTAAAATAGCCTTGTCCTCACACCAACATTATCTTTAAGATGTAAACATCTTTTACAGAAAGTATGTTATAAAACAGGAAGTACTTGATGTATTTTAGTTCAAGACAACAGGAGTAAGAACTTCTTGGGTTTTTCAGTGATTAGGTTAATTAGTCTACTAATTTTCCTATTTTCATAGTTCGTTCTTTTCCAAGTAATGCATAGCCTGTCCTTGTGCAAATATTCTGTTTTCCAAGATGACGAGATGCCTCAAAAATCTACTCAGTTGTTAGCACGTCTTTCTCCTGGCCTTCAAACAGTGTGAGTTGGGGGTTTCTCCAGGTTTTTTTCTGGGAAGCTTCAGCGAGGCAGAGGGCAGTCAGGGTGCACTGTGCTGCCGTGGGCTGGTGTTACCAGTAGCTCAGGTCTTGTCCTGGCCTTGTCAAAATGCCCCCAGGTCTCAAGGCAAAAAATGGCCACACCCTTTCTTTTGTCAGGCGCCTTCAACGGGATTCATTGTAGTGGCGTAACAATGATTGCCTGGAGCAGCTCAAAATAAGTTACTTTTATTGTTGCTTTCAGGTCGGAGAACATTTTTCAATTATTTTCATATACTGTTTGAAGCACTTCTACACCATCATGTTCAAAATCAACAAACACACTGCTAGAGTATAAAAGCCTCTTCATCTCAGTTGTGTTTTTGTACTTCCCCAGGTTTTTTTCTCTTGAATCATTAAGACCTGTTTATTTGAAACAAAAGTACATGAGGTGAAAGACTACAAGATCTTAGGACAGTTCCAAGTTGTAAAACAAATGGCTACACAACAAAAAATACTGAGCTAGGCTCCTACTTCACACAACTACTATTTGAATGATATGCTGGTTTGCTCAGGTTGGTACCAGGTGTGTGGCATGTGAAGTTGTGTGCGCACACAAACAACCTGCACTGTTCTTTTCTTGCATCACAACATTTGCTGCCCCAGCTTCTTTTCATTGTCTGCTGGCTCTTATTCTGCCATTAAAGCTAAAGCTCCACTCGGTCTGAGAGGAAAAGAGGGGGTGGTACTGAAAGAAAACATCAGTGAGAGGAAGGACACCAAGAAAGAAAAAAGCAAAATAAGCAGTAAGAGATGAAAAGAAAAGGTTGGAGGCAAATAGTGGGAGGTTGGCATTTCAACATCTACATTTTATTTATATAACTTTTGAAACAATCAGGCTTTATATGTTTGCAATCAGTGTCATAGGGTGGTCTATTGGAGGCAGTTATTGGAAAATTCACAGTCTAACTAGAGAACAAGTTTTTTACATGCTGCCTTAGATTATTTTTTCCTTGTTGCCAGCTGTGTGGTTGCTGGAGCCAATTTTTAAAATATACTGCCTTAATAAATTCAGTTTTTCCCAACAGCAACATTGTGATACGCACTGGTAAAGACTGGTGTGAAACCCACCAAATATTTTATTTGGAATGTAAACCGGTGTTTGGGTGATTCCAGGGTTGAAAAGTCAATGAACTCTCCTATTCACCACCTTGCTTCATATAAAGCATTAATCCTGATCTTTAAACTCAAAAAAAGGATGTGAATTACTGGCATCTATACACCACAACACGTTATTCGTTAGGGAAGAAAAATACTGTTAGAACCAAAGACAGATCCCTAGACTTGACTTTATATCATCCCGAAAGGTCATAATATGTAATAAATGTGGAACATCATTCCTGCAGTCTGGCCAAGAGATTAATTTCTGTCACTGCTGAAGAACAGAGTAAATGCATAGACCCATGTAAAATTAATCCTTAGTACTGGAGAAGATACAGAGAAAGTATTTATTCCGAAGTATCATTTGTTAATGATTAATGAAAGAGGTCGACAGAGGCACCCACTTAGAAAAGGGGTATGAGAATGCCAGATGCAAATGAATGTATGTTACACCTCTGCCCTTTACAGCCTGCCTTGCCTGTGCGCTCAGTAAGGCTGCAGAGCTTCAAACACCACCACATCACGGTGTTTCTCGGATTGGGGGTGCACAGTCCTATCTGTTTGCTTGAAATGATGTGGTTAGCAAGTGACTGTTCTGTGGCTCTGTCCATACTTCTGCTTGTGAGAGCAAAGAATTGCCCGGAGTGGTGTAAAGGGAACTGGGCACGTGAGCTGATCGGCCACAAGTTACACGGAAGTCAGTTGGCAAGCCACAGGCTTAACGAGGACAATTTAGGAGCAGAAGATAACAGCAAATTTGCAGCGAAAATACTCTGTTTTACTCTTTGACCTTACGACCATGCTTGGAAGTGTAGGAAGGCTTTTTGGATGACCTTTCCAAGAAGTGGAAGGGAAGGCAGAGAACAAGTGAAGTCTGTCAATTCCTCCAAACAAATGTAGCCTTCCCCAGGAGTCCTCAGTCCCTTAGAGCGAACAGTTCATGTCCCCTTCTCATTCTGTCAGCACCCATGTACCCCAAACTCCTGCTTTGTATGAACTGCACACAAACTGGAAGTCTCTGAGTTTCCTGTCCCTTTCTGTTGTTCCATACTGGAATTCGGTGGCTATTTGTTGCAGTGGTTTTTCTGTGATCACCTGGGGTTTTCAGGGTTTGAGGAACTGAGGCAGGAATCAGGGGCATAGAACACTTCAAATATTAATTAATTCAAATACATTCAGCCTCCACAGTGCAGAATATGAAGACTCCAGGATATGCCAGCTGTGCAGTAAGAAAATAACCTATTATTTAAATAGAAGTTATTCAGGTGCAACATTATTTTGTCACTTGGCATTGAGTACTGATAATCCTGACAGCTTACATCACTATATTTGCAATATGCAGAAATTATTTTCAAAGTTTTATTGCTGTATAGCTACAAAAAGGTGTATAGCTGTAGGTGAACTCTACTGAAGGTCACATTCACCTCCCATGAAAGTAGTTGGTACATTATTGCTTTGAACAGTTGACCTATCTGGACAAAGAGTCAGCATGGAAATTTGATAGGCAGCAGTCAGAATCAGAAGAACTCTGCAGAGCTAGGAATGCAGAATTTTAAGACTTTAGGGTCATATATAGAAAGTTAATGGCTGTGGGTACCTTGCAGACTGGTGATTTAAGACATTTAAGGTCTTCAATTATAAAATAGAGTTTGCTCAGGTTACCTCTTACAAGCTGTTTTCTGCACATGCAGAACGTTATGAAACCAATAACTACTTGTGATGATGAAAACAGTTACAGGCACTGCAATCCAGATGCATGGCTTCCAGGGTAAAAATTCATACTTGTTTACAACCAAACTTTGGGAGTAGGAGCAAAACTGAATGAAATACATTTGGACCTTACCAAAAAAATGCAGCTTTCCTTTCAAGTCATATATTTTGAAGGCCAGGCCTTTGGTCTCAGTTGCTCTCAGCAGTATTGTTCTAATGGACACAATAGACATAAGAAATGCTATGTTCCTATTTCTGTTATTGCACTGCCAAGTGACTACAAGGAAGTCACATAGACTGCCACATTTAAGAGTACCCATCCATGCTGTGTTTTTGCATGCTCGGTTTAAAATATGTAGTGTGCTGACATGGAGATACTTTAGGAAGCAGCTTCTAGAAGGCATCCAGGACCTCTTAAAATCAGATCTTAAATGACTCAACTTTTCAACAAGAGTACCTTGCTCTGGAGGTCACTTGTGAGTACTTCCCCTTACCACTTCTCCAGAGTCTTCACTGGTGGAATACTTCAGTGGCACAGCAAAGATTCCCCAAAAGATCAATTTGCCTTGTTGAGAAGTTGCCTCTCCTGAGATGCTAGAAACCTTCGAACAGTAACTCGCATAGCTTTACTCAGCGGTCTTCATGCACACGCAGACACTACTGCACTTGTGAACAGAAGATACCATATGCTGCTACTCCAAAGCAGTTCAAGGGGTTAATTCACAAGTACGAAGCAGGCCCGTTGACAGCTCAGTTGTATATTTTTGCATTGATCCATCTTATGTTGTTTACCTGGGACAAGATTCCCCCTTGAGTGACTAAGGTTTACATTACCAGATACCTCGTAAAGGCACCTGCTTAGAATTTGCTAAGAATTTATCCTCAGAAAATCGCTCCTCTTCACAAACAATAGTATTGGGAAACCTCTTACCTCTTGTTGTAATCACCAATCTGATGGAACTGGCTTTGTGCAAATGGTGTACAGGTTTGGCCTCCCACGCTCAGAAAGTTACACTGAATCTGAAAAAGACCACCTGAATGGCTGAAGAAGAAAGAAACAATTGTATGAGAAGTGCTTGGTTTTTTCGCTCTAGCAACATAGGGAGAGAGGGCACTCGATGCTTGATTTCTGCAAATATATCACAAAGAAAGAAAATTGACTGTGTTTACTTGGACATAAGATAACAGAGGCAATCATCATAGCAGGGATGCCGGTGCTAAAAGGCTGGACCATTCTGACCAAGTTACACAAACCTAAATATAAAGCACTCTTATCATCTGCTCCTTTTGCTCATTCTCCCCTCCCCAGCCCATGAACTCTAGAAGGAAATAATATGACCTTGAATACAAGGTGACCCTTTTTTTTCCCCTCAAAGAGAAAAAAAGCAGGAGAAACCTAATATTCCAGCTCATATTCTATTTCTGTACAATCTAAACTAAAAGACGAGCTTTGGCACAATAATATACGTGAACAAACTAGTCATTAGTAACTCTAGTCTGGGAACTGAGGAAGGTTTCTAACAGAGTGGGACAAACCTACCTGGTTTCAGAACGGTGCTTAATTAATAGTTTGTGATAGAGTGTCACTGGTTTGTGATGGATACGACTCTGTGCAACCTGCTCTAGGTGAACCTGCTTTATCAGGGGGCTGGACTAGCTGATCTCCAGGAACCCCTTCCAACCCTGACCATTCTGTGATTCAGTGACCTGACCCTTCTAGTCCCTCTCTTATGAAAACAAGAGGCTTAATTCTATTTTATTCATGGAGGTATTTTTTATTTATGTAGGTATTTTCTACAGAGGTGACAGTGAACCAGACCATCAGCTCCAAACTTCCTTGAACTTTGAGAAACTTGGATTCTGATTCACCCTCTCCAGCTGGAGATCAGTTGAAGACATAGGTTGTATTTATACATATGCAAAGGATGTAAAGCAATTTTGTCAACTCCTAACAGAAGAAAGGTAACGCAGATTTTCTCACGTGAGTCTCACTTTAGAGAGTACTCTCTGAGAACTGGCACTGGACTTTGCTTGCGTAACTCTCAGACAGGAACAAAAAAATGCCATATGTTTTGCTGAGTTCCATTGTCTCTTCCTTCCTTTGTAAGGAAATGAAAGCCTATTTCTCCACTAGTTCCATGAAATCTATCTGAATCCTGGTAACATGTCTCTGAGAATTTGCTCAGAGGGAGTAACAGACAAGGGTACACCCTCCATTGCTATGTTACTGTTCCATGAACTCCAGACAAAAGCATTTATTGTGGTTTGGCAGCAACCATCTATTCCTAAAACCCTGGGATTGCATTGTTCTTTACTTGTCAAAAGTTGATTTAGTACCTACAGGCACAGATTGCAGGGCTCATCTTGTTAGGAAGGATCTTTGGGCTTTCTAGACTGCTGGGGTCACCGCTCTCAGCCAGTTAAGACCACTTGGAGAAGTCACACCAAAGCTGACTGTGAAGACCAGGCCCTCAAAGAAGCAAAAGGTCTGCCCTGCAGTGAATATTCCAGGATTTTCATTCTGACCTAGGTTAAATGGTTAAATCAAATACTCCAGAAACTGAACAACCAACTGCCAGGCCCATAATAATAACTCTGAATCATTAAAGAAAGATACATCTGAGGGAAAAATACTGTTAAGGCCCCAAAATTGTTTTGCTGTGTTTGGAATTCTAATAACAGTAGACAAGTTTGACTGGAACTCCTAATGATACAAAGATCTTGCTATCTTGCTTATCTGGAGCTAAGATAACGTGCCTGGGACTTAAACAAAATGGTTAGGAGGCCCTTCTTCTGCTTGGAGTGGTGTATCTTTACTTTTAAAGCAGATGATTAAAAGTAATATCCAATGAGAACTCCATCTGTTTTGCATTGAGCATAAACTTGGCTTTTTTCCCCACCTAAGGTTGCATGAAGCTTTGCAGCACACGGTGCTGAAACCTTCACAACGTAACAGGACAAGCCAACCCTTGATGCAGTTCCTTTGTCCAGGGAAGTTAAACATTGGATATATCTCAATCTATTAACATAAAGCTGAACTTTTGGACCTTTGATTTCTTTCATATCCAGGAACTGGAGAGAGATGTACAAATATGGTAGTGGTAGAATAAATCTTAGGTCTCACAGACCTGTACAGGTCAGTCTGCAGACCATAAAGGTTATTTTACAAAGCATTAGCAATAAAAGCTAAAATTTGCCACTCTGTGCTCTCTTCTCTACTCAGCAAAATGGGCATTTTTGTGTCCTGTTAAGACCCAAGGTCTATGACACGAAGTTGGGCAGTTGTGATCCCTACAGACACTGCTACAGTTTTCTATAACTCAAACCCACAGAAGCCAAACAGATACACATGCAGTTTCCATTACTAAATAATTCATTTGCCAGTCCCAGAAAAACCTAGTAGTATTAGATAAACAAATATTTTATGCTAACTGCTGCTGAAGCCCCGTTTCTTCAGCCTTGTGTCTTAAGCATTTACCCAAGTCTAGATTTTCTATCCTCTTACAAGGGTCCTCCTCCCTTACTCTCTATACAGACATGGCTACCTACAGTAATGAATTTTTTAGGAATTTCATAACTTTGAGACTTCTCTCGTTCTATCAGATGTGGCTGAAAATGGTCAATGGCTTAAGAAGGGACAGGTAAGATAAACAAGCTGACACAAACAGGTATACAATATATTCTTATAGCCAGGCTAACAAAGTGTGAAGGTAGAGTAACATGGCAAAAAGATCACTAATAGCACTTGTGTGGTGAGCAGGAATGCTTCTGTTTTGGTGATATGAGCATATGCTATGTGGCTGTGGATTGCTTTTTGTTACATCGTTTGTTGAAGTTTAATATTAAAAAAATAAAAAAGTCAGGACATTCATCCCCAGCCATCTGCAGTTCCTGTTAGACTCTTGAGACTCCATCTGAT
This sequence comes from Ibycter americanus, assembly GCA_035590275.1. Lineage (NCBI taxonomy): Eukaryota > Metazoa > Chordata > Aves > Falconiformes > Falconidae > Ibycter > Ibycter americanus. Next base: position 104,909,553 of record JAVJGI010000001.1, on the reverse strand, counting down.
TTCCTTTCTCTTTTACACCCAGACACCACTGGCCAATATCCATCATCCTGCCAGTTAACGAAGACTTGGAAGACTTTGGCATAAGTTCCAGGCTGTGTCTGGCTTCTTTTTGTCAGTCCTGGAAAGGGCCAGAAAACAGGAAAGATCCCTCCCGATCTTAATCTGCCAGGCACAGGGGAGATTCCTGGGTGATGGCTGTCTGCCACACACACCCTTGCAGACCCTTGGGACAGGGTGAGGCTCAGAGGAGGAAGGGGACCAATGTGGAAGGTGATGAATCTAGCCAGATTCCACTCCAGTTATCTTTGGCTGACAATATGTTTTCTTGGGGACCAGGATGAGCATTGTTCAGAAATCACTCACTACTAAAGAATCTGAAGCAGGCCTCTGCACCAGTGTCCAAGCATGGCTGCTTAGCACCGACCTGTGGGTCACCTCGTAATCTGGTTCCAGCTGACGAGGTCTCCTAAAGGAAAAGCTCCACAGCAAAAGCAACCACAGCCCCAAAAATCTGGGTTTAAAATTTCCATTGCCATCTTTCTTGGGACCTTTTAGAGATCCAACTCAGATTCAAGGGGTTAATCTGCCATTATCAAATGTAACGAAGAAATCTGGCATTCTTTGCAATAGAAGGTGAGTGAGCCCTGATCTCTCCAGCTCTTGTTCTGTTTCCACAGAATAGCTCCTCTTTAACCATAAACAGATGCCACCTTTGACATTGGCACAAGTGAAGCTGAACACATCAAATTTTGTCTAGTCTACTTCTTACCGTCTTGTCTCATCTACTACTTTTACCTCTTGAGTTACTGCTCCCCCTCTTAATGCTTTTCTTTTTTAAATTAATTGTTCATTTACATTAAGCAAACTAAACTAATCTTGCAGAAGATTAAAAAGACAGTCAGAGAGCCTTCCAGAGCTGTCTTTCTTACAGGACTGTTCTCAAGATGAAAGCAGAAAATTGGATAGGTGTCATTTTTCTCTACTCTTTCTAACTTGAAATCTATCAAGGAGGTTTGAAAGAAGTAACCGATTTTTGTAAAGCTTTTTTCTTAAATCCTGCTGACATTTTGTAATAGCCATATAACCATTTCTTAACCTAGAGGAAGCAAAAGTTACATTTCCAATGTCAAAAATAAGCAGAGAGTTTGAACAGCTAGTAGGGTTATTAATCAGAGAGGTGACGATAAGGTTAGACAAGTTACACAAGTAAAATGAATAAAATCAAGATGGACTTTTTTTGTCACTGAAAAGGATGTGAAAGAAAAGGTGGCTTTGCTGAAGGTGCAGACCCTGACCCTTCACATGCAACCTGAGGAAGCTTACAGTTTCCCAGGTCAGGCCCCAAACCCCCGTCAAACCACATGAAGCCTTGACTGGATGTTATCAACATTTGAAAGGTCAACACAGAAGAAACAGGGAAAGACTTCAGGCCTCTTATTTAGCACAAACAAGCTAAATTGGCTATGAATTCCTCACTTTTTTTGTGGTATCCTTAATTTTCATGTGACCCCCTTAGGCTGTGCAACAGATCATCCTCCTACAGCCAGTGAACCTGCTGCCAACCCTCCTACCACGCTTCTCACTTGACCAGTTCCTCAAATTATCTGTGATTCACAGAAACCTTCTCTTTGCTTAATGTGACATATCATGAAAAATGCATGAAGAATTTGCTCTAAACAGCTAAAGTATGAGGGGAATAAGTGAAGGGCTGGCTATGAAGACTAACTCCTGCCTCCTTTACTGGACTTGGCACAGCGGAGCACGGGCTCAGTCTCAGTTTACTTAGACAGTGTAGAAAGAACTGAGAAACCTAAGGGACATTTCTGGAACAAGAACAAACATGCATAAAATGACTGTGGAAATTAGAAGGTTTCTTCCTACCAAAAGAAGGAAAGTCTGGAGCAAATGCCCAGATAAAGTAGGAAACTGGGAGGATAGGAGAGACGACAAGGAGGAAAGAGCATATTTTTGAATAGCACAATCTGTTTATGAAAAAGATTGGGAACTTGGCTCACTGCAGAAACAGAAGACTGGACTCAGCAACCCAAAAGCTCATTTTCAATTCTAGGTTTCCTTTCTTCCTTTCCAAACCAGAACTGGTGAGGTCTAATTCTAAAGGAAAAACAATCTGTTCTTTCTCTGCACTTGCCTGTGCAAACCTGTAAGTTAAAATGCATGTCACCTCTTTCCCATGCTCCAGCAAGGACAATAAAAAAAGAATGTAATCTCTTGTGTGGCCCATAACAAGTATATATTAATGATGTTTTAATTTGCATTCAGTGTGGCAAAAAAAATTTCCCGTATTTCATACAGCTTTACAAATAAAGCATATCTTACATGATTGATCACAAATAAAACAGGATAGAATCAAGCAGGTAAAATACAAGGGTAAAATATTCAAAGGTTGTTTCTTACCTTTTGCTTTTGTAAGAAAATGAGATTCGTGATCATGTTTGTTTACATGAGTTGGCCCCAAATAACGCTGGAACTGATTCATAATTCCTACTCAAATTTTAAATACTTGAGATATTTAATTCCTGCAAGTTTTGTGAAACTGGATGGCCAAGTAGACAGATTATTCATCTGTCATTGAAGAAACAGGCTAAAATGAACTCAATGCCTATTAAACATCAGAGAATCCATGCTGAAACACAATCCAAGATATAAATCCATAGGAAAAAAGATTTTGCTGTTTGCAGAACTACTTGTATTGAATGAGATCACAGAGAGATAACATCAGTATGACAGAATCTAATCACCACTCAACAAACATTTTGGAAACAAGTCAGCAACCACATCTGCTTCAACAGAACCAGAGCCTCATGTGACAGGAAGCTTATTAGAGACCCTGTCTCTCATTATTTTGTTTTTGCTTATAACTTCCCAGCATGAATATTCAATATTGCAAAATAAAGCAGTTTCCTTCACAGACGGTCCAGAATGGAGAAAGAAATTGGGCCAGACATTCCAGATCCTGAAGAAATTGGTGCCTGTGGAGCTATGGATTTCTACCAGCAAAACATCTGGCACAAAATAACATTAAACATGAATAACTTGCTTCTTTCCTCTTACCATTGGTGTGAGGCAAGAATGACTCCACTGAAGCTTGCTTGATGTATTAAGCCTGAGAAGAAGACAAAAGAAAAGAAAATCAGCCTTTTAAACATAGCAAGACATCTTAAAGCAATGTAACTCAAAAACGTCTTATTTCCTCAACAGCATAAAATGTTACATTGTGAGATGTTTTCCTTGGTTACTACATGTGAAACAGTTGCTTCACAATATTCTGAATGCAGCTTAGGAAAATTCCCGTTTGATGCTCTTTCATGGCTTTGGTCATAGCTCCAGGAGTCAGAGCCTCTGGCACAGGTAAATTTTGGTGTTTTGCAATACCACTCATCTGAAAATCTGCCCAGGAGTGGGGTCGAGTGTCCTAAGTCGGAAGGGTCATGGAAGCTCTGTGTGCTCAGCCTTTTTAGCTGAAACACTTCCTAAAGTGAAAAGAGTTAAACACCTCTAAATTAGGTGATCCATGTGCATCAGCCCTTGATTTACCTCTGCTGCCTCAGTTATTGAAGTGAAAAACACGTGAGCCTGCCCTTCCTCACTGTGCCCGGCAGTGGTATGTGTTTTGGAAGACTGGGGCTGTGGATTTCTTAAGTATGGGGACTTCCATCTGTGGTATGGCATCAGTCATACAACATGACAACAGCTCCCATTTCCCCTTCTCACTCCTCAAATCTGCTGGAGTTTTTCTTGCACAGAAAGCAGGACTGGCAGTGGGATCTGTCAGTTCTGAGCAGTGGGATACCATTCACTTCCCCTGGCAGGGAGGTCTTGCATGGATGTATCCACACAAGGTCCCTATGTGGAGCGGAGACCTTTTATACAGACAAAAGCTCTTCAACAGGGTTACACTCTGCAGACACATCAGGCAGTACCTTCCCTAAGTCTCTGGATGACCGCTCTTTCTTCTTTCTCCATCACCTTGAGGACAGATAAAAAGCCTTTCAGGGAGTGTCAGTATTGCCATTTCAGCCCCACAGATGCCAAAGTGATTTTTAGACTCCTTCTGCTCAGCTAATTGCCAAGACCCAACAAAGGGACTTTAATGGGCTGCACCAGGCAATAAACCATCATCTATTGGCTCTAGAAACAAGGAAGGAAAAGAGGGAATGTAAAGCTGGAACAAAGCACAGACCCAGAGCAGGTCCAAATACTTGCAGAAACTGATTTATCCAAAGATTTGACACCAGATGTTCGATTCAGACAGCTTTAACAGAGCTCCATAGAACGTTAAATGCTTTTCATGTTTTAAGAATTCAAACCACTCCATCTGGGCACTTCTGCCACAGGGCACAAACAAAACACTGCTTAATATTAATCAAAGAAGTGAGTTCTGCTCTGCAAGTTCAATATAAAAAGAGTAAGAGCAAACATATGCTAAGTTGTTTCTGGGAACGCTGAACACAACAGAGGAGCTGTCTTGCATTACAGCATTTCTAAATTATGCCAGCCCAAAGTCTGATTTTAGGGAGGATACACTAGTGATATGTTACTACAAACATTGTGCTAAACTGGAGCACTCTGCATCTCTGATTTTATACATATATATATATAAAAATAAATACCCATATATATACCCTGCTCACAATATACCAAACATTCCTGTTTCTTTGTTTACCTACAGTTTCCATAGATTGTTGCACAACTACTAGTTCATGGAAAAGTCGCATGCTTTTTCTTGGACATCTATTTGGGTATTGCTTCTTTGCAAAAAATAATTTTTGCCTGTGCCCATCTTTAGCTTCATGGACTCCTTGTTCTCCTATTAGTTCCTTCTCTCTAGCCAACCAAAAGCCTGTAGCCATACATAATAAGAATTACTACTTATTGCATGCCTACAGTGCAAAAACTTTTTCCAAATAATTTTCCTTCTTGAAAGCCAGGATTACCTACATTTGTCAAGCAGTGTAAAGCTGTTGGGACTGGGCAGCGGCAGCTGAAGTCACTTCTTTATTTTCTTGGTCACCAGTGCAACTTCCTAGCTTCTTTTTGCTGATTCCATTCTGCAAAGGGGAAGGATTACAGGATAAGGATCTGGCCCCATTTTCTCTCTCTGCCATAGCTCCTTCCCTTTTTCTTGACCAGCCCCATATATCGCCACTTCTATTTCCTCCTGCTTGTGTCTTTTTCTCTCTCAATCATCAATAACTCCAACTCAGAACAGTTCTTTGAAAGAGGCAATCTTCCAGATTGCCTCATGTCTTCCTGAAAGCCCGACAACTTTGCCAGCCTTCCCTTAGAAGTTCCTTCTATAACTGACTGTAGCCTCTTTTTATTTAGATCATCATGCACCCCACCAGGTGTAGCTTGGCTATGAGATGTGCAGAGACGCCTTTGTATCAGTGACATCGAGTTTTCGTGTATTTACTCTGATTAGACACTGGATGGTGCTCTTTGCACTGTCATGCCAGCAAAAGCACCTCCAAAGCAATCCTCCTCACGAGAATTGCAAAAATTCCCCAGGGTCAGATACAGTTACATGTCTTAAGTCTCTAAGTCCTGTGGGAAGAGCATGTTTTGACTACACAGAATGTAGCTGAAGCTGCAGTGGAAGAAGCTCAGCTAGGTAAGGACAAATGCCAAATAAAATGTCACTGCCTATTACACACAAATCCACCAAGTAGTGGCTTTCACATTCCTCCTCAAATATTTTATTTGCTAATTGGTTCCTTATCAAAGTTCCCCATAGCAACAAGAGAGATGTAAGTGGCATAAAGTGGGCTGAATGACATTATGTCTGCATGTAAATGTAACTCGGATTGTGCACGGAGGAGATGATCTGAAGGAGGTTAACATCATAATGTGAAACCTCCTGTGGTCTCAGAGAAGGAAGCTTCTTAATGCTGCATGAATAGTGAAAGAGTAAAGCAGGAAAGCACATGTCAGCAGCAAACATTTTTGAGAGAATCATGCTCAGATTCTCTAGAAAATGAGTTCGTTTGATCTTTTTACCTGCAAAGAAATACTCATTTTACAACAGATGTTTGTCTTTTGCTATTTTTCAAAGAAGGTCAGAAACCTTTTGATACTTTTAAAGGTGTGATGAATAAACAAAGGAATATACTTTATGGCAAAAAAGCTGTAGGGAGGTAGAAGATAAACATTCATATTTTACCCCTTCTATTGCTGACTTTTGTGCATTGCTAGGCAAACCAGGCTATCTCTCTGGGTCTTCCCAGTCTGTAAATCTGTGATAATTTCTTGTCTTCTGGTTCTACTAAAAGGCTCTTTCTCCAGTGAAGGTGCCATAGCAGTACAAAATATTTTGTGTGTTGGCATCTAAGAGCTATCTCTGGAAAAGGCACTCTAGTAAAAGAGGAAAACAGAGAGACCACTGTGACACCTAAGAGAAATCAGGGAAAACAGGGAATAAAAGGATTCATAAGGATGGGATGGCGTTGATGAGAAACAGCTGGACTAGCTGGGTGTACTCACTGGCCTAAGATGTGGGATTTAAACCGGTATTAACAACTGTTTGGGTTGGTCCACCTCTTGACATACAGGCATAAGCAGAGCCCCAGAAAAGGCTCAGGAATCACTGAAGAGTCCCACCTGGCAAAAGGCCTCGAGCTATGCTTTTGGGGCTTCCAGCAGGGTTAGTCTGTTCAGAAGGGTGAGCTGGTTCAGCTGGAGGATTCGCAAAGATTTGGTGATCCACTGAAATCCTATGGCATCTTCTTCAGCTGCCTTGTCCATTGTTTACACAAAGACTGCTCAGTCTTCTTGGGTATCATGTTCTTCTAAATACCTCCAAAGACAGTTCTAAAAGGGACGTACTGAGAGTTCACAGTGGTTGGATTAATAAAACACTCCACAATGAGCACTGCTGTTTAAGTCTTAACATGGAAATCTTTTGGCTACACCATTTAATATGACACACATGGGACAATTGAATTTTATGGTACTTGCAAAACTCCCTCCTTCTCTTGGCAAGTGGGCATTGCAATCATTAGAATTTATGGGATATCTGATCTGCTTGTGCCTCAGAGGAAGAAAATGGGATTAATGGCCCAATCCTGCAGATCTGACATGACTCATCTTACTGTTAATGAACTGGCTTTCTCAAGATTAGCAAACTGAATGCATGAGACGCTCCTGCTAACATACTCTTTCATTTTGAAAAATACTACTACATGCAATACTTACATGCAAAACAGCCTCAAAAAGCGGAACCCTCTGTTGTCATTTCAGGCTTTTTAAAGAAAAGTACAATCTCATGAACAGAGCAAAAACCGAGAGAGTTCTCTCTGGGGTCCCACTACCTTTGTCATCCCTGCTGCTGGATCATATTGGGCTTTGCTGGGTGAGGTCTGATGAATATGTGGTGACTGACATGGGCCTTGCTGGTACCTGCTCTCTTCTATTATAAAATCCTGCTACAATAACAGAGCTGGCAGGAGGGACTGTGCATGTCCACACTTCAGCTACTGCAATACGAAGTACAGCATCTCTACCTATATCACTGATGAAGGCAGGTTTGGACTAAGGCTAAATACTGCATGGCTAACTAAGCACAATCCTACACTCCACTCTCTGCACTTCACTACAGCAGTTACCTCTAACACAAAGGCAGAGCGGGCTATAGGGCACTAGCAGTTTAAACCACTATGGGAAGCTTTGCCAGAATATTTGCTGAATCCCTTTGCATGCTGCTCTGTGTGTCTGTAAACAGGTGCAGATAATTTTGTTAATACAGGTATAATGAATCTGAATGGATTATGGCATATTTGTAGATCTTCCAGTGAAGGAGTGTGTTAAGGACAAAGCACTGTTGGTTTTGTGCTGCCCTGCAATGATAATTCTAATGAAGTATTATTGCTGAGCAAGGTTACCCAAAGACTATGCTCTTAATGTGTCCTTTGTTATGCAGACAGAATGAGTTTCTGATTCCTGGGTTATTTTGCAGTAAGAAAAATTGTTTAGGTTCATGGTACATCACAACATTCAGTGAGCTTGTCCCTTGGGAACCCAGAGAGCTTTCAAACCTTAATATAGACATCTTTCAAATGAGATCATTAATGTGCATATATCTAGATTTAGGGCCAATGCAAGCACTTCAATTTTTGCCTGCCAGATTTTCATTTTTGGCTTCATTTGCTTCCCATATATTCAAAGAACTGTACCACATGGAAACCTTTAAACAATAGATGGGATAACATAATTTTTCAATTGCTCTTGAAAAGGTTTTTAACCACATAAACTATTCCAGGGTTCGCTAAGAAGTTACCATTGCAAATAATGTAATTGTTCCAGACTGAATTCCTTGCATTCCAGAATAACTTTTGAGGCAAAGAGCATGACTGGTTTGGGATTTTTAACCAACCTCTTTATGGTAATACTTAGACAAATGTAAATTTTCTCCAAAAGCTTTGCATTAAAAAGAAAGGACCAAAGCCTACAAACATTCATATCTGCAGAACTTAATGCTAATGATGCATCAATCTCAACAAAAGGAAAATAAACGTTCAAACATTAGGAAACTGAACACTTTTTTTATTTTAAACAAAAAAGTGAGAAACACAGTAGACAAACTCTGGCTAACCTAGAAACATATAAAGTGCAAGCAATAAATTCTGTTTCTCCTCTTTTGCTGGAAGGACAAGACCGTTACTTGCCTTTTGAATGAACCCAAGGCTTGTTGTCATGAGCAGCTGAGTCCCTCCTTAAAGATGCGTGCAACTTCTGTTTCCCTGGGCTTCACCTGGAGTTAAGAACACAATTTCTTCTGGTCATATGGTTACCCTCCACATTCAAATAATTCTTGTTGCATTCACATAAAGACAATGTCATTTCATGGTTTGTCAGGTGAAGGAGACTGTTACCAGAATCTTCACTGCATAACACCTACAGGTAGAGTCGTCTGGGATAGATGAGCTGTTGCTCTTGAAACTAGTTCTCCTACTTGCTCAGGCAGAGGGTCCTCAATGCTGCAATTTTCTTCCCCTATGAGTGCAGTGGAATCTAGTCTTAGCAACCCACAAAGCCACTTCCCAAATCTACCTTGTTACTCAGCTTTCCTGGATGAATGGAATTAAACAGTGGGTGGTTTCTGAGATGAACTACACTGGGGAGCAGCGCATGTAATTCACTGCATACTCCTACCATACAGGGCACAATGGAATCAAACTTCTCTGTGACCAGTAGGCCAGTAAAGCAGCATAAATGGGAAACAGCACACTTCAGAGGGTCTTTTTGATCTCCATTTTGATTCTGTGCTACAGGCCAGCTTCTCATTTCCCACACAACAGCCTGCTTCCGCTGAATTCCCACCAGATGTAGACTTGGCCTTGCAAGTCCAGAACTTTAGTTTATCTTTCTAAAAACTAGTTTTTCATAGAATTGGCTTAGCTGTCATATAAAACAATAGTATCTTGTACCATTCAAAACTGAAGGAATTAGCTCTGTATTTTATCAGCCTCACTCCCTGTGAATACAAAGCTTTTGCAATCATATTCTTCATTGGTCTGATCACAGCCCTGGCCCCCTGATCACCCACAGCACCAGACTTGCTGGAGTGTGCAGTGCCATTCCCCAAAGCTGTGTACTTTGTGGCAAGTGGTAGTACAATGTATGCAATTAGGTCTTGTCCTGCCATGGAGTTGGGATGTAGCCAGGGTAACTCAACCAGACCTAGGACCTGGGACTAGTGTCACAGATAAAGGCAGTGATCATTACATTCTTCAAAGCCTAACAGACGCTTCAGCTGAGGTTAAAGTGCCCCAATTAAATAACAAAAAAAAAAAAAAAAAAAAGAAAAAAAAAATAAAAGGCAAAGCCACACAAAGAGAAAAATCTTTCTACATGATAAAAAAAAAAAGTAGGAAAAGTTTCATTTGGAACTTAAGCATTCATAAGCACTGAAGTCAATCAACCACAGGCCAGATCTATTAGGAAAACAAATGTAATTAGCTCTTTCGCTACTTATTTTCCTCAGGCAAAAAGAAAAGACTTCTCTCCTAGATGTGTTATGTAAATTACTTCACTGTGCTCTTTGCAACCAACCAGCCACAGTTACCCTCAGCTTCCTTCTGGTCTCCAGAAAGCCACTGAGTGTACACACTCACTGCTTGTCACTGGATGTTACTGTTTAAACAAAAGCTGCAAACTTACCTTTTTCACTAAGCCTGCAAGATTAAATTTCAGGCAGAGTGCAAAGTGACAGCTAGTCCTGCAGCTTGTACTAACACTGCAAACGCTCCCCAGGAAGATGCATTTTCCATTAACTTGTGTCTGCTGCTTGTGGTACTAACGCTGAAAACACCCATGTTAGATGTTTAGGCCAAATATATTTGATAAAAATTCATGGGATTCTAGGAGCGTTATTATTCCTGCAGAAGCTTGTTCCAGAAATAGTCTCTGCCCACCTGCAGCTCTCTAGATCTGATCTTCTATGCCTCACTGATTCATTAATACTGCGCTTGTCTAACATTTACAGCATGAGGATTGAAATTCAGGACTTTTAGTCTCTGCTGGTTCTGCCACTCCAATAGATCTGTTTCCATGCCTGCAAACCGCTGTTAAAACCTTGCTTACCTCTTTTCAGGTTTAGCTGAATCATGTTGGAAAATCCTTTGAGATCAAGGCTATAAGAACTACAAGTGATTAGAGTTAAATGGGACATTTTGGGAGGCTCAGAGGAAGCTACCCAATCATTCCAGGTTACAAGACATTGCGACTAGATACTATATAAACCGTTGCCTCTGTCAAGTCCAATTAGTGTCCAGAAAAAGAAAGAAAGATTAAGTAAGACCCATACCTATAAAGCTAGTACAGTTTTGGATTGGAGAACAAGAAGGGAAAAAAAGAGTACAAGCCCCTTGCGAGTTTTTCTATTCTTCAAACTACTGTATAAACCCCATTTAATATGTAAGCTCAGGAGTTCTAAGAAAGATTTTGAAATGGTGCAATTCCAATAGTCAATATTTTCTCGATGGAAGAGATGGAAGGGATATGACATTCCTGTCTTAATAAGCGCTTGCAGGTATGACAAGGTATCAGGCTTGCTGTTTGCAGGAGTGATGCGTAAGAGTTTGATCCCAGACCGACCAAAACGTGTGGGAGTTTTGCCTTGACACGAACAAGATGAAAGCAGCTGCTAATATGGGTGGTTTGGGGTGCCCATGTGAACACGCACAAGGACAGTTTCAAGAGCTCAGTTCCCACAGTTAGGGCTAGATTTCCAAAAGGATTTATGTGTAGAATGCTTGTACTATGCAGCTACTTCCAAAAGAGCCTGAGCAGGAGCTAAGAAAATTGTAAATGTACCGCAAGTGATAGATGCTCAGTCCTTTGATCATTTTGTCACTAAGGCAGCAGTTCTGTGAGCTATTGGCAGTTCTGGGTGCTCCAAATACCCATGAAAAGTCAGTCCTACATGTCTCAAATTGGGAGCACCGAGAAGTTAAGCCTTTAGTTTAAGCCTGCTTTTGACAACAGCAAAGACTGAGAAGATTTACCTGAACTAATCAAAATGGGCAAAACGTAAAGGAATAATTTTCCAAGACTCCCTATTTCGAGTCTGTATTTGGTCTAACTGAGCCAAAATTTAATCTAAAATGCAGAATCCCACACTTTCCCACATCATGTATTTTGATAGCAAGGCCTGAACTGTGGCAATAAGTGAGATTTAGTTTAAAACGGATTGATTTTTAGGATATGCAAGCCATAAGAAAGGCTAGCCGTAACAGATCTTGCCCGACAGGGCTGGGTACCTTCCTCTCCACTCCAACTCTGCTTTTTGTGGTTTTACAAGCGCTCGAAGGATGTAAATCTACTTTTTTTTATTGGTAAAAGCCTGGAGTTTAGACATCGTCTCCCGGTTAGGCAGAAGGATTGATACCCTCCTCTGCGACCAGGGACCAGCGCCCCACGGGTCGGGGGGGGTCAGACCCCACGGGGGGGGGGGGGTCCGACCCCCCGGGGGGGGGTGTCAGGCCCCCCGGGGGGGGGGCGCGGGCCCCCCCGGGGCGG
>JAVJGI010000001.1:104863715-104896188 GCA_035590275.1 Ibycter americanus | reverse complement strand
GGTGGCCCGGGGGGGACTTTGTCGCGGCCGCGGCAGGTGGCTTCAGCGGGCCGGGGTCGGGGCCTGGGCCTGGCAGCGGGCTGCGGTGCTGGGCAGGACAAAGGCGGCGACAGCTCTTCTCTCAGGGCGGCCCTTACCCGCGGGAGGCGGCTCGGCTCGCCCTGAAGGATTTTGCGACGCAGAGGTTACTTGTTTCTGCTTGGGGAGGAATTACAGACAAGGAATTAGGATTTATTTGTCACCCCCCCCACCCCCCCTTGAATAGGCTACAGAACTGTGTGTGTCTCAGCAGAGCTGTAGGTAACGCTGAGCTTGGGCGATGGGATGGAAGGGGCAGTGTGTAATGGGGGTGGGGGTGGGGAGGGGGGAGAGGGCAAGAAATGGAAGTTGAGCCTGGTCATAAGGTAGAAATGGGAGGATTAGAGAGATGTGCACAGCCTGGAAGGGTAGGCGCTCACCCAGCCATGGGGCTATGCCAGAGCGCTCTTTTTTTTACAGAGCAGATGAGTTTCCCTGGGAAAGCACTCTGTTAGAAAAGGGCAATGATATATTCTTAATTATGCATATCTAGGGAATTGTGTAGGCTTTTTTTTTTTTTTTTTGTGCAGTTACATGAGAAAGCACTTATCCTGAGGGATTTCAGTATTTCAGTCTACCTTTTAAAAGTTTTAACAATGAAGGTGCATAGATTGTGGAGGTTTTTTCCTACGTTAAGGTCAGTGATTGCATGCTCGTCCTTCTGGAGCACTAAGGAGAAGGTGAATTTCCTTGCTGTCATGCTTGTAAGGTCAGTGTTGGTATGGGTTGCTTTTGTGTACTTTCTGGTGAATAACCATTGTTTATTGTTCTTTAGCCTGTTCTTCTGAGAGCTACAGAACAACTTCCAACAAATTTTCCTCTTGGCTCTTGCAGACTGGCTGACTGCAGGTGTGCACTGGAACTGTGCATTGTGCAAATGTTTGCTGCCTCTTGACCAGGAAAGGTAGTTGTTTGTTAGTAGTATATTAGAAGTTCTAGGTCAGGTAGATATTATTTTTTGGTGGTTGTTGTTTGAAGAGAAGGCAAAAAGGTGCAAGGAAAATTTAGTAATTTGATAGGTTGATGAAGTCTGTCTTGTAGGAGGTACAGATTGCTGTCTTTCTCATGCTTTCTAGCTGTGGGAAGAAGATGAGGATGCTGTAAATAAGGCACATGGCGGGAGGAAACTGGCTGTAAGTTGGATGGATTCTGAAAGCAGTAGCTGTGTTCTTACACTAAAGAATTAGAGCTCCTAAAATGGCTCCTCTCCCCCATCCTCCTTTGGCAGTAATAGGACCGGTTTGGGTTTTTTTTATCCACTTTGGTTACTATACTGTTGTCCTTGTATGTGTTGGTTTTATTTTTAAGTAACTTGCCAAAAGTATGCCTTGAAACTTCTCTGTTCTATTTTAATGTGAAAATATTGAAGAAAGGAATTATTTAGTATTTTTAGCTGTTTGCACAGAAGTTATTGCTTGAAGGAGTAGTATAACCTCTGATCTAAGATTACGTGTGACAAAATAGAACTGGATTAGTATGTACCCCTAAGGAAAAACAGTGGCTTTTTATGATTACTTATATTGATTATAAATACCATATGCGTTCTGTGTTTGTGCAAGACATCAGCTATGATTCTTTTGTTGAAAGTGAGTATAAAAGAGATACTGTTTCTACTGCAGCAGAAATAACATAAATAGAACAACATGAGAGGAATATCATATAGAATGTATATTCTATTCTAATGCCCATACTGAAATGAAAATGGGCCCAAGAAGAGGGAAGGGAATAGCACAAAGAAATAGGAAAAGAATGGAAATCAGGTCCTACCCTGGTTTTGTACTTTGGCTTAGTATAGATGTTAATAACCCTCTGATTCTTTTGTGTGGGGTAATAGAGTTCCATATGATAACAATAGCAGAAAGGATAAGTGCAGAGTCCTTTGGCTGCTGCTGTAGCTCTGTGCACTGTGCTGTGAACTGTTAGCTAATGATGTCAACCTGTGTTGCAAGTAGGTGTGTGCTTCTTATTGATTGTGGTCAGGGTGCTTTTCTGTGAGATTTTAATTGATGTGTGTTGTCTAGATTACATGACTGGAACAGTAATGCCTTATTTTTTCAAAATATTTTTGTTTTTGAAGGTGGTGTGCTCTCAGCCTCCCTGGGTATAATTTGGATCTGGATGCTTGCCATCTCTGAAAATAAGGTTACCAAAGAAAATATTTTGGCATAGTTTTTCCCTATCAAAATGCTCAGGCTTTACTATTATTCCCCTTCTCATATCTGGAAAATGCTACAATGAAGACATTGCAGTTACATAAAACACTAATTCTTCAAGACTAAAATTAATTACAATGATATGCAAATTATTAAACTCTTCTTACTGCACTAGTAAACTTAAACCATTAGTACAGACTGATAATTAGCATATCCATTGATATTATTTTGTGATAAAAGAAACTGTTAGTGGCACAGTCCATGAAATATCTTAAGAATTTGCCAGCAGAAGGAATTCATACAGTATTGGAGTAACTTGTTCTTACCCCCTCTGCTTAGGCTAGTGAAAATGCTGCATCTCATTTGTGGTTGGAGATCACGCCAGCTCTCAGTGGAGAGAACTGCTCAGCTGTACACAGAAGATTGGAGGACGTTGCCGTATTGATTTGAGTACCACTGGCAGCGCCACAGGCTGCATTGTTTTCCTGTGGCAGTAATATGGGATTCTGACAAGAGCTGAGACTTGCTGTCACCGTACTTCTCGCGTATCCCAGAGGCTGAGCGTGGCTAGTGGAGAGGTTTGGGGTGTCACGTAGAAAATTAAGTAACAAAATTTTAGCCTTGGGCACTTTTACATTTCTAGTTGTTTTCCTCATAAGTATCATTTTAAAATGAAATTGAAGTATCTAAAACACAATTACTCATCTCAAAAGCTAGGTGTGGTCAGTAGGGTACTGGTGTGGCGTGCTGATGTGCAGCTCTGTGTGGTTGATGTAACTGTCAAATGTTAAACGCTTTTCTCTTGGGGAGTAACTTCAAAATTATTGGTACTTTCCCAGAGCCAAAAAATTTCTTCCCTCACTTTAATTTTGCTTGGTCCTTGTTTTGTTATTATTTAATAGTTGCTAATATTATTAAACAAATATATTTTTAGTTAAACCCCACAAACTTTGAAAATTTTTTTTTTTTAAAAGCTGTGCATTTTTCTCTATCAGTTCAGTGGAAAAATCTGGGATTTGGCTTCAAGAGTAAAACAGACACCTTGAACGTACATGTTTCCACCTTTTAGAATTTCTAAAGAAGTTTTGATCTGCGCAGCAGGTCAGTTTGCTCTGGAGTGAAAATATGCATGTTCAGGGTGTCTGTCTTCCTGTTGAAGCCAAGTCCCAAATCTCGGTCTTAATTTTGAAAAATACCATGACCCTGTTCTTTATAATTAGCTGTTGACTCGCCTGAAGGCACAATGAATATACTTTTAACACATGGACTGACTCTCTCTTGCATTTTGAACACTGGAAAATATAAATTCTTTGCCCATTTGTATTGCTTCTTGGTCACTTCACCATTGTCACAGAGAAGATGGCCTTAGTAACTGTTTTCTTCCCTTTCTGGCCTGATGCCTCAAGATGCTTAGTTGCTTTCCCATAGCCCTTTGTGGGTGGAGCAGAATCCCACTGGAATCCCACTGTAGAAGTAGTTTCTGTGCGCTCCCTTGAAAGTGATTGAAGAAGGAATTTTGTTTTAAAACTTCTAAGAAGCTCAAACAAACAATGTCTCAGCGTGGGAGTGGACCAAATCCCATAGACTTCATAACGTGTGATGGTTGAATGACAGACTTCCTGGGTTTTCACTCCAGTCACTTTATTAAAAAATACTTCTCAGATGTGAAGTTTTCTATATTACATGTAGGTATTTTATTACGTTTGGTTTTTTTTTTTTAAATAAAAGTATGTAGTTTAAAAAAAAAGAAAAAGAGAAGGCATGAGGTTATGGCTTTACTCTGACTGAAGTCTTTCAGGAGAAGAACTGGTAACATTGATGAGCAGCACTTACTAAGCAGACTTCTAAGCAGTCTCTGACAGCCAGGTTGGCGGGGGGAGGGAAGACAAGACAACTAGCTATGAATGCCATTGTGTGTGTATCTAAGAGGAAATTTTTCACTCCAAAGGCCTAGTGCTTCAGGGTGGTTTATGGTCTTGCAGAATTGTTTCTAGTGTCTGATTTAGTGGTGTCTGAGTTAATGGTACTAGCCTCTGCAAGTTATTCTATAAATAGTGTAAGCATTGTGTAATTTTAGTCATGGTATAGTCAGTTAAGCATGATGATGAATTATCTCTGGAAAAATTTAAATCAGTTGGTATCTTTATATAAATTGACATAGGAGGCACAAGTGAGCAGTGTACCCTTAGTTAATATTTCTGTCTTTCAGAAAGAAGAGCTTTCCTCTTTAGCTTTTCACTGAAATATGCCTGGTGCTTGAGAAAACGTGTGGGTTGTCCTGTTGCTTTATTAGCAGTGCCTAGAGTACCTTAAGCATGCAAAACTGCAGCATGACTGCTAATATGAGGTATTGGTATGTTTATTTTTTTTTTTTTTTTTTCCCCATTCATGTCTGCTTCTGTGAGCCATGACTCCTGTTGGCATTCGGCTGACTTGTGGTGGTGCTTCTGTCCTCCCTGTCCCCATCCTGTGCTTGTCTTCCCTGACTTGATGCCTCCAAATACAATGAAGATGAAAAAGAAGAGTTTTCAAATCACCCTTCACATCTGTTTCTGTCTCCCCTGGCAATTTCTGCTTCCACATAGTTAAGTGGCAGAAATGTGGCCTTACTTGACCTTTGGTCACAGATTTTTCCTCTCCGGTCAACATTACAGCCAGTCATTTGACCTTATCTTAAGCAACTACTGCTCTTCAGCTAATCCTCCAGTTTCCTCAGTCCTCCTTCCCAGCCATCACCTCATCTTCTTTATATATTGCTCTCACAGGCCTTTTGCAACCTCCAGTCTGTGGGTGTCCTGCGTACCTTGCCCTTGTTTTGGCAGCTCCAGTCTTTGCTCTGCCCTGCAGTCAGCACACCCTCCGTTTCCTCCGTGCCTCCATTCTTCTTCTTCTAGAGACGATCCCATGACTGTACAAACTTCCTCTGTGAATACCCTCTTTTCTTTTCCAAACACCATTGCTCCCTAGCTATGTTGGATCTTAGCTTGTATGCTCTCTTTTTTAGCATCTATTTCTTTAAATAAAGATCTCTCCGGTTTTGTGTACTGAGAAGATCTTCTCGTGCTTTACTCTTCGTATGGAGCAAGTGCTCCTTTGCTTTTCAACCCTGTCTTAGGCATGTTCAGGTTCTGAGTCTTCTCAGAACAGCTTATAGTATTTTGCAGGCAGTGAACTTCAGTTGCCTATTTATTGTGAGGTTGGCTAACCAAAGGAGTTAAGCGCTTCACAGATTGCGAAAATTAATTGCTGGAAGTTCGCTTAGGCCTCTTGGAAAGGTAGAAAAATGTAAGAGTTCTACCTCTTGGCTCTCAGAGCCATTCTGCAACTTGGTATCGGTAGAGAGCAGAGCAGGAAACCAGCACTGTTGCGATTTGCTCGGTTTGTTCTGTCTGTAGTTAAGAGCCCTGTCTTGTCTCTTGTGTCTGGCAATGTTAAGAACTGAAAAATAACTAAGATTTAAAAAAACCAACAACAACAAAAAAAATCAAACAAAAAACTGGTGAGTCACACTGAGAGAAGAAATTTAAATTCAGGAGGGATTTTTTTTTTTATATTAATATTTATCTTCCTGTTATATTTTGTGGTTTCTGAAAATGTTTGTTAGTAAAACTGGAACAAAAATGCAGTAACAGCTAGAAGTTATACATGGCAAAGTGGATCAGATCAGAAGACAACAGGAGCATGAACTGTGTGGTGCTGCAGAGGGAATAGCCTGTAGGTGAGAGGAAAGATTGAGGATCAAACCAAACCAGCTTTGTTGGTTATAGTGGTGTTGCCCATGCCTTTAAAGAAAGTGACCTGAGTACGCTGTACAAGTTTTATTGCATCTTTTGTCAATACATGTTTTTAACATACAGGTAATTGCAACAAGATTTGAAATGCTATTTAAATGGCAACAAAAGTGAGAACTATTCAAAACGGAAGAAGAAAGAGCACGCTCTGGCTGTTTTTGTCTTGAGTGTTTCCATGTATAACTCTTTACCCACCACACCCATGCCTTGGTAGGGTAACTTTTTGTATTTGCATGGGTGGTCACACTTAAAATACTCCCCAACAGAAATGATTTTTGTGTTATATTTTAATCTATGCTACATCAGTGCTATGCAAAATGATTAGAACAGCACCATGGTTGGTTGCTTAAAAGAAAAAAAGATACATTAACTTGCAAACAGTAACTTGGATACTACCACAGAGTATAGAACAATCTGTACATATGTCTTTTCAGTGTCATTGGCTTAATCTACATAGGAAGAAACACAGATGAGTATTAGAAGTTATTGCTCAAGCAATAATTATATTAACCATCTACTATAAATTTTCATGTCTGTACCCTTTAAGAAAATGTCTTTCCTAAGGCCTACTGAGGTTCATATTAGACTCACATTGACTTCAGACACAGGAATTGGAACATTCATCTTACATTAACAGTAGTCTGTGCCAAAATCACTGTGATATAATTTAGCTGTGGTGTTACTTGGTTTATTTTGGTGAAATATGAAGCATCAATTTGGCTCTGTTAGTTCAAATCATCTGACAAGCTGGCATCTTTGTCACGTGCTACATCTTTTAGGTTTTCTTTTAAAGATTGGTTTCAAGGAAGGTTTTCCTTAATTGTCAGCTCTCAATGTCTGTTTATATCTTCTTCCTTGCACACATCCCTAGCTACAGCCCTAAATTAATGGGAAAGCAATTAGACAAACTCTGGATTCTGTGCTTGACTGCCACTTCTGGCTGTGAGCATATTATAGCTGTCTGTCTGGTCTTCACAGCTTCTGTTTGAGTTTTAGATGAAACTGGAGATAAAGATGCTAAATCTCTAAATGGTGTAGAAACTCCTGATGTTACAAAGGTTACATTCATTTGAGGCACTGAGGCTTACATTTAGTTGATGATACATCAGGAAGGGTTGTAACAGCGTGTTATTGGGTCTAATCTAACTGTGGTTTTGTACTAGCGTATTTGCTTTCAAATAAGAGTAAATGTGAGCCTAACCTTATTCTGGAATACAAATGTTTTCTGATACATTTTTATCTCCAGCTCTAGGTTTTGTACCAGTCTAAACACATCTATACTGGAGACACCCTTTCAGTTGCATTTGTTCAAAACCGGTGTATATACAAACACTGATGGGAAATCTGAGCTTTGGAATTTGCTTTCTGATACAGATTAAGTCTGTAAGCTTCCCCTGGAGAGCTGGAATGGAAATCAGAATTTGAGGAAGGTCATTTATCACTTAGAAATGACAGTCTTAAAAAGTATGTTCTGCTGCATGACTACACCAATCTCAGTTGCCCCAAGGGAGAGTGCAGGACAGAGGGAAGGCCAGGCTATTTCTTTGGGCAAGCAGTGTGCACTTAGGTTTAAACTGATTATCAAACTACACCCATAGGCTGTTATTTCATGTTACAGCTAAGCCAGTCTAGAAGGTTGCTGCTGCTGAAAGGAGTGATCCTGCGCTCTTCTTCCTGCTCCCATAGTCCTGTTCCCATAATTTCCTTTGTGTCATTGAACCCATCAGTGAGCCAGTTCAGCTCAGTCACCCAGTTGAGATCTTGCTGCTGGATTCACGAGTTTGAGTGATTTAGTGAAGGACCGGATGAGCATTAGAGCTGGACCACACAGTAGTAATATGAGTGTCCAAGGGTATCGTTCAGACTCTTTTTTTTTTTTTTTGTTTTTCTTTTTTCTTTTCTGCCCTCCCCCCCCCTTGTTTAAACCAGTCTGTGTCTTCACTGTCATGTTTGTGCCAGTTCTGGTATATGCCCAGCCAAGTGATAAGCATGATCAGGGACCTAGTTTGGCTGAAAATTGGTTTGACTCACTCCCCTCCTACCCCTCAACTTTTTGCTACATCACTTCTCTGATTCTGTCACTGCACAGCCTCAAAGGCTCTTGTAGCGGGGTGGGTAGGGATAAAAGGCATGTGTGGTCAGGGTGAGGTGGGAGTGCTGAGTTACCCTTTCAGATGACCACCAGTACTTAAGTTGATTTAAAATGATCATAACTGCTGGCTTTGTAAAGTCTTCATGTTCTATATTGCTTGTACACCAGACGTTTTTAATTTATTTTTTTTTTTTAATTTCATGCTGGAGGAGGATTTTATTCCTCTCTCAATGTTTAGGAACTCATTTGGTTGACAAGTGGTAGCAAAAAATATGACTGTATAGAATGATGGCTGAGTTTTCTGTCAAGGAATAGCTTATACAGATTTGGGGGAGTAGTAGTCTGTTGTTCTCAGGGAAACTATTAAATTGCTGTAGAAACCTTACTCCAAATGATAGGAACTGTATACTGTTCCTTATCAAATAAAGATGTTAATCATCTTTTATTATTTGTCATACTGTATTTATGACCATAGTGTCTCTGTAATTACATCTGGCAACAATATTTTCCAGGCCATTTATTAAGATTTATATCCTTTAAGTGGTTACTCTAAGGTACCATGTTTTTATGCTTGCAACCTGTGTCTCTGACAACTAATACTTTTAAATTACTATTCCTTGAAAGTCAGTCTTCACCTGTTCCCTTTCTCAGTTTATTCTCTGTCTACCAATTTGGGTGGCCAAATTATGTACAAAGGGATAGGGAACCACAGAGGGAAAGAAATCTGGTATTAAATCCCTTTTGTGGTGCTTGTTCACATTCATAATTCTTGGGTTATGTATGAATTACTGCTATTTCTGAAGCTTTTCTCATACCTGTAAAAGGGTACTAATGCTGTCTGGTAGCTAGCTGCACATGTGGAATTGAGTTTGCACGCTATTACTGGTTATGTCAGCTTTTGAAAATGTCCACAAACGTGCTGATGTGCTTTAAACGGCAGTCTCCTCATACCTGTAGCAATGGTAGACTAGAGAAGCCATTGCCTATATAAATTTCACAAACAATGACTTCTCTTTGGTTTACCCTGCGTCATTTTCTTCATCTAGCTATGTACTTGTCTCTCTAATTAAATATTTCACTTTTTTTACCTTCCTTTGAATTATAAAGTGTGTTAAACCATCACTGATTTGTTCTTTCTGCTCAGAAATTGGGAAGCAGAGTATTTGGGATGGTCTGTAGCCTGGATGCTCTCAAAGCTACACCACAATTGTTGTCCCTGTGACAAATGGCAAGACAGCATGAGATCTAGGGTATCTAGGGGAAATTTTGAATTAATGGAATGGTTTTGTTTTAATGATAATGAAATTATTTAATTTATTTAATAATTATTTAATAATGATTAAATTATTTCATCAAAGAGAACAATGCAGTAGGGTTGTTCTGTTTTGTTTTGCTTTTTCCCTGAGAGCTGAGTCATACTTATTCACTTTTTTTCCCAAAAGAGGATAGCCTTTAATAAATCTGTAGGCGAAGTGATAACATTTAGAAGGAGTCAAAAGAATTTTTATTTTCCCTCCCACTGAAAATGAGTCAGCAATTAAATTATCTTGAAAGAAAATCAGTACTGAGTTTCTCATCTGGGTTTAGCAAATGTTTACATTTTAAGAAAACATTTATACTAGTGGTGTTGAGAGTGAGGAATTGTGTGTGTGGTCTCCTGTATAGTGAAGTGCGTGTCAGAATCTTTCCCTAAATATCTGTCAATCTGAAATATGCTTATTTGATCGGAACAGCAGGTTTCTGATGGTTTACTAAAACAGACAATATCCTCAACTTAAATTTTGTTTTTCTTGCAAGGCAAGATACACTGAAAACCTCACTGTCAAGTGTAAGTGCCACGTGAAGTAGTTTAATCCTGTTCTGGATTTTGTGGTTATATCATACAAATGATGAGATGTGGTAGTGTGGAAAAGCTTGGCAGAAGCATTCCTGCGTAAATATGAAGACTCATTCATATTTTCAATGTTGCTTTGGTCAGGAAGAATTAAGTGCCTTGCCTTTTTGGGGGTCTTGCTTTAAAATACTGCGGAGGGGGAATCAGTGGCTCTGCTGGAGCCCTTCTTACAGGCTGAAGGAGCCTCCTCTGCATGTCTGCTTAAAATAGTTAACCTTATGTTGACTGTTTAGCTTACCAGTTAATGAGGTAGGACAGACTGATGAAATAAAAGGAGTGGTGAAAGCGTGCGTGAATGCTGCCATGTTTGCCAATGCATTGTTTAAGCTTAGATGTATTAAAGGCTCGAAAAGCTTTGCCAAAGGGATCAAGTCAGGCTGTGACTGCGGGGTACGTAGATCTACCTAGGCTAGGTCTGAGCTGATAGTGGTGTAATTGTAGCAGCAATGACACTCAGCACAAGCTGTGAACCCTTTTAGAGAAATCTGGCCAGTACTTGGATACTTAACCTTCCCTGAGTTTTGTGCTGTCATCACCATGCTCTTGTTTGCTCAAGCAGTGACTAGTTTGAGTAAATGTACACAGCCTGTAGAGTAAATACACCCTGCATAAACCCAAGAAATCATTGAGCTTTTTTCTTGCAGTGTTGTTGTTTTTTTTTTTTTTTAAATTGATCCTCTTGTAAAGAGCGGTTATAAAAATGAAAAATTGTTAAAGCAAGGGGAGTGAGATCCAAGCACTGAGAGAGCAGGGGAAATGCGGATGATTGTGATGAGAATGATAACTCAGTTCTCTCCATTTTGTGTTGCTATAGATGAATTCAAAGTTCACCGAATGGTAGCTTGCTGTTGACTTTGGAAATACTGTGATATGCGTTCAAGCTCACCAACACTGCTTTTCTGAGAAGATTCACTGATGGTAGTAGCAGGATGGAGCCAAAATGCTTTCTATAGGATACGACCTATTGTGATGTCTGGATGACTGTTCCAAACCTGTGATTCATCCACTGCTGCCCTATTAAAGTTATCACTGAATTGATGAGGCACAAAGCATGGTTGATTCTCTTGAAAAAATGCTAACAAATAGTGTTTTCCTGAATTTTTATGAGGGGTTGTTCTCCCCAGCTGTCAAAACATCACTGGCAGAAAAGAAATGGGGTAAAAACTAATGATGGCAAAACCCCTCATGCATAGAGTTGAAACTTGGGTGGAGAAAATTAAGTGTGTGCACGAAACTGAGAGGTCTGATGGCGATGCTAGTTAAATGATGAAGTAAAGAACCAATTACTATGATAACGGATGGAGGAAAAGCCAGACGATAATGATGGAGGTAGGGGATTGTTCTTGGGAAGAAACAGTGCTTTTAGCAAATGAAAGAGAAATTGCTGGAAAAAAATTAAAGCCCAGTTCTGTCAACGTGGACATATGTGATTAACTGCATTCCTGTGATACTTGATGTGGACAAACACTGTTCCATTGCAATCTAATATAAATAATGTTTAACTAAGCATAAATTTAAAACTAGACTTAAGTTACCTGGGGCCAGAATGACTAAACCTGTAGAGGAGGTGAGGAGCATTACTCATCACAAGAAGTGGGCTTATCAAAACTGGGAGGAAGTCAGGTGTGTTTCCCCTTTACCAAGTGCAAATGGAGTGTCAGGGGATGGAGATTTGGACCCCAGAACAGCGACTGCCTGGTTTTGTGTCCAAGAAAGAAGGCGAGGGAGGCAATAGCAAAGCAACGAAGTTGTTAGTATGTTGTGAGCGCCGTGAAAAGGGAGAAAAAGTGGGAAGTGGAAATAAATGGGGAAGGAGAAACAGTACGTTTTTGCTGTATAAACATATTTTGGGTAAGATTTCAGTAAAAATGATTGCACATCAGAGATCCAGGACAATGCATTGTCTTACTAATGAGTACTGAGTTACATTTTTGGTAACTGGTGTTGGCCTCATCCTGGAGATGCTCTCGTGTTCATTTGCCTGCTCTACACTTCTGCATCAATTTAAACCAGCAGCACCAGCTGCAGCTTTGGTACTGAACAGGGCTTCATGGTGAATAGTAGCTACCTCAGCTGGTGGAAGCAGGAGCAAGATCTTTGAGATGATGTACCTGTGAAATGCAGGAAACGCATGTAAAATGCTGTGAAGATGGGCATAGAAACAACTATGCAAGTTTTTACAGTATCATGCCAAACATTACTTGTTGTTATTGCATGTGGCAATTCAACTGTGCAGGATTAATTAAGCCATTTAAAGGACCTTTGTTTTCTCTTCCCTTTGTTTTTGTTCTCAATTGTATTATAAAGAGAATCTTCCCATTTATTCAATACACCTCCATTTCTTTAGATTTTAATTATTTTAATTTGGTGGTGGCTTTTCTTTTTTTTCTGATATGTAGCGTGTCATATACAGTGTTTAACATAAAAAAAAAAGGAAAATAGAGTAGGAATGGGCACTATTGAGACTGTAAGTTATAGTGGCAAGGTGTGTTTCAGTCATTCAACTTCAATGAAAAAATAGTGTTACTTTCAAACTTTAATAATATATTGCCAATTTCCACTTGATGTTAGTATAGTATTTACAGCATGGTTAGATGTTTCTAACATGCAGTGCTCAGTTGAATATTTTTGATCCTGCAATTATCGATTTACTGCAATAAATAAAAAGCTACTTGTAACAGATATGATGCAGCAAGGCTCAATTCTGCATTGTAAGTGATACCTGCATTTGTCAGCAACACAAGTTTTTATGTACATAGCATTAAATTTGCACTGGATTGTTTGCTGATGAATGTTTAGTCAATAGTGAACACATTGTGGATGTCGAATAACCTTCAACTGTGCAATAAACTAGAAATTGTTGGATGAATGCAACAATGTCTCTGAAAACCACTCTGCCCAAAATGGGGAACTGCGGGAGAGTTACTCTGCAGAGCTGCTTACTGGTGGTGATACTGGCAAGCAACGGCATGTCTCCCATTGCACAGCTGTAGGTTAGAATCTTTTTTCTTGTTTTGTTTTCTTTTCCCTTTCTGTAGCTTAGTTATCATCATTGCATGCAGTGAAGTATGCTGGAAAGGAGAGGTGTGATAATCCAGGCAGATTTGTTGCCACTCTGAAAATGAAGGTGGCGAGTGAGGAGTCTGGTGTCATTCTCTGTCCTCAAATAAAACTAGTCAAGTGTATGCTCACCAGCAAGCTTCAGCCATTTTTCCAGGTAAATAAAATGCTTGATGCTTCCAAATGCTGGTTTGGGAAAAGCAAATAATTCTTTTCTTCCTTTTTTATCTTCAGTTTGGTCTGCTGCTGCTTAATATCTGTATGTAAAGACAAATTTTTTTCTATGAAAAGAAAGCAACCATCATTTCATAAGTCAGGAATTCTGTTCAACGTGCTTATTAAAAGAACCATAATCTATTCCTTTTACTTCTGGGTGCCTCTTACAGGACAACTGGATTGGGGTATATTTTAAAGAGTGGGGGGGTTTGGGGAGTAGTTGCGGGTTTTGAGGGGATATTTTTTGTTGTGTGTTTGTTTTGGTTTTTTAAAAAATCAAATCCTGTTTGAAGAAAATTAAGAAAAGCTGTCTGCAGTCTAAATACACGTCCTGGTAGCAGACTCTTAGATTAAAAATTTATATAGTAACATAACTGTGGTTCCGATACGATGTCATGATAGATGGAAATTAGTACTCTTAGGAAATAAGCATGAAGAAAAATGGGCAGCCATATATTTTTATTTTTCCATACTTCTGTCTCAGGCAACCATGACAGGAAAAGAAAGAGGTGGAAAATGACAGAAGTATGGCAGAAGTGATGATTTTTTAATTTTTTTTTCTCCTTCCAATAAGTTTATTGTGTGCATTATTTCTGATTGTTTTTCAGATTCCAGCTATGTAGGACTGAACTCTTGATGTCATGTTTGACACTTTAAATATCAAGTAGAAAGCTTTGTGGCATTAATTTTATAAATAGACCCAGTACTCAAAAATAGTCTTATTGATAATCAGCTTTGTCTGTCAGTTCTGGAATGGTCACTACGTGTTTGTGTAACTGGAAACTTTGTCAAACACAAAATTTAATCCTTCTGGGAGCTGATCTGTGGAACAGCGCTTAAGTAACCAGTCAGGAAGAAATATGTGTGTGTTCCTGTGTTTTCCTTGAACTGAAATTTTGCTGTGTAGTGGGTTAAGAGAAAGTTTTTATCTTTTTCACTTGAGTTTCACTTTGTGTACTCCAAGTTTTTGTACTTCTCCTGTAAGCTGATGACTCTGAAATGAATTTTGCTGCCCTTCTTTTGAGTTCTTCTACCTGGTTGAGCCATGTAATAGCATACACTGTACTTCACTACAGCGTTAGTGTTAAACAGGGATATTGGTGATCCCTGCCTCTGATCTGAAAGGTCTCTGCAAAATCTCTGTTGTCTGTTAGAAACAAAGCTAATAACTTGATTGGCATGTCTGTCATCAGTAGCCTATTTGCCCTAATACTCTGGAATAAAAAGTGCTATTTACAGCTAATAAACTGTTGGCCAAAAGGACTACTTGTTTGCTTGTTTGTTTTTCAGTTTGGCATATCAATTTTAGTTTTAATTTTTTTTCAGTGCTATTTCAGGAGTTAAGAAATTGGGGCGTTAGGGTTTTTGTTTGTTCCTTGATCAGTTAGGGCCCTAATTAAGGATTAGGTCTTCCACACTACTGCTCTGGTGGAATACAGCATGTTCTGTACCTGTTTTGATCTCGTATGTAACACAAGATCCTGTTTCAGTTGCTCCACCAGAACTTGCTATCTATCAGGCTGTGTTTACTATATACTTCATTGCTGGTGTTAAACATTGATAGCTGCACTTCTGTGCATGGCAATAGGAGCATAGGGACAGCGACTCTGGCAAGCTAATGAATACTGTCACTGCAAAATGTGGTTTGATTTGGGGATTTTTATTTTTTTTTCCCGAAGTTGATAGCCTGATGGCAAATAAAAAGTTTTCTTTTTCAGCTCCGTTACCGACCTAGGGTGAGTTGGACCTAAATTCAGAGCAAGAAGCGAGCTATAAATGCCAAAGGCCTAATTGAAAATCTATGAATGAGCCCATTTCCTGCCATTGACTTCAGTGGTTTCCAGGCAGGCTTCAATCTGTGCGGTGTAGCCTGCAGTTACCTGCAGCTGGCAGCTTGGGTTTGGGTTCATCCTTTCATTTTGGGAAGTGGAGTGTCTGTGTGGCCATTGTACAAACCATACCCCCAGAGAAGAAGAAAATTTTTTTTTTGTGAACTTAATCACTTATACTTGGGAGAAAGGTGGTAGTTGTTGTGCTGTCTTAGGAAATAAACCTTCATTTGCTTTTACTTTTTATACACATGCATTTTAGGAGGTTGCTGTATTGCATAGCTTATTGTCCTTAAGTTTATGTGCCATGTCTCACTGCGATGTGGATATGCTGAGGCTTGTCCTGAGCCCTGTATGTAGCACAGGTGGTAAAAACACTTTAAACTTAGTATCTGAAGAGAAAGAATCATGTTAATACACAGTTGCAGAGATGCATGACCTGCAGTTGAGATCTTAAAACTGTTAATGTTTTTTGAATGGGTACAGCAGGTGCTGACACCTGCCAGAGCTCTGTTGTGGTGGGGGTTGATTATTTATTTATTTATTTATTTATTTATTACTTTTTACACATAACTGCTAGGCTGCAGAGGGGTGAGACTAAAAGTGTAAAATTTTAAATTGCATTTCCTGCTTGGTGACCACCATTCCTCTTGTGTTTGGGCGGGAGGGTTTAAAAAGGATGAGCCTGTTGTTCCCCCAGCTCAAAGCACTTGAGCTTTCTGCTCTTGTGGTGTCCTCTCATCCTTCCATCCTCAGCAGAAGCAACTCTCACCTTTAGGAAGAAATAGAACTGGGTTGCTTTGTACAACAGCTTTCTGATGGGAGCAGTAGCACAGCTGCTGCTGCCTCTCGCCAAAGCAAGATGGGAAGGGAAGCAAGTGAACAAGGAGTGCTTGAGTCTTCATTGGGCTGGGGGGGGCTGGCTGGTGTCGGCAGTTGATTTGTTGACTTTCAGAATTAGTAATTGTGGAATTGAACGATTTTGTGTATGAGTCTTCCAAACGGCGTTTGTAAGGTGCGCGATGACCTGACTCCTTGCTTTGTTCTGAACGCCTGCGTGTGGTGCCAGGCCTGCCGGCGCGGAGCTGCCCGTGGCTTTAGCGACCTGCCCCTGACCGCAGCGCACAGCTCGCGTAGGCTTTGTGCCTCTTGACAGTTTCCTCTCAAGAGCTGAAAGGGTGAGATCAAAACCAGCTCCTGCGAGGCAGGCAAGGCGCCTCACGGCTCGGAGGTGCGAAGCAGGCGCTGGCGCAGCCGCTCTCCCCGGGCTGCGGGCAGTATCGCCGCCGGCAGCATCGCCCTCCCTGCGTCAGCGTGGAGTGGAAACGTAGGCAAGCGCTTGGAAGATTTCCCTTTGGAAGACTTCAGCAAGAGATCAAAGGCAACTCTTTAGCCTTGGGAGGTGTTTTTCCTACCAGAGCCTGGCTCCATGTGTGCTGTTTCTTCCCTGGTTTTGAACCGGCCGCTTTCCTAACTCACTTGAAGCTTTGCTCTCAGTGTGTCATCTTTGCTACAGGTTCCTTGCATTTTCTGGAGAATACTGTGCGGTTGGCTTTGCACTAGCCAGGTAGGAGTTGCTGGCCAGAAAAACTGATGTGTGGATGTTAAGGTTATAAAAAAATAAAATGAGGATCTCAATCAAAAAGCAATGTTAAAATTTCTCTAGTCCTGTATCTATATATACCTTTTATCTGATACGGAGTTGAACAGATTAAGTGCTGCACTTTGTAACACCATAACCCCTCATAACCAGCAATCAGTGAAACACACCTGTGCTTTTCAAAGATCCTTTTGTTTGTGTCAGCTCTTACTCTAAGTCATCTGGTACTAAAAACAAATAACTCACCCAGTCTCAAAGACATTGACCATCCAGTGTTTTACCACCCTAAGCTCTAGATGCAGTTCTGGCTGTTTGTAAGTCTAAATGTTTGATACTGACGTGGTGCAGCCTTTGTACTATGTTTTCGCTACTTGCTCTTGGTGGGAAGTGTGTTGGGCGTGATACGTAAACACTCCTGATGGATCAAGATTTTATATATCTAGTCTGTGCTATGTAGAGGCTATAACTGAAAAGAAGTGATTCAGCTTTGCACAACAGAGTTGGAACGTGTCCATAAAATGCTTTTGCAGAACAGATAGAGAATTGTGTAGAGGAACATTATTTGCTCAGTGCATTGCAGCATGGAGATGGGTTTTGTTCTAGCTCATCTGTCTTCTGTTTCATATTTGAATTCAGAGGTGTGCGATATAAAACTGTCTGGCACCTAAACCAGACCTATACTTCTTGAGGTGCAAAGAAGTTAGTGTTGCACAGGAAGATCAATATTACAAGGTCGGTGGTTGTGTGGGATCTTTATAGCATCATACAACAGTATGGTATGATTTTTTTTCAATAACAGTGGCATCATAGCAGTCTTTAGGTGCCTTGTGGACTTCCTACTGTTCCTTCTTTCATTGTACCACCAGATCAACTGCTAATGTGGTAAATACTGGAAAATAGTGTGATGTATGTGCGCCCTTGAGGATTTTTACCTGCTGGAAATGAGGAGAGTTTAATCTTACGATCAGTTATTTCTTCATAGATTGTCATCATCTTTTGGCAGACCTCACCGGGTATAGTCTGGTTCGTCGTCTTTTGGTGATTGTGCAGAACTGACGAGAGGAAAGATAATGGCACCTAATTTTTAGCTTACGGGTTTTTCTGTGCTTTGTTCTTCTATAGTTGTTAGCTGTGCAGCTGTCACTTTGTTTTCTTTGACCTCAGCCTTTGAGAACTTGATGCTTAGTTGCTCAGCCTTTACACACCGTTCCTCTGCCTCGCGACTAAATTCCCAATATTTTGCAAAGAAGCACCAATAGAAATAATTCTGGCACTGGTGGTTTTTCTTTTTCCCATTTCTTCCTTCATTGTATATAGAAAATTGTGGTGTTCTTTGGGAGATATATTGTTTTCTACAGAATTCGCTCCCACATGCACCTCTAGTGCTGTGAAGATACCTAATTACAATTGGTGCTGCGGTCTAAGAAAACTTATCTTCCTTTGTTGCTTAAAGGACTTCTACTAGTTCTCCTGATGTATCGTGGGGTAACAGCTGAGCTAATGTGTAAAGATACTTTGAAAAGAATAAGCCTCAAACTTGCAGAGTGGAATGCCTTAACTATTATCGACATACTTTATCTTCTGTTTTATTTTTAGTTGCTCTTCTACAACGGGTAGCAGAATTGGAAAAGGTCAATGCAGAATTTCTGCGCACAAAGCAGCAACTTGAGCAAGAATTTAATCAAAAGAGAGCAAAATTTAAGGAGTTATACTTGGCAAAGGAAGGTAAGTTCTCCATTCTCTGGATTATTCTAAAGTTTATTAAATGTCATCTTCAGATAATCCCTGTATGAAGAATAACCTTTGTAATGCAAACTACGATTCCCCATTTGCCCATGCACACTGCTTTTTTTTTTCTTTTTTTCTGGTTAAGGATAATTAGGATTTACAGGGATTTTCTGCTGGGATAGTCGACTGCATATCCAGCATGGTTAGTGGGATAAAGCATTGTTGTTGTGTTTAATTTGCCAAAAATGGAAAAGTGACAGTAGTCTTTTAAACAGATATAATAAGAACCTAAGAGACAAGCAGAGAGAAAAATTCAGTAGGTGGCTATTTAGCTTCCTAAAATGAACTTTTAGAATTAAATCTAAAGATTTGCCTGCATGGATAGGAATCAGCAGAGCAATTTGATGTACACGCAGAAACAGCACCACTGAATTTCAGTACTGACTTTCTGAAGTCACGGTGTGCTCGTTCCCTCTGAACATCAGCTGATCTGGTAAGTAGAAAGACATAGTCTAGATGGTGTGCTGTTTGTGGCTAGCTTTTATATGTAGAATTAATTTGTCTTGAATTTCCATCTGAGGTAGAATGTAAGCAGCAAACATTTTAAAAGTTTCAATACCAGCCAAGGGCATCTATTTCAATAACACTCTTTAGAGGAAAATTTGAACCATATGAGCTCAAATATCGGATGAAGAATTGGACAGTAGAGAGATAGCTGTTGTTATGAGAGCCAAATTGATTTATTTCTAATCCTGATGATTTTCCTGTCTTTAACATACGAAAGCAGAGCCAGCAAATAATGCATTAAGACTGCAGCTGCTTGTATAAGCTTATAAGAGCAGAAATACAACAGGCATAATGAAGATCAGATCATACAGAAGGCCTATTTCTTTGTGTCTCTAGCAGCTGGATGAAAGGAAATTTAAGATACGAGACACAACTGGTGAGATCAGCAATAATTCTCTCTTTTCAGAACAGTCAAAAAATAGAAAATAAAAATAAATTGTGACGAGGGAAAAAAATACCCAACTTTCACATGTACTGAAGTAAAAGGGTACCAGGGAAGAATATACAAGCCATTACTTTCCACCACCCTCCTCCTCCAAGATTTTTTTTTTTTCCCTTCCTTTTCTCCAAGACCCTTTCCTAAATGTACATTGGGACTGTTGCAATCCATCCTTAATACTGTTGTTTGAGAACTAAGTAATATAAGTGCTACAGGATCTTGGGTGGGTTTTTTTGTTTGTTTGTTTGTTTGTTTTTTCACGAGGTTTAATGCCCTTTTGAGTACCTCTTTAGCTCTGAATTCTGTATTCTCTATCAAGATGTAAGGTGTTGGGCACCAGGATTGATTAAGTTTTTTGGTACTGAGGAAGATACATGGAGATAGCTTGGTGTTTGTTGTGCAGTGGCCAGATGTTTCTGCTAAAAGTGATTGCCATTGAATAAGCTATGTGGGCATAAAACTCTATTTTATGTTAGTGCTTTTGGAGGTAATTGTATAATACATCCCTCCAGAGCTTTTTGCTTCAGATTAACTGAAAACTCAGGAGGATCATGTGAAATTAGTTCAATTCCTGTTTATAGTTGCAACAATTAAAGAAGTAGTGGATGCTCCATTGAACGTATCTCTTTTTTCAGTAGAACCTCAGTTTTATCAGAGACATGGTAAAAAGCAAAGTAGGCTGCATAGTTTTCTTCTGTGGGCTCTGTGTAGTGGTCATAGTGTTTCTGTTCAAGAAATATGAGGTGTTCTATCCAAATTCAGGACCAAGTTGGTGCCAAAAATGGGGGAAGAACTGTCTTCCTGTCTGTTGTTATCTTTTTCAGACTCATTATCAGAATGAGTTAACTAATGATGAACTCATTAAAAGCACAGTTCACTTTAATCAGGTATATTGTTTCATAGGTTATACCTACAGTGGCTGCTTTGTGGCTGCGTCCATGAGAAGGTACTTTTTTAATAAAAGGCAAGGGCAAGCAAATTCAAGAAGTAATGTTCCTTAAAGATACCTGCTAACGTTTGTTCAGTTTTTATGGGTAGATGCTTTAACATCAGTGCTTCCTTCACTCCTTTTGTTAGTGCTGTTCTTTGCCATAGCAACTATGGATGCTCTTCAGATTGAATTTATTAATCAAGCTAAATGTAAATAATACTACTTTTCAGAGGACCTGAAAAGACAAAATGCAGTGCTGCAGGCAGCCCAAGATGATCTGGGACAATTGCGGACCCAGCTGATGGAAGCCCATGCTGAAATGGAGAACATCAAAGCTATAGCTACAGTATCTGAGAATACAAAGCAGGAAGCTATCGATGAGGTGAAGAGACAGTGGCAAGAAGAAGTGGCTTCACTACAAGCTATTATGAAAGGTAACAACCAGGCAAGCTGCTGCTGCTAAGATCAGACACCTCTTTAGTATGCATTTAGTGATTCGTGCCTGCTCTTGCACTGAATATGGGTACCTGCTTTTCAAGGCTTGGCAAAACTGGGCTACGGAAGTGATGGATGAAGCTTAGTTCCCAAGTGTGTGGAAAGGAACTTGGTGGTTCTTCTGTTAATATGAGAATAGAATTTAGAAGGGGTCATGGCAATGGGAACTCCCACATATATGCAGAGCGTTTTTTGAGGGACTATGAATGTGATACTTTATCCTTCCACGAAGATAAGTATGATGCATGTAATTTGACAAGCCTGGAAACAGCTTTAGGCTGACAGCATGATTCTCTTCTTTCCTTCTGTGTAAACATAGTTCTGCTGTCAGACAGTTAAATGTCCCTCCAGTGCTATCACGTGGCCTTTTCCCCAGGCTAGTAACTGAACTTGCTGCTCTGTATCAGTCGTGGGTGTCTCTCTCTCTCTTTTTTTTTTTTTTTTTCCCTTCTTTCTAGATAGTTCCGAGCTCTTTGTTTTGTTTGCATGTCACACAGCTGTTGACATTTCTGAGACAAACTATGTGTAAGGAACCAAATGCAGATGTAAACTGGGGACAGACTGTTGCCATAACTGGCTGTTTTCTTAAACGTTCACAAACAGGATCACAGTATCTTGAGCCTATGGCCTGTTGGCAGTTTTTCCATCACCTGATTGTGCTTTTCCCCCAGAGAAGACAAATCTTCATGTATATTGAGTACACAAATTGCTGTTTATTTACGATCTACATAGGTACATGAACCTAGATTAAGGCTCACTTGTGCCAGCTGCTGTCCCTGTGTAAACAAAGACAGCTCCTTACCTGAAGGGGTAATATTAATCACAGAGAAACAAAAACTATGTGAGAAGTTCTAGCTCCTTTGCATTTTGGAGTAAATAAGTAGGGTTTTGGTAGTTTGTTTGGATGATGTGCTTGGAGGTACAAGATGGGATGCTAAATAGGATTTTAGACATGTACGTTATTTTGAAATTAGGAGTTACACAATTTGGGGGGGTTGTTTCTGTTTTAATGATGGTACAAACTAGGATGCAGTTCCTTTGGATCTTTTACTTAAGTAGTTGGGTTTTGCGGCAGGAGTCAAAGGGAAGAAAGAGAAAGGGAGAGTTTGCTGTTGTCCTGGTTTTGATCAGTTATGATAAATCATTGACTGGTTGGAAATGGGAGTTCCTAAAGCTCTGGGTTTTAACTTACATTGAAAATAAGTTTTCAAAATGCTGTTTTATAGAGACGGTTCGTGACTATGAGCTCCAGTATCATCACAGGTTGGAGCAAGAGCGAGCTCAGTGGAATCAATATCGAGAAAATGTAGAACGGGAAATAGCAGAGTTAAGAAGGCGACTGTCTGAAGGTCAAGAGGAAGAAAACCTAGAAAATGAAATGAAAAAGGTACGTTGAGATCCAGTTTTTCAGTTTCTGTTTCAAGATACACTTATGTTGTTATGCGTGAGTTCATTTCTGTGGCCTGCTATAATTCCTCGGAAATACACATAGCCTCGTTCTGCCAGCTTTCAGCTCTTTGTTCATGGAAGTCATCATGACCTAGTCCTGCATTTTATCTGTAAAGATATTGTACCTGATTACATGGATTCAGTACGAGGATTGCACCTGAGAAGATGGTAAGGTTTGGCCTTCAGCTTGTAAAAGCAGGAGGCCTTGTAAAGTCTCTTTGACATAATGTCAAATGAAATCAAAGCCCGCTTTAGATTTTTCTGGATTGACTGCAGACTTATAAAATTTCCTTTAGACTTGTGCACTTTCGTTCCTTTTCTCAGATCCTATAAACTTCTTTTGAGGTTTTTAATGCGCACTATATCTAAAGTGTCTTTCGTCTTTCTTTAAGGTAAGCCGTGTTTGTGCAACACAGTACTGCTGGCTTCCTAGGAAATACAAAACCTTGCTGTCACAAAACAACAGGCTCTAGATGAAAGATAATTGCCCTGGAGTTTGGAAATATTTTGCTGCTGTTGTTGTTCAAAGATCTGTGGCTTGAAAGAGTTCATACAAGTAGATTGAGGTGCCTTGTGTTGAGTTTGGATTATTTTTGGTTGTTGTTGAGGTTAAAGATTTGGTGTATTTCTCTTTCAGTCATGGAGGAAATTGAATCTGTCATAATAGATCAATATTTTGGAATCTTTGTTGTATTATAAAAACTTGCATTAAGTGAATTTGTCTTCTCAGCAGACTTACTGAAGAACTTGAAGAAGTAGTCTTCAAGTATTCAAAGACAATTTTAAATGAATAAATGATCCTATATTCAGTAAAGGAGTAGACTAACATCTGGTAATCCGCCACATCACTGCATTTCCTTGTTTCTGCCTGCTGTCAGCAGAAGAAATGCAGTATTGAATATCCCAAACATTCCACATAATACCTGTTTTTACTACATTGTAACAAGCAATCAGCATTAGGTTGCGAAGTGGTATTATTTTTCTGAGACTTGTAATGAGATTCTTGAATGTTGCTAGTTGTAGTTGCATAATTGCTGTCTGCTGTTTGCTGTTCCCATCATCTGGATTTATAAAGGTAGGAGTCAGAGTAAAGCCTGTTTGCTAATGTGCTGACTACAGAATTACTGCCACTGGAATTTTAAGACATAATTTAAGAGAAAAAAGACTTTGGTTGAAGCTGGAAGGAAGGTTCAAAATTGGATCAGTGTGGTGAGTCTTGTAGAAACAACCCAGAAGGTGCAGAGTTCATAGTGTAAAAGTCCTGGCAATGCATTACCAACAAATTGCCAATAATAATTTTCGGAAAACAATCTCTGTTGACTGAGAGAGTCTTTCCAATAACTAAAATCTCAGCATTTGGGTTTTTTTTTAAATCTGAATGTACTGATCATGTAACAGTTGGAGCTGCAAGTTGCTCAGATGACAGCTCACCTCACCTAAACTTAGTGGCTTTGCTATGTGCCAGTTAGCATTTAGAAGTTTAATATAGCAGATAAATAGCATTTTCAACTATACCCCTTTAAAAGGGAAATAAATACCCCTTGTTATCCTAAAGGAACAGGTGATCAGTTTATTAATCTCTTGATTAATATGAGCTTGGAAGGCTTTATTAGGCCTGTAAAGCAGAGGAACATGTACGTTATGTAATAGGAGGGGGAGGGGGAAATCTGATCTTCGGAGTGCAGCTTGAAATAATTGCTTAAACTGCTTTGCATGATTTTTTTAATCTTCTTTGTCATTAAACCTGTGAGTTTTTTCCTCAGAGAGACTAAGAATTAGATCAAAATTAGGAAAAGGACATTCAATTTTACCTAAAAACAAACAAGCAAATCCCAAGCCCATAAAAACTGTGTTTGGCTAGCAAAACATTGAATATTCATACCTCAGCAGTCAGTGCAGTCAGAAAGATTTTCTTGATCACTTGGGATGTGCTGTTTGAAGACTTGTGATCGATTCCTCATGCAAAATGGCATTTCCAGCCAACAGTGTTGTATTTATCCTCCATCTTTATATGCTCCATTGTAGGGATGGATTTATTTTGTTTTAAGGCATAAATTTGGAAAGAGTTTTTTACCAGCCAGTTCTAGGGAATCTCCAAGCAGCATCTCAAAGGAGTAAAGAAGTACTTTGCTTGCTGGGTAGTAAGTAGATGCCGTACCGGCATATAATATATCACAGTTCTTAAAACTAGCAGAAAACCATATCATTGTCTAGCATTCTCAGTGAGAGGTGAGAAGAATGCACAGAGCAGAGACAAGATTGCAAGCCATACGTTTCAGTCCAGGATGCTGATCTTCTTGGCTCTCTTGACTGGATCATATCTCAGTTCAGTTGTGTTCAATTTGCCTGTAAAACCCATTTTAAACTACAAAGAAAAATCCATTAAATTTAATACTGCATCCACATAATTGCTAACGAATATTCTTGTTGTCTGCATTCTTATTCCCCTGAAAGAGATGAAGGGTAGATAACAAATGTTGCTCCAAAGTCTGTAAACCTCTCTTTGAATGTAAAGTTTGTTTATTTGGTTGAGTGTATGGTTTTGGTACGTGTGCTGTCAGGCCCCCAGTGTCTATGATATTTATCCGTGTTTGGGAGCACTTAGAGTGGCTGGATAATGTTTTGATAAGCATACCGTTTTGAGCTGTATTTACTAGACTGTGACTACTTTGCCAGAGGTATCCAAACGTAGCCTGCAAACCTGGCGTTTGGCGTGCTTGAGCATCCTCTCGTCAGAAAGAGCATGTCTGGTGGAACACATGCACCTGTCTGGAAGCACCTGTTTTGCTTTTCTATGTAAATATATTTCAGGTTGCAAATTGCCAAGTCTCTGTAGAAAACTTGTGTGTTCTGTTACTCTTATTATAAACCAACAATTTCTAAGAAATCTGTGCTGAAAGCTTAGTGTGTATTCTATAGATCTCCCTTCCTGACTCACAAAGGTAAATACCTTGTTCTAATGATAAGCATGTATACTCAAAGATGAACACTAGGTAAGCATATTGGTGATTTACAAAAATCTATCTTCCTGCTGCATTGTAATACCAGCTAGGTTTTGGAGTTCCGTTATCTCAGACGCTAAAAGCAGTGTAGCCATAGCAGCATGTACTTCCATGCAAGTTCTCTGCTTGGTAATGGCTGGGCTCCCTCTGGATGATGACTTGGTGGGGATGAGTCTTGCCACTGGCAAAATTCAGCTAGTCCCTTTTTATTCAGACCCCATTTTCCATTCAGGAAAGGATCTGGCTTGCTGTTGGAGCCGTGATGAATATAGAGACTCTTCTTAGCGCAGTTGTGTCAAACTGATTAGCAGAAGCCTACAGAGCAGGTATTTTGCATGTAGAGAGAGCAAGAAAGGACAACCCTCCTGTTATGAAGTGTGCCTGTTAGTCAGAAGTGGAGAAACTAGAAAGGGAGAGTAATCTGATTTCTGTGACAGTTAGCCATAAAATCTGAAATACAGTGAGCTGCTTTAGTTGGTGATGATAAAGAGCAGTGGAATAGATTTGGAGGAACTCTAAATGATTTACTCCTACTTTCAAGACAGATTCTCAAATTGTGTCTGTGTGTTTTCTGTTTGTCTCATTTTTAAGGAACAAATCCAGGTACAGTATTACCTGAGATTTTTTCAGCCAGGTTTTTGTTCTCCTGAAAGTGTTGGCTGGAGTAAGGGCAAAGGGCGTTCAGGATTGCTGCAGCTAGCCATCAGGCTAGCAAGGCAATGGTTTGCGTGGTGACTGGGACTCATTTTTAGCATGTCCTCTCTGTGGAGTCGTCTTCACGCTGTGGTCTGCAGGTCCCTTGCAGCGCGTTCTTCAGCCGTTGTGCTGGGGAAGCAGGTTTTGCTGGGGCGGAAGCAGTTCTTGATTAGGTGATGAGTAGGTACGAGCTGATAACGTGTAAAACCTTGGTCTTTGACAGTTAAGTTAGTCTGGCAAAAAGTTAGAAGGAAATAAACGTTTTAAGGATCACACCTCTGAAAGAGTCTGAATAAAGCATTTAATACAGGAAATGTGATGCTGTGGCACCCCTTGCCACGTGTGACAGTATCTTTATATAGCATTTTTTGACAGGATAGATAATATCATTTTATTAAAAGGTTGAGTGGGAGCTTTAACCTCAGTTTGGGAGTCTCAATAATTATACTTTACCTTCAAAAGCAGACTCAGTGACCAGCACTCATTTTGTTAGCAGATAAAGGGTATTCTAAGTGCTTTGTGCAATACCACTCTGACCATTTATATGGATCCTTACCCCCCAACCTCCCCCCGCCTCCTTTTTTAATTTAAAAAAAAAAAAAAAGGATTGCAATATGTTGCAACTGTAGTGTCAAACTTCAGCTCTGTTTACCAAGCTGTAAAAGCTAGAGTAATTTTTCTGTCATTGAATTTGATACAGTTTTGTCTTTCCAATTGGTTGCTGTTCCACATTCTTGAGTTTGTTTTCTGAGAACTTTCTGACTGTTTCTCTGAACTGGTTGGCTCCAACGTGGATGCATTTGTTGCTCTATATTCAGTGTTGAACTGTGTGAAATCAGACTGGTGATGAAATATTCCTGCAGTTATCATAAATAATCAGCAAAAAGCTTATTTGACAGTCCTAAAACTGTTGGACTGTCTTTAGTCTGTATGAGCCAGCTATAGGTAGCATTAAATGAATAGAACTGGTACAATAAATGAAATATAAAGCAATCTTTGAAGTTGAACTACTCCCATCTGTTTGAAAAATGTGACTGACGAGTTGCTGGCTGCAAGTGACAAGGTATGTATGTATGTGTGACACTGTCACATGTCCTTGGTATTGAATTCACAGTGTCATGTGATGTCCCTCGCTTTCGTCGTGAATTTTATTTGTACTCTTCAGACAAGCAAACAAGTAGCGACAAAATATGGCTGAAGTAAATGAAGCATGAAGAAATTTAATTTTGTTTTGTTTATAGAGTTTTCTTTAAAGCTTTTTAGAGCCCAAGGGCCTGGTAGCATTTGTATAATTGACATGTATTGCAATATTATTTTATCTATTAATTTTAAGTTTAGAAAACTTCAGTGGTTAAAAATATTGTCTGTTTCTCTTGCTGAAAGTCTTGCTGAGAATACTGTTGTCAATAAGCTTACCAGAAACTGGAAGTCAAATGAGTAGCTTCTAAGACCTGCCTTCTAGCCTAGATTTAACACAAGACATGAATGATATCTTTGGTGGCTGTCTTTGCCGATCAGGTTAGGAAAAGTGTCATCGTTTGAAACTTCAGGTTTTGGGACACAGCTTTGCCTCC
The DNA here is from genome assembly GCA_035590275.1 of Ibycter americanus. NCBI lineage: Eukaryota > Metazoa > Chordata > Aves > Falconiformes > Falconidae > Ibycter > Ibycter americanus. Next base: position 104,868,594 of record JAVJGI010000001.1, on the reverse strand, counting down.
CCTGCTGAGTTCCTCCAGTAGAAGGTAGAGAACAATTGAGCATTCTGAGCCTTCATACATAAACCCCACCTGAATAAGGTTGCCTAAATTCTTTGTGGCTTGAAGAATTTTGGTGCTGTGGATGTTTGAGTGTTCTGCTTGCTGTTGTGGAATCTATGGGAGCTGTTGCTCTCACTTGGAAAGTTTTTAGTGCATCCATGAAGGAAAGCCAGAGCATTTAAGAAATGGGGACATCAGGGCCACCCTTTGACATGCACAGTTCTGAATTTCAACACTGAATGCTATTTCTTAATTTAATTCTCACTATTTTTACCTAGCTCTTTCTCCGCTCAGCGCTGCCCCCCCACCCCCATCAGTCTTCTCCTTCTGTTGTCCTGTTTTGATCTTCTCAGAACTACTTTTTGAAAAAAAATCACGGGATTTTTGATAAACTGTCTGTATATAGTTTTGAAATACTTAGTACACTAACACCAAAACCCGGTGCTACATCAGTAGTAATTGAAAGCTGAAAAATGGTCTTCCAAAATTCCAAAACAGAGCAAAGCTACGCTATGCATTACTGCGCAGATCCTTTTTCTCTTAACTTCATGAGTAAGTAAATGAATGGCCAATAACTGACCGTGCAGTTCTTGTGTTACACTGTTTTTTTTATATGTGCTATGTGGCAAAAAGTTACAGGACAGTTAGGCCTTTAATAACAGAAAAATGTACATATTTTAAAATGCTTATCTGTAAATTTTCTAATTTAGTGATAGATATACTAACATTCTTTTAAAAGCAGATATACACGGCCTAATCCGTACATGGATTTAAAATCTAGCTGCCTTCTGTGAATGGAGTAACATCGGCCGGTGGTTGCAGAGATGACTGCTGAACTAAACAAACAGCAGTAAGACGAGTATTGAAAGCAGAAGTTTAGTCAGCTATTTTTGTTGGCACAGATATTTTCTCCAAATGTCTCTGATACTGGAAACTGTTGCTGTGAAAACTATGGTAATGTGTTATTCATAATTTATTGCGTTAACTTCAGGCCCAGGAAGATGCAGAGAAGCTGCGTTCAGTTGTGATGCCTATGGAGAAAGAGATTGCAGCGCTAAAGGAGAAATTGACAGGAGCTGAAGAAAAAATAAAAGAGTTAGAAGCATCAAAGGTGAGGTAGAGTTGTAACTCTATCCTAATTTATATCTTGCATCGTGCTAGTTTGATGCAGATAAGTCAAATTTTGTAAGAGGGAAGAAAGTATATTGCGAAACTTTGTGCGCAAAACATCTTTTCTCCTGTAACCCAAATAACATGCTTGGCCTATATATGTTTTCTCATCTCTTAGTTTTGAGGGTTGCATTACGTGGTGTGTGTGTGTGATCTGCGCTTAGCTTAAATTGCATGGCTTCAGGTCTACTAGTAACAAAATAGATAAAGATCTAGAAAAATAGCTGCTTTGCACCTTTCCAGCAGCCTGGTCTTTAGATTATTGTCATGCTTGCAGTCACAGAAAGATTTACATTTGGCAGAATTCCTTTAATCTGCTTCTATCCAGCATCTGCTATATTTCATCTTCTAATCCTGGGCATAAAACTGAGGCAGGATCACCGGAATTTTTGTATCTTAAAATTAAGCAAACCTTGGATTCATAGAAAGGGATACACGGGTCATGGCTGCCAAGAAATCAATGTAAGTGGTTATTTAGCATTCCTGTATTCTTCAGAAATGCCAGAACCTGAATGGAGCTTTCTCAGCAGCTGTGAAGGGTAAATAATATCTACATCACTGTAAGATAGTTGGATTTAATGTACTGTTTTATACAGAAATGAAGAGGTATTTTGTAACAAATATTTTATCTTAAAAGTCACATAGGCTGAAATTGCAAAGTACTTGCCACTTGGATGTTTTTAAGACATACAAATAAATACCTTCTTCGTCTTCTGGATCAGTTGTATTCTCATTTAAATAGATGCTGGTGGCTTTCTGGAATTATTTCTCCCCCTCCCTTTTTATTCCAACTTGGAGGTCTGTCTGGGATTTGGGAGAACAATGTCATTCATTGAACAGTCTAAAAAATTTTACTAGATTTACAGTCCAAGCTTGAGTGTTTTCCTTCTTCATAGATTCTTTGTGCTTTATAGGTCAAATTTTTGAGATGGAAATGTTCCTAGAAATAATAGTTCTGCTTTTTCTCTTGATGCAAATAATACTTCCTTTTCATTGCCAGGATGAATGGGGGAAGATGAGGAAATGTGAACCTTCTCTTCTTGCTTGCTCTCAAAATGCTTTCCCCCCCTCCCCCGCCTTTTTTTATCTTTTCTTTTCTTAAGAGTAGTCTAGAACTCTCCTTAGAACTTTTCTGCTTAATTTGGCTATAAAAATCATAGGTCATTCTTGTCTCCCTCTTTCCTTACAGGCAGGGCCTGAGTAAAATTGATGATGCTTCAGGAATTGTGTTGGTGTCTCTGCAGTCTTCTAAAGTCTGAGCACAGCGTACTATGGAATGAGTAAAACACAAGCACACATCTCTTGGAAAAAAGAGAATAATCACTTTATCCATGCTTCTAGTTTATTGAGGGGTTGTTTTTAAAGAAGTCTAACTTGTAGATGGTGATTCTTAGCACAGAAAATAGCTTGGGCCCTTAATTCTTGCCTGTGGTCAATTACACTTCATTATTCCTTCTGTCTGAAGTCACCGATAGTCCTATTTGAAGCCAACTTTTTTAGCTTAATGGGAGAGAATTGCTATTTTATATCTAGTAAGGAGATGTTTGAGCACAAACTTAGGAAGTTGTTTGAAGTACTTTAATGTACGGTGCTATAGAAGTGCAAGGTATTATTGAGACGTTTTATATTAGACGGATATGAGGACTGATGTGCAGAATGAGCAGTACGTTTGGCTTTGGTCATGATGAAATCCAGCAGATCTGCTTGAGTCATGCCATTTTGTTTTTCAGTGTCAAGTATTTAGCTGGATTAGGGAAACAATGCCTTCTTTTCTCTCATTTTCTCCCCACCCCCCTCCCAGTTCCATCCTTCCCAAGGGCTGTTCTCTGGGAGTCAGATTTCTCCATTTCTAAGGCTAAAAGGCTAGTAGATACAAGGCTTGGTACTCTAGGGCAGGAGAAGCTGTCCTCACCATCAATGGCAAGTTAAAAGCCAAAGGGCTATCTTGAACTTGTGAGTTGGCGTCCGTGGCGCCTGTACTGTGTTGAGGAAGATGAACACCAGCTCTGTGGAGCCAGTTAGGAATTGCCTGAAGGCTTTTTTTTTTCCACAATATAGAAAAACTCTTGTGATTCCTGACTCAGCAAACCATAAAACTGAATAGTGCCATAAAGAAATCTTTCAACCCATTCCTTGCTCCAAGATGGGATCCGTTTTACGAGCACCATGTTAGACAGATGTTTATGTAACCCTGTCTTAAAAGGTTCTCACTGGAGATTCTGCAGTCTCTGCAGGACATTCATTCCAGTTCTTTGGTAGCCTTGCTGTTTAAAAAACAAGAAATTTTAAAAAAAAAAATCCTAGTATATTTCTTCAGTCTTTCTTGATGTAATAGCTTTTCATTGACAGATTTTCCTTTCTTTTTGCAACCATCTTTCATGAATTTGAATGTTTTGGGTTGTTTTTTTTTCTTGTCTGTCCCCAGTTTTCTCTCTTCTTAGGCATACCATCCCTGGTTTAGGTCAGGCGTGCCTCGCAGTCGTGTTTTCTGACTGCCTTTCTTCCTCTATTTTCAACAGTCTCCACATCCTACTTAGTTGTTGGCTTATCAATGCAATGCTTATTAAAGGATTGCTTCATTGTCCGCTCTTCTTAGATATTTGTCTCTTTCCCATCTCTGTGCCACTGCTGTTGTGATCTAATTGCTATGACTGTGATATACCGGTATGTTTGAATTAGCAGAATTTTAATGAGTAACTTACTCAGAAATAAATACAAGTGCTACTTGCACACTGGTAGTTGAATATTTGTGGGTTCTAGAAATAAACGTGTCCTTCAGCACCTGTACATTACCCAAACAGGTGATGCTGTAACTTCTAACAAAAGGGAAATGCCTGAGAGTGTTCCCCCATTGAGACGGTCGATTTCCCTCTTTTTATTCAGGTTAAAGAACTGAACCATTATTTGGAAGCCGAGAAGTCATGTAGGACGGATTTAGAAATGTATGTGGCGGTTCTCAACACGCAAAAATCAGTCCTGCAAGAAGACGCAGAGAAGTTGCGGAAAGAACTGCATGAAGGTATATCTAATAATAATCCTTTGACTCTTTTACACAAAGGATGCAAAAACCAAGATAGGTGTTAATTCTTTTCTGATTTCTTGTTTGAATCTGCTTTAAAGAAATTGTGAGGGGAGAAAGTACTACTTTTAAATGTGAAAGCCCTTAAATGTTTACAGAAGAGTTGAATGTGGAGTTCTTTTATGACAGAGAAAAACAACAGAACCATTCATTCTCTCGAGGGATGCTACTGAATTTCTGCTAAGTTCTTCTAATATTGCAAGCTTCGTTCTTATTAAAGTGTTTTTACTGGTGTCTTTTATTTGTGTGTAATTATGAGCATTATTTCCATAGTGTATTGATATGTCTCCTTGAGGGATGTCAATTCCGAATACCTGGTGGTGTGGTGGTGGAATGGGTGTGTAAATGTACGTGCATGCCAGTACAGTGCAGAATCGCCGTAGAGGAACGAAAACCAGAACCTTCTATTGAAATAAATCGGGACATAGAAGACAGCACTAAAAAAAATAAGCTATTAGAATTCATGCATGAAGTTAAGGCATTAGTCTTCTAAATGGGAAATCTTAAACTGTCAGTAACACATCCCTAATCACAAGCCAAGTTTGGGAATTAAGAAAATGTCTTATTTAATCCTAAATAGTTGTTGAACAA
>JAVJGI010000001.1:104844738-104863705 GCA_035590275.1 Ibycter americanus | reverse complement strand
GAAAATGCTTCTCTTTGGAAAAGAGGTTAAAAATTCTGGTTGAGAATGACTCTCTATTTTTGAATAGTCTGCCATCTCTTAGAGCAAGAGCGACAACAGCACAACCAGTTGAAACACACATGGCAAAAAGCCAATGACCAGTTCTTGGAGTCTCAGCGTTTACTGATGAGGGACATGCAACGTATGGAAATTGTTCTGACCTCTGAGCAGCTCCGACAAGTTGAAGAACTGAAAAAAAAGGATCAGGTTACTTGCTGCTTTCCTTTTTTTTTTTTTTTTTTTTTTTTTTTTAATACTGTAGATTTAATGTGGTATAACAGTATGGAAATCACATGTTGGAGACAAGTTATTTAAGTGTGTTAATATTTCAAAAAATGATAGCTGACAGTTTTAATAGAAATTCTCTATTTGAATGACAGCCAAAAGTTATAAAAGAGACTCTACATTTGTGCAATATTTTAATATTAATGTATATCATAACCTTAATAGTAATGTTGCCAATATTGTTAAGTGAAAAAGTAATAATATCCAGAAGTTAATCCTGGAGGAAGAAACAGTCATCTGTGATGTAAAACATCTGGGTTAAGGATGTTAGGACAGCAAGTTCCACTTATTTCTAGGTTTTTCCAATACAGTACCTAGCTCAGGCATAAATTAAGAGCTTCGTGTTAAATTAGCTTACGCAAGTGATTGTATACATGCTTTATGACTTAATGTTCTATGATGTCTGTCTTTGGATTCTTTTTCCATATGTTATATCCCATTGTTTAGAGTGATCAAGGCACTTCTTGTTTTCATGTTTTGTTCTAATGTTCACGCTTGTATAATGGCTGTTAATGGGGCCATTAGTGATGCAAATATATTATCATGTTCTATATAATAGCCAGCATAAGAGCTATTTTTGTTACTTATTTGGTAATCCGTGTAGTAGTAATTTTTGTCTAGATAATAGTTCTTAGAATAAAATTATTCTGGAACATGAATAGGCCACTGAACTTGAAAACTAAGTTTGGGTGCTTTGTGAAATGAACACTAGATTTTCAACCAAAAGAATCCTTATGTGATAAATACTGGGGGTTTAACCAAAATGTTTTCCGATGCCTCCTTTGTAGCTTAGTTTATCATGCAAGCTAATGTCATGACTACTATGGCAAAATTGAATCCCACTTATACGTGTTCTCCATCAACCACTGATTTCTAGGAAGAAGATGACCAACAAAGGCTTAGCAAGAGAAAGGAGCAGAAGCAAAAAGATTCAGATGATGAAACGAAAGCTTCGTGTTCTCTAGCCCCTGAGGAAACCCTTACCCAGCTCTCTAATGAAGAGGTAAAACAACTGGGTAGCTCAAAGTAACTTTGAGCACTCATGCATTCCTCAGGGTGTTGATTCCAAATACAAATGCAAACTTGGTGCCCTTTACTCCGTGTAGCTTGTAATTCTTACTAAGCAATGAAAAGCCTTTGGAGTTGCACTTGGAATATATCAATTCTAATAAAGAGTGGAAGACAATACTTTACAATCCTGAGAGGTGCTGTTAAAAACTGTAATTCACTTTTTGCATTCTGGTTGTTAACTGCCGTTAAATTCTGTTGGGATTTATAACCCCATTCTAACGCACCTTAATGTTCAGAATTAAACCAATCATATCTGAACATTCAGCAAGTGTATTGTAGCTGCTTTACTAACCTGCTTGTTGAATTCTGTACTAAACTTACACTGGTTAGGCAAGTCTGAGGTCACTGTAAAGTTAGCCAGTTGCTTAGCATGTGCAAAATAGTGTGATGTATGTGTCTGTATGTATTAAGCTACATCCAACTGTGTGAGTGGAGGTTTTTGGCCACACCTGTTCAGCAACCGTAAATAAGCTTTTTTTAGCAAAGCCAGTAGCTGGAGCTCAGCACGAAGTTTTGCAGAAGCTGCTTGAAGTTACTATAAGTAAACCCATTGTAACAGGCAGAAAAAGGCAATGCTGGTGGGTGTCATTTGGGTGTTGTTGATAGTCATACGCTGGGACAAGCTGAAATTGGATTTGCAGTTTGCCTAAGTTTTTCACTTGTGAGGAAACAAGTCCAGTGAGCACACAGATTGGAACTTGGAAACAATATCAAAATGGGCAGTTTTTTTGACTCCTTTTTGACTGCATTTTGCTTGTTTATCTGATCATCTGACAGGTTCTATTTTGGTTTTGTAAGTCAAAATAGGGACAAATTAATGAAAACAAACCGAGTTTTGTGCAATAGAACCTTACGTAAGTTTCAAGAGACTTGAGGATTTGCAGTGTGAGCCAGTATTTTGCCTGTTTTGCTTATCCTTTTTGAAGGGATATACTTCTAGAGTCTGTCCTTTATTCTTATGAATTATTTATAACACTTAAGAATGCAGAAAGAGGTTCAAAATCATAACATCTAAATGCAGCTGAGATGTAGTTCTACCCTTTATCTCACAGAAAGGACAGTAATGATACAACTTCCTATTTCAAATACTGCATTGTATGCTAACATTTCTGTATCCAGATATGCAGATGAGACATATTGATGGTGAACAAAAGTTTTATCTGCTGATGTTTTCTTTAATCTCAGTTTCTAGGATACTCTTTAGTCCCTCAATCACAGCATATATTTAATTCTAGGAATTATACATAATGGAAAACTTTACATGTTGAGAAAGGGCATAGTTTCCAGAGTGGTTGTGGTTTTGTTTATGGATTTGGTTTTGTTGCTATTTATGACCTCCTTTAACTGTACAGAATGTATTTTACAAGTGGTAATGAGTTGTATTATCGGTCATGTCTTGCAACTTGTCATAATTTGACTTCTGAACTCTTCTCTTATTGAGCAGTTTGCAATAAAAACAAGCGATTTGTTAACTATCACCAAACAGTTGTCTGAAGATGCAGTTTTATATGTCTGTTTTCTCTTGACTTCTTGTTATAAACTTGTATATATACATGTAAATATAAATAATGCGCCTAAAAATTATTAAAACAAGGCATTTACAACAGTCATAAAAACAGTAGTACATAATACATAGTTATAAACACCTATATGGAAGGACCAGCTACCTGCTGGTCTCTGCTGGACCTATTTCAGAAATGATTATTTTTCTCAAGAGTCCCGTTTTCAGTGTTATTTTCTTTACATGTTTAATGGCAAAGCAGAAGTACATTATATATTGGAAGGTATTTTGAAAGCAGTTATAATTTTAAATCAAGCATTACTGCTCTCTTTTCAGTGCTACAAATAAATAAAAATAGATCAGTAGACTTAACGCGCCTTACATACGTCACAGGACAGTTAGTGTGGCTTTTGGTATTGGCATTCCCCAGGGTACCTTTCTGTTTAAGCCCAACCTTTTCCCTTTATTTGATGTCTTTAAAAGATAAAATAATCTTTTAAAGAAAATCTTTCTTTCTCTTACAATATTTTTCTTCTGCTTTGAGTGTCTGACAAGAAACTGAAGAATATTCACTTGTCAGTATAGAGTAGATTTTAAGTATATATCTGCCATTTATTTTAATGCTAATGTATTTTTTTTGTTTTACAAGACTTCTGAATTTATTTGTGGAATGGTGTATTTGCCTTCTGTTGTGTAGATTATAGTTTTAGAAGTGATATTGCACGTATGCCTCTGTAGTAGAAGAAAGACCTTGTTTCAAATATTGGAAGATGTGAGGTGACTGTGTCCTTGCTTGTCTGGCAGGAGGACAGATTCTTAAAGAAGCACTCTGTTAACAAAGACTTTTTTTTCTCTTGTTTGTTTTGGTTTTTAATTCTAGCTGGTACATTTCAGTTCTTTATCCTTTTCTCTGCTATCTTAAGCTTAGTGATTATATGTTGTTGCCAAAGCCAATTGAAATTTGCCTCAACCGTGTCTGCTAACTAGTGTCCAGCATGCTTCTAAAATGAAGTATATAATTTTTTTCTTCCTTGTTTTTTCAATTCCAGGTGCAGGTAAATAGCACCCATGGCTCAGTCCACTCGTTGGATGCAGACTTGCTTCTTTCTTCTGGCGAATCTTTCAATAAATCAGATAATGATATGTTTAAAGATGGACTACGGAGAGCACAGTCAACAGACAGTCTAGGGACATCTGGATCTTTACAGTCCAAAGCTTTAGGATACAACAACAAAGCAAAATCTGCTGGGAACCTGGATGAGTCAGATTTTGGACCACTTGTTGGAGCAGATTCAGTGTCTGAGAACTTTGATACAGCTTCCCTTGGGTCTCTGCAAATGCCAAGTGGGTTCATGTTAACCAAAGATCAGGAAAAAGCAATCAAAGCAATGACACCAGAGCAAGAAGAGACTGCTTCACTTCTTTCCAGTGTTACACAAGGGGTGGAAAGCGCTTACGTATCTCCTAGCGGTTACCGCTTGGTTAGCGAGACGGAGTGGAACCTGCTGCAGAAGGAGGTGGGTACCCACTGCGTGCATCTGCTGTGACGGCCACCTCTGCGGCAGGCAGCCTGCGTGTTGGGGGCTGTCTGCTAGGTGAAAGCTCTTCCTCATTTGCTTTACACGGGCAGGTGTGGAAGGAAATAAGTAGCATCATATGTGGCTATTCACTTTTCTCTCTTGGAATACTTCTGTAGGTAAAGCACATCTGATGAAAACCACGTTGGCTGACTCTGCTCCTGGGAAAGTCAGCTTTACTAAATACAGGGTGGTTTTGCACTTAGGGGAGAGTCTGGCAGAGGTAGCTGTTGGTCTTGCAAATATGTGAGAGGGTGAAAAAAGATGGGAGAACTCAAAGAAAAGGAGAAAATGGGAAGCTAAGGAAAGGATGTTTTAGTGCCACTGGTGGTAACCAAAAAAGTGCACAGATTGACAGAAGGAGCAGAGCCAACAGTGCCTTAGTGTACAAAACGGAGTTTTGCTGAGGATTGTGCATGGAGGGCAATGTAGAAATGAGCAGCCAAGATATGCATAACAGACAAAGCTACCACAAAGGAAGCTTCACAAAATTGTTGGGGACTTGCATCATCAGAAACCAATTTCTCAGAGGGACAAGCAGCAGATTAGACTTAACACTGTGCCAGTTTCAGTGTGGGTCACCAAGGAAATTGTTGCTTCTGGGTGTTCTGCCTGTCAGTTTTTCAGCAGCTTTACATGATGCCAGTTCAAAGTTTGCATTTGGTTTCTTGTTGAAAAGAGTATTGTGGGGCTGCTGTGGTCAGTTTCAGAAGAAGAGAGGCCAAGGAACAACACTTCAGGGGGAAGAAAAGACAGGGGAGGAGATAGCAATCCATAATGGGTGAAAAGGAAGACAAGGCAGGGAGGAGGGCGGAGGAAAGGAATGTAAAAATGCAGTGAAAGAGAAGAGGCCAAGCAAAGGACAGATGAAATTAAGAACTAGCAATATTTTATATCCTCAGCTTGTTGGAATTCAACTTAATCTGCAAATCATTACTTAAGAGGTCTCTCCAAACTATTGTAAACTATTGTATTGCTTTTTTCTTTTTTTTTTTTTGTGTTGCTACTAATGTGTAATATCTGGAGAAATTATGGTGTAGTAATCTCAAGGCTGAGCTAAATCCTCTATTTCCTTGTATTTCCTTGCCCTGTTGACATTTCACTGATACTTTACTCAGACCCTTTCTCAGAATTCAGAACACAAATGCACTGTTTCTGGAGTTTCTGGAGAAAACTACATGTTTCTGGAGGTAGGGTATGTGAGTGCCACTCTGTGGGTGGGACATGGAGCAGCCAATACAAATACAATTTCAGCTCAAACCTGACTTGCAGCTGGAGCTTTGGTAAAATCTCCATTTGTCCCCTTGGCCAAAACAATTACAATTTCAAAATGGCAGCTGATTTAGTCTTTGTATCCCTGCTGTACACTCCAACACTTTCTTTTTTTTTTAAAACTCTCCTGTTTGGTTTCTTTTTTTCTTTTTTTTTTCTTTTTTTTTTTTTTCAGATCTGCCTGTCTTCTACTTTATTCTTTCCCAATTGTTCTTCTAGCTGATTATTCAGTCTCTGATACTGAGCAATACCGGAGGTGGATATTAAAAAGTCAATAAAGCTTGATGACTGTTACAGAACAAAATTAGTGTGTGCCATTGAAAAATATTCAAAGCTCAGTTACAGGACAAAGATTTAAGAAAGTCTTGACCTGATGAACTGACTTGCTTTTTAATTGCTTTGTGTTGATTTAAAAAAACTAACACCACCACCCCCCAACCAAACCAAACAACACACGCACAAAAAAGACCCCAAAGCAAAACAAAAAACCTCCCCCCAACACATACACAAAAACCCTACAAGCAAGCACCATAGTATTGTGTTTATAATTTGATTGTAATACAAAATCATTCCATGAAAAACTGCTACAGCCTGTTGAAGGCTTTTCTCTGAGATGTCTATTTCTGTGCAGGTAATTAAGTAATATATTTCAAAAGGACACACTGAGTGACTTGATGAACTCTTGCATGTCATGGCTTATTGCTTTTGTGCTAACAGTGGGACTCGTGCCAGGGAAAGCTGATACCCTGCAGCTGATTTTACATTATCCTTTACTTCTAGAGCAACTTAATCTTGCCATTACCCGATTCCGCCACTGCCTTTTATCTGTAACATTTTGTGATTACGCAACACACCTGAGAGTATGTAGCACTCCTGCATTCCTTGAAGAATTTTATGGCCTGTCTGGCAGGTGATAACTCTGTGTTCTCCAGGTGCAGAATGCAGGGAACAAGCTGGGTAGACGCTGTGATATGTGCTCCAATTATGAGAAGCAGTTGCAAGGTATCCAGATTCAGGAGGCTGAAACGAGAGACCAGGTGGGATTTCTCTTCTAGCTTTAGCAAGATTTTTGCAGCTATTTGATGACTAAGGATGCAACAATGCTGTTTTATTCATTGGCTTTAATTGAAAAATGTCAACATACTTTAAAATCTGGATAACTTCTGACATTTTATTGACATAACCTGATTTGGTTTTGGTGTGTGGTCATGAGCACCACATGTACGTATTTCTTAAGGGTTCACCTTAGAGTCACTTTATCCAGTGCTATAAGACCAAGCAGTAAAGGCACTCTTCTATAAAAAGTGTTGTGCTCATGCTGAAGTCAGTATCTTTCATAATTTATATTCTAAAATGCTTGTCATGCATTAAATTCTATTATCTTTGATACTACAAGAATTGTTAACAGCAAAGGAAAAACTAGAGGACCTCATCCTAGCAGCGTAAAATGACTGTAAATATTGGAGGATGTTTGTTTCCTGCCATTTACTGAAGAACAATTTTCAGATGGGTACGGAAGGCATGAGTCACATTCTGCATTGAAATAAGCGACTGAAGTCATTACGTGGTGATGGTCCAGTGCAGTTTGATGTCCCGTGTTTCCTTGTAGGTGTAATCTGTGATGCAGGGTGTTTCAGAAGAACAACAAAGGAGCTTCTGGGTTGCGTAGGGTTTTGAGGGATTTTGTTTTGTGGTTTGGGGGTGCGATGGGGTAGGTTATATTTGTGTTCAGGAAATAAATGCTCCTCAAAAGAATGGAAAATTAAATTATTTTGTTTTAACAACACAGGTGAAAAAGCTGCAGGTGATGCTGAGGCAGGCCAATGATCAGCTGGAAAAGACAATGAAAGATAAACAGGAATTGGAGGATTACATGAAACAAAGTGCTGAAGACTCTTCTAATCAGGTACAAGCATTTTGTAATCAGGATGGTAGGAATCATGAAATGTTATTCAAAGATATGTAACCAGAACTCATCTTCTGTTAGATATGGATGGACTACCCGCTCTAGAGGCAACAAAATGAGAATTTCTAGTTAGTTATGCTCTGCCTGAGACTGCCAGAGTTTCCTGATAAGTCTGACATGTCTCTAATATCATCTGATCCAATTTTGGCCCTAAAGTTTCACCTCTGATCTTGAAATCTGGTACAGAGGTGATAATTGGAACTTGAGTAGGGTGTGAGTTTTGAAGTGGCCTGTGTATGAAATCACCCAAACATGCAGAAGTAGTCCGGTGTCCTTGCTGGTAGAAGAGGGGTACTATTCATAACCACTTGCTCTCATCAATACTTGACAGCCAGTTAATGGACTTGTGGTGAAGACATACAGTTAACGAGTAGCTGAGCAGGCGGTAACAGTAGTTGGTCCAAAATATGCGCTAGACTTCTTTTGAGCAGGCTATTATTTTAAAGATTTCTCAGTCTGAGATGTCTGCATGACTCTCTTGGAACAACAGAGCCAAACAAGATGTGTAGTAGTCCTAGCTTTAAAAATAAAATAAAATAAAATTGATCTTCTTTGGCCTGTCAAAGATTACAATATTAGGTAAATGCTGTGTACAAGGCTTTGAATTTACTTCACTTGAGCTGGAAGACTTTCTGTCTCCCATCCCACCCAGTGTTTTCTTCTTACTAAGGAAACAGTAGTCATTAGGTAAAGTCTGTCTTAACATGAGTATGTTTATACATTTGTTCTTTTGGCTGTACCAGGGTGCTCTTAATGAAGTAATGCTTAATCTTACTGTTAAGCGTGTGTTGTAGAATTACTGAACTGTAAAGTTTCTGAAGATCTGTGTGTTCAGAGTATGGTACAAAAAATTACCTTAAAGCAAATGCTGAAAACTGAGGTAGTAGCTCTGCAGTTTCCCTTCAGTGTCTTTGAACTGGCTTACATTTAAGTGTGATTAGAATTAACTGTTTATTTGTTGTTTAGAGTTTGGTAAATCGAATATATTATTGGCATACAAGCACAGCATCTCTTCTTACTGACTTGAGCTGCACAACTGCTTTACTGAGTGAGGAATTAACTAAACTTCAGTGGATTAGCTTGGTGTTTCAAAGTATATTTTAGTAGTGATAAGAGGCAAGAGGACTTCAGTAGTTATTTCTTCTTCCAAATCTGTTTAATGCTTTATATCTTTGTCTGCGACGTCTCTTTTTTTCAGATCTCTTTGCTTATGGCTAAATGTCAAAAGTCGGAGAACTTCCTCGGCGAACTGCAGCAGGCGTTTTTGCAAGCAAAGAGAAGTGTCCAGGAGCAAATGGTAAGACAGCTTAAGCCCAGAGATCACTTGGACAGCGCTGTTTGTCTAACCTTTGGAGCACAGTGTGTTTGTCGAAGACTTTGTCTTGCTGCCCAGCCAAGGTTGGCTAGAGCACGCTGTGCATGTTGACAGGTGAAGATGGTGATCGAACGAGCTCTGAGAGCAAGTGCTGGGCCTGTAACAGTTTGTGGCGTTGGTCTGTCATACTGTCTGTGTATATGCGTACTGATTAACGTGGAGATCACTAGGCAACTTCTTTTCCCCCTTACTCATTATGTACATATCGTGCCCATTTAGTATCTTATTTCACCTCAGATCTGAAGATAGAATAGATTTTCTCCAGTTTTTTAGGATTCATCGTAAGCACCATCCCTAGTGATTATTTTCTTGAGTTTTAGAGATGAATGCTCAACATTTTTACAGGTCAGACTTAAATTATCAGCCCTAACACCCAGGAAGAGATATGTATGGGAATTTACTTTTTTTTTTTTATAAACTATTTTGAGCATCATGCAGGAATTAAGCCAGAAAATAGGAATAGGACCTCTTTTTCTAGGGCAAAGCAAAGTCGTAACTTCCTTAGAGCTGTTCATTCTCTTCTGTATTAGAATCATGTTTCTTCTCTTCTCTTCTCCTCTCTTGCACAGCCTTGTGGGGACTAAGAGCGTTCATTCTCAGGAAACCCAGTATTGCATTTCTGGGGTCTGGGATTGTTTGTAGGACATCAGGACACTGCTTGCAGAACTGTTCTATTTGTTCTGCATGAGAGCGTGCCTAATGGAGATGCAGGAGATTCAGAAAACATATTGATCCGAATATGCCCTTCGCCTATAATACAAAGGGCAGCTTCTGTCAGAGTTCAAGTCCCTGTTTCCCCACACCAAAGCAATTGTTCCTCTCAGAAAATCTGACCAGATTTTTTTCTTTTCTAATGCAAGCAAACCTATGTTTTCTTAATCCTTTTTCTTTACAAGGGATCAGCTGTTTTTGATCTTTTCCTCAAAGAGACAGTGGGAGGCAGACACCTACCATTGCAAGTTTCAGAATGAATGTTTAAGGTTTTTGAATAATCTGATATTGCAGCTGAGTTGTTAGGAGGCGGTTTTAATAAACATCATTGCCAGTTCCCAAAACAACATGTGATTTCCCCCCCGCCTCCCCTGCATGAGTACAGCTAGCTAACGGATAAATATGGAAGAAAACTGGGAGACTTAAACGATGCTGTATTTATCACTTGCTTCCTCCTAGCTGCCTGTGCAGTTACGACGATCTTGCCTTTATTTCTGGTGCATAGGCCAGGCAAAAGAGAGCTGATCATGTTGATCCACACAATCATTTTGTTTCCCTTCCTTACAAAGAATATCAATTTGAATTATAGTAATGGTACTAGTAATGATAGTAATGGGGCATGAAGACGTTCGAGTATGACCCTAAATGAGAATTTATGCTTTTCTTTGCACTGAAGGCTGTCCTGACACAGTCAAGGGAGCAGGTTTCAGAAGAGTTGGTGAGACTGCAAAAAGATAACGAAAGTCTTCAAGGAAAACATAGCTTGCATGTGTCTTTACAGCAAGCTGAAGATTTCATTCTACCAGAAGCAGCAGAGGTAAAACGTTTTTAAACCATTAACACAAATAATGCATGTGACTAGATCACACTGGAAGAACCTTCTTTATCAGAAAGCTGGCTCAAATAGCACAGTGAACAATAATCTGGATTTTAACCCTGTAAGTCTGTGATGTACAGAATCAGCAGTCTGATCCCATTATGCCTTGAGCATGCTTCAGGGCGTGGAAGGACAATAATAAAATGAGTTAACTATCGCCTGACAACTGCTCTGTTGTCAGTAGCGTGTGAATTTATCCCAGTTTAGCCAGCTTAAGCTGTATTTTGCAACTGGGCACACAAGTGTTCAGTCATCATGGCTCTGATCTAGATATTGATTCAATAAATGAAGCTAAGTCAGTCACCTGAGTTTCTGTCCAGGCCTTAAGACCAGCAATAAGCCTGAGCCTAGAATAATGATAAGCCTTGTCATCCTTTTCGTGGCCGCTCCCTTATGCTCAAGCATGTCAAGATTAAAAGATTGGTGGGGGGGAGAAGGCCAAGGGGATAGTGTCATAAGCCTGTGGAGACATGAGTCTTGACGCATTCTTCATTTACTATGGCCAAGCAAACTGCAGTTTTGTTTTAATATTTTGCTGGATGCAGGATCTGGTAGGGTGGGACAGACCTCAGGTAGCATAACTGTGTCTTTGGCTTGTATGCTCATAAATATAGTACTGTGTGTATCTGAAGATCATAATACAAATCTTTGCTAATCATTGATTCAGGAGCTCCGTGAGCTGATTTTAAAATATCGTGAAGACATAATTAGTGTGCGGACAGCAGCAGATCACCTTGAAGAGAAGCTTAAGGCGGAGATTTTATTCTTGAAAGAACAGATTCAAGCTGAGCAATATTTGAAAGAAAATATAGAAGAAACTCTACAGCTGGAAATAGAGAATTGCAAAGAGGAAATAGGTGAGCAGGGGTAAAACAGACTCAAAACAGGAATATTAGAAATTAGTAAGATAAGTGAAGACTTGATTTTGTGATCAGTAGACTTATCTGAATTTTAAATACTGTCTGTTTTTGATAGCAGATACACCAAAGCTGTGCAGCTGAAAACAAAAGCAGAATTATTTGTTTACCTTTGAGGTACCTTTGATGTAGCATGTGCTTAATTCTACTTTAAATATTAACAGAAGTAAACAGGGTATGTCCAGTTTCCTGTGTTTTTCTTGCATTTAAGCTTTATTACTCTTGTTTTTCAGCTTCCATTTCCAGTTTAAAAGCTGAACTGGAAAGAATAAAAGCGGAAAAAGAACAGGTAAGGAGCCCTTTCACTGTGGGGTTTTTGGTTTTGTGTTTTTGTTTTGTTTTGTGGGTTTTTTTAAACAGAGAATAGGATTCTTTTTTTTCTGCTGGTTCTGTCAGTGACACTGTGTTGCTGTCTTTGACATCAACCTCTTGCTATCAGAGAAAATGAACTTTTTTTTTCCCATCTGCCTTTGAGGTTTCAGTAACACTTCAGATATATTTTTGTACAGTGTTTAGTATGCCCATTATTGGGAGGGAAAGACCTGAACTAAGGAGAGAATTCTGAAACACGTAACATTATTGTTCCTTCATCTCAGCGTGCTTCTGGGGTGCTGGAGGGCTGGCTTATTGGCGTGGATAACCTTTCCTTCCTTAAGAAGGAACACTAGTGTGTGCATTTGCACAGATTTTCTTACTGAAGGCTCTGGCACTGTACTGGGCACTTTCAGACTATTGCAACTCTTGGTATCACTAAGAGTGTAGGTGCGCCTGTGTTGTAACTGCACCTATGTAGCTGCTGTGACTGCTTCAAAGGAAGCACACGTAAGGTCATGCCTGGAACTCTGAGGGACAGAAAGCTGTATTGATGCCAGTGTAGGACTGGGACACATCCATAGTTCTTTTCCTTAAAAGGTATTTTGTCTGTTTGTTAATATGTAACCTAAATACTGGGTTGAGTAATTTCTAACTAATGTTAGGCTACCTAATGATAACAACGTAAATGTCAGGTTGGCCATTTCTCTCCAGCTCCAAAAAGAAATAAATGCAGAGGAGGAGGTTTTATTTAGGTGTTCCCTGTGTCCCTCGGAGAGGTTATTTAGGTGTATTTCTGAGTCCCAGGAAAGACACGTAGGCTATATTTCCTGTACGAAGGAACTGTGAGAAATTGAAATGTTAGGAGATTTAGTTAATACTTTTTTTATTATTATAATATAGTTGGAAAGTTCTTCGCAGGAGAACCTGCAGCAGCTGGAGAGTCTGCAGGAAGCAAAAAACACTCTAGAAGAACAGCTGAAGAAGGAGACTGCAGCAAAGGTAGCTATGATGTCTGCGTATGACGTATATACGCATCTTTTATGACGTGGTCAGAGAATGTGCTGCTACGTAAGAGTGAAAAAGGAAGCTTTTGAATGTTGATAAGATTCTGGTGAAATAGTGTCCACTGGATGTGATTTTAAATCCTCATCCCAATCACTCTGCACTTGCATTTGTAAAGCAGTGGATCTGAATTGCTGCTAATTGAGTATCTCTTTTGGATCGCCCTCTAAAGTTAGGCTTCAGTAATGTTTTTGCATATAGAAAGCTTCCCTCCTGGCTCACCAAACCTTGGGTTTGAATGCTTTGATACTTTTGAATAACTGCCATTTTGCTGTTGCTGTAGGAAGGAGCCTGACTTTGGCAGTCAGAGGAATGAATTGTGATCTCTCTCACATTATGTCCCCCCCCAGACTTTTTTGACTAAAACTTAAGACAGCAAGATAGTTGTATTTTCACCAGCAGATTACTGCCCTTCAGCTACAGTCATGTTTCATTAAAACTCTGAATTCTGCTTTTTTTTTTTTGTTTTGAGATCCTTGAACCTAGTGCTGTTAAAAGACACGGGGCTTTTTCATGCTTTAAACAATCTAATGAGGATGTGTCTGATGGGTAGTAGCCCCTGATTTTGCAGTTAGGAAAATTAAGCAGTAGGAAGAGTGATTGGTTTAATTTCTTGCCAGGACTCTGAGAATAACCACGCTTATTTGTTCTAGTATCATGCTTTAATCAGTTTATACAAGCTTCTCCTTTTTTATTCAGTTTAAGCATAGCATAAAGAATCTTTTTCTCTTCAGGCAAACCTTGAACAGATGGTATTTGAAGAGAAGAATAAAGCTCAGCGGTTGCAGACTGAATTAGATGTCAGTGAGCAAGTGCAGAGAGATTTTGTAAAGCTTTCTCAGACACTTCAGGTAAGGGAAGTACAATCAATTTGTAAGGTGCAGCTTTTGTTTCTTTACTTCTCCAGAGCTATGTAAAGTTGTAAATTTTCTTAAGTTGGTATTTATGAGCTATTTTAAAAGTAATTAGTGTAATAAACTGGTCAAGTATTCCTAGTATAATATTAGTATCGTATAATATTATTATAAAATAAGCCTATTAGGGATTGTATTCTGATTGTTTGATTCCAACCAATTCTCAGCAGCAAGATACACAATTATTGTACTAAAAGGAACTGTAGAGAGCCATAACTAATGGTACCTTTAGACCACAGTATTTCATTGTCCATCTCCTGATGTTTTCCACTATGTTACTTTTCATAGTAAGTCATTACAGTGCAAATAACTTAAGGATGAAGTAAGGAACCTGCACTGTTCAATAAGAATATATGAAATGGTTTCTCATGTTACATTTGCTGCTTTCTGTTTATGCTATCTAAAAGTCTTATCCTTGTTGTTGTTACTTGTATTTTCTCCAAAAACTGGAACCTGTGGTTGGCGCTGAGATATGGAAAGGTGGCTGAAGGAGGGAATTTTGGTAGGGGCGTTCACCAAGGCTGGTTCCAGTTTGTCAGGCTGATCTTGCTTTCTGTTTAACCGTAGAGAGCACGAAGGGACCTGCAGGTTTTGTGTTTGCAGGGTGACTAACGTGTCTTCTCAGGAAACCAGGCTAGATTGGTCTCCCCTTGAGTGTGGTGTTTAGAATTTGCATTTCCCCTCACGTTCCAGCTTACTAGAAATCGTGCTCAGAAAGGAGGTGCTGAATTTCAGCACTTTGACTTCTTGGCCAGTCTACTCAGTGAAATTCAGCAGAATTAGAAATACGATCTTTTTGAGTCAAGTGCTCAGGTTTATTTGGAAAACTAAACCAGGAATATAGGAGATTGTTTACTAGACAGAGTTTAGCTGGATAAACCGTAGGGAGCTGTCGTCTTTTGTTCTGGCTGTTTCTGGAGGAGTAGGTAGGACAAAGGAGACTATTGAACTGTCCTGGCTAGTGAAGTTGTTTTCTTTTGTTTTCATCACCCTTTCACACGCCCCGGTTTATGCAGTTCTTAGAGCAAAAACATACATGCCACTTTGAAGATGTGTGGTGCACTCTCCCCAAACTTGCAGGTAGTTTAGCAGGCCTTCAGTAACGAGCTCAGCAAGAGTGTTGTAGCTCTGTATTTTGTGTGTTCTTGCTGCCCCTAAGCAGCTATTACACATTAGTTCCTCAGCAGTTAGTGCTTTCAGTTTAAACGCTGGTTTGTGTTGTCTCCACCGTACGTGTACAAGATCTGCTGTGTAACACGAGAGGTTACCATCAAATGAGGAATTTGGTTTCTTGATAGCCAGGCAGGGTTATTTCCTTCCCAACGTTGTCAGTGAGAGCTTGGGTGAGTATCATCCGTGTGGGGTGTCCACTGCTCAAATTAGATATCAGCAGTGGAGAGGAAGGGCTAAAAATCAATTAACAGCTAGTTGGGAATTTACAACTGATCCTGGATCCTAATACAAAGAATGTGAAAGTTTGAATATTTTAAAATATTTTTTTTTAAAAAATTGTGATCTCTCTGCGTTCATTTCAGCACAGTTTCAGCACATAAGAAGGAATAGCTTGATAGATTATCAGAAAAGCAAGTAACGGGAGTGAGCTTGAAAATGGGACGTTTCCTCAAAGAGCGCTTTAGCTTTGATCTTGAGAGGCTTGAAGGCGTGTGTTAGGCAGATCTGTACTTCCTTTACATTTTTTCCATGAAAGTTTACATTGCTTTGCACGTCTCCTCCAGTCTGCCTGGCCAGTATGGTGTCAGAGACTGGTTATTAGGCAGAACGTGGAGTGTTGATGAAGGCTTGCTTGAGCCCCCCAGAAAGTGGCTTTTTAGTGTTAAAACACAACTGCCTTACATCTTCCTTCCTCCCATTCTTGATTCTGAGTTTTCCAGCTGATGGTAGTTGGGTTTCTCTTCTGCTTGCGCAGGTCCTAAGGGTTGCTAACGTGGCCTCTTGGCTCAGTTCTGGTTCTGGGTCTGTGGTCTTGCATCAGCACGTTTTACTAGCTCAATTGCATCTGTTGGTTTTCTGTAGGTGCAGCTGGAGCGGATCCGGCAGGCAGATTCCCTGGAGAGAATCCGTGCAATCCTGAATGACACAAAACTGACGGACATTAATCAGCTTCCTGAAACATGACACCCTGATGAGCGGGCTCCAAGGCTGCATTTGGGGTTTTTAACTCATCTTTATAGCAACATTAATTATTATTTAACTCTAACCGAAAGAGCAGAAGACAACAGAGGGGAGCAATGACTAAGTTTTATTTCTAGAGGGAGAAAGGTTTCGTACTGGGCAGGAAGAGAGCACAAGGGTGACTTGCAGTGTAGGAAGGAGAACTTTCTAATGGAAACACTAATGAGTGCGGTGTTTCGTGTTCCACTGAGTGGGATCAGTCCTTACATTCTGAAAAACTTCCCCTCTTTCAGCCGACTTCGTAACCTAATATAGAGTTTTGGAACATTTACCCCCTGTCTCTCCCTCTTTCCTTTCCCCCCACTACTGTGATCAAAGTAGCTGCTGGAAACTGTATTGTCCCTCCAAAACATTGAAGAGCAAAGTGGTTGAAGTTTTTCTGTTTGAATAGTCAGTAACAGTATTCAGCTAGCAGAGAGAATGAGGTGTAGAGTATGCTGTATGAATATTTTATATTAAAATATGACTTTATTAGCAGGACACTGGATATTGACCTTATTTCGTAACTCAGTACTTTTTTTTTTTTTTTTTTTTTTTTAAAACCATTGACTGTGTGTTGAAGAATCTGAATGCTGCTGAAATGTGGTGGACATGAGTGAGCCGTGTGTCTCCTGAACATGGAAATGCTAATCCAAAAAAATGAAAAATGTACTGAGAATTTAGCTCCTTGAAATTTTTCTGTTGGATTCTGATACTTCAAGAAAAGCACAAGAAATGCACTGTTTTGTATAATCTCTTTTCAGAAATGTCATTTAGAATATGGAACTACAATTGGTTCTTTCTCATCTCTAAAGCTGAGCAGTACCTGTAATCCCATCTCTATGTAAAAAAAAAAAAAAGAAAAAAGAAAAACAAAACCAAATAACCAAAACTAAACCAAACAAAAACCCCAAACTAGTAAAAATTCTGTGCGTTGTCTGAGCACGGGCATGGGGTTTCTGCAGGTCTGCTTTGCGGCGGTGGATGACACCAGGTGTCAGGTTGCTGGCTTTCACTGGGAAGTGTCCAAGTGAGATGCTGAATGAAGCAGCAAACTGGACCCACCTCTCTGGGGCAGTTTAACAGTATGCAAAACGGTGATCGCACTCTTGATCACAGAGCACAAATGCGAAGGAGCTGCGTTATTCTGCTGGCTCAAGTTTGAAAGGTACAGTGCATCTCTTACTTTAAAGTTTGGTATCATGGTATTGCTCAGAGTCGACTCCTACGCTGTCCCATATTTCTCTAACCATACATTTAAATTACACTATATAATGTGACAGCAGAGGCAAGAAATTCTTGTGATCAGTCAGCTGCTAGGTTTGGGTTTCTTGTTCTATAAATGTATGGCGGTAACACAACTATTCCTCCTCCTTTTTCTCCTTTCGTTGGAGTTCTGTGCACGCAGTTGGGTAGCAGTGGGTTCATGTACAGTTGCAAGGTGCTGGTAATACTGGTGGTGCAAACTGAGTTCTTGAACTGGCCCCTACTTACAACTCAATTGAAAGAAGGGAGGCTGAGGAGCAGATGACTGCTGTCCAAAATTTATAGTTTAGACTTTCCTCCATTGCTGATCGTTTTTTCTTTACATACTTGGTTATAGATCTGAAGGTGATAAAGAAAACCAGAAGTGGCAGAAAATGCCCCAAACTGTAATGCACGTGACTGTAGTTTGAAGTGCTTAAATCCTATTTTTAGCAGTGTATATCCTGCTACTAACATAAAGTCAGAACGGTGGTTTCAAAGAGGAATGCCTTAAAAACAGCCAAAAAGAAGCATACAAGTTCAGTTCCTTGTCACTCATTGCAAGAATTAAAGCATTTTATTCATCCTAGTAATTAATTCCTTTCATAATCCTGACACCCCAAAGCCATTTTTCCTACCTTAGTAATGACCAGACTAATAGGTGGCAGAGTTGTCATCTTCTTGAGATGACAATTTCACTTAGAAGTGAAATTGCAATGTGGTTTAGGTTCTTTACTAATTGGTTGTTGCCAGATTTTGGGGGTCTTAACCTTTCTTACTATTTGCTGAACGGTGAGGTGACAGCAGCTGCATCCTGATGGATAAATCCAACACTGGATGTTTTGCATTCAGTTTTCCAATGGTTAGGGTCCCATTCTGTTGAGTAAACTTTGGAGAAAAAAAAAAAAGTAGGTCTTTATTAGGAGCTGCAGAGCAAAAAGCTTTTTCCTGTGTTCCCTTCCTTCCCGAAAACTAATTCGTAACTGTTTACCGATACTTAACCTGTGCGGCAGTGTTTAAGGAAGGTGACTGTTGTATGGCAAAACTATGACAAATCCTATACATCTCTTCAGCAAGCTGAATACTTGAGGAACTGCACCTGAAGACTTACGCAGAGAAAGAATTTTTGGTTGAGTTTCTGGACTGTCCTAGTGCAAGAGAGCGAGGAACGTGGCTGTTAGTGGCCTTGCAGCATCCCTGTCCGGTGCGTGTGTCGGTGCCCCTTCGCAGCAGCCCTGGCTCCCTGTCTGCTGGGAACGGCCGCGGCCGGGGCTGAGCACTGCGGTGGTTTCCAGCAGCACAGGGCCGGCGGGGCTTTTCCCCAGCGGTATTTTTAACAAATTGTTGCCGTGGCTTTCTGTAGGCACAGTGGTGGCAGGTGAGGGCTGCAGGGGGCTTGCCGCAGTCCGGAGGGAAGAGAGGCGAGTGGGCGAGCGGCCTGTGATCTTTCACAGACGGGGTAGCGGAACAGTTGCCGACTGGAGTCCTGCATGTGCGTGTGCGTGTCCGTATGCATGCTTGTGTATTTTTCTCCGTGGACAGCGACGGCGTGTTGGGCCGGCTGGAGGCGTGCGCGGTTCAGCCAGGCACTGGGCGAGGCAGTGAGGGACCGTGTGCTTTGGAGAGGAAGGGTGTGCGGTTACTGCGCGGCTGGTTTCCTTTTTACCA
>JAVJGI010000001.1:104832565-104844638 GCA_035590275.1 Ibycter americanus | reverse complement strand
GTGGCTTTCTGTAGGCACAGTGGTGGCAGGTGAGGGCTGCAGGGGGCTTGCCGCAGTCCGGAGGGAAGAGAGGCGAGCGGGCGAGCGGCCTGTGATCTTTCACAGACGGGGTAGCGGAACAGTTGCCGAGTGGAGTCCTGCATGTGCGTGTGCGTGTCCGTATGCATGCTTGTGTATTTTTCTCCGTGGACAGCGACGGTGTGTTGGGCCGGCTGGAGGCGTGCGCGGTTCAGCCAGGCACAGGGCGAGGCAGTGAGGGACCGTGTGCTTTGGAGAGGAAGGGTGTGCGGTTACTGCGCGGCTGGTTTCCTTTTTACCACCTTATTCCATCAGGCGCCTGAGCGCCTTTACTCCTCTTTACGTACTAGCCGCGACCGTTTCAGAGTTGGAACGTGAGTGACCTTTTTCACCAACTAACGGAAGACCGTTACCTTTTTTCATAATGTCTTATTTTTAAATTGGAAACCTGACGGTTCGCGATGTGCTGCCTGCAGGCAGCTGTCCTGGTGGGGCTGTCCCTCCTGGGGCAGGAAAGCGCAGCTTTAGCAGCAATCACTCGAGCTTCTGCTGAATTCAACTTCAGACACTTCAAGGGGCATTTTGAAACAGAACAGAACGGTGTGTGCCAAAGGGCAGAGCAAATTGAACAAGGCTGTTAATTTGTGTGGTAAAAGCTCTTGGTTGTATATACTCAGTGGATGGATTATGGTGTTACCGCTCATAAAATGTCAGAACAAACGCTCTTCCCTCCGGTCCCTGGTGTCCTGGGGCTTGGTTGGAGCAGGGTGGGAGGTTCTCCTCGCTTAGCAAGAGATTGTTAACAGGCACTAAGTCCAACCTGGCAGGTCGGCTGCAACACGGGGTGAGCGGATCAGAAAACCGGCTTCTGTTCACGTAGCCTGTAAAAGACGAGGTTTTGTGTACATTCCTCTACCTGTATAGTCTTAATCTGTACAAACCCAAGTGTTGTTGCAGCATGTCCGGTAAGCTCGTTACCCAGCAGATACTAACAGCCCTCCTTCCCTCCCAGCTTCACCTCGGCACCGCGCACCGTGCCGCTTCTGTAGCAGTGCAGTACCGCTTCCAAAACTGAGCTTGGCCCTGTCACCTTTCCTCAGGGGTGGGGGGAAGGGGACAACGGCTATCGATTGTCCACTAAAGCTCGTCTACAGCAGATCGCTAATTGGCCTTGTAACATTGAGACGGACTCCAGAGCCCCTTCTGCTAACGGCAAACTGAGCGTTTGGAAGCGAATGCTGCACCCCAGTGCCCCCAGCCAGTGGTGTCCTGTGCAACCGTGGGTGTAGAGTTCTGCTGTCTGCAGGAGTCAAGTGTAACCATTTGTTCACTGTATTGAAGGTGTGTCCTTTATGAAGAAAGTGTTCCAAATTAAAAAAAGCTGCTGAAGTGTGTGCGCTTCTCTGGTCTTTCTGCTCTGCCTTCTGCCGCAGGCCGTCACCGTGCCACGGACCACGGGCGGGAGAGGGCCCCCAGCATAACCCCAGGGAGCTTGCTGCGGGGAGTAGCAGTTCCCACACTACCGCGCTAGCTGTGAGTATTCCACTAGAATGTACGTCATCACGTAAAACACCTGCTGCAGTCTCCTTCCCAGGAGAAAAGCAAAACACACAGGGTGTAAGGAGTCTTATCAAAAGTATTTTATTTCACAGTCCATCTTTACAAAATAAGAAGGAAAAGGCATATTGTTCAACATACAAATGTTAAATATACAGAGGGAAATACCAGGAAAAATTAAAGCTCGTCCAGCCTTCTGGTGTAGGTTCCTCATCGCGGGCACGTTAGAAGTTCACGTGGCTCCTGATGTCATTGATCTGTTTTACCATTTCCCTTATGTGTTCTCCCCTTCAAGAAAAATAAATCCAAGTCAAAAGGCCGCAAAGTCATGTTTGCTCAAAACTGATCAGGAAGGAAAAGACTTGATGGGGTAGAAGCAGAGAAGGGGAGCACCGCTGCAAGTCGTTTTGTTAATTACAGGCTGGACACAGCCTGCCAAGGGCTCCCTGGGCAAAGAGCAGAGTGGCCTAAACCTGCTGTGATGGCAGCGCAAGATGGCCGGTGCTGCTGGCAGGAGCTGGCACCTTTGTTATGCTCCAGCCCATCGCAGCAAGCTCCAGCTGGTGCATCAGCCAGCCCCTCACGCAGCACAGGGGTTAAATTACACCCCACAAACTGGGTTAGCATTGCCCGTGCACGTGCCAGGGCTTGCATTCTACGGGAGGGTTCCCAAGCTTTAACTTACTCTTCTTTCAGGACAGTTTGGATGCACTTGCTCTGGTAGGCACTGAGGGTGATGCTGGGTTTGCGGGGGCTGGTGCCCTTCTCCATCTTTTTCTGCTGGTATTCCTTTTTCATTTTAACCTGCAGGTCACACACAGAAAGACAACCCCGGTCAGTGTTGGTGCTGCCTGCCACAGTGACAGCTCGTTACGGGTACAAATGGGTGTGTCGTACTGCAGCGACTTCTCTTGGGGTTAAAATCAGCTTGCTTGCGCACGCTTCCTCCCACAAAGAGGAGAGAACGTTACCGCTAGGCCGGAGGAAGACGCACAGACTTTCTCAGGGTTTATGCTGGGTCACATAGGTTCTGTCTGTGTTACTAACGAGGATCAGAAGTTATTTTAGTACATTGTTGCTAACTGAACAGAAGTACACCGCTGCGTTCTGTCAGCACTGTTGTGTGAGCGAGGTGGTGCCGGTAACCTGCCCCCCAGGGAAGGCGTTACCCACCTGTCTGATGGCATTGCTCAGGTGCTGCAGCTGGTCGTGGATTGTCTGCAGCTCCTTCTTCATATCTTTTTCACTGTCCGACAAAACAGGAAGCTGAGAGTGGAAACTCCGAAGTACTTTCTTCATCCTTGATGTACAAAAGCAAGAAATGTTGCTGAATTAACTTACCTATTAGACCAGTTGTGCCA
The DNA here is from genome assembly GCA_035590275.1 of Ibycter americanus. NCBI lineage: Eukaryota > Metazoa > Chordata > Aves > Falconiformes > Falconidae > Ibycter > Ibycter americanus. Next base: position 104,841,702 of record JAVJGI010000001.1, on the reverse strand, counting down.
AGACACCAACAGCCCTGCGCTTCTGTCGCTCTTCCTAAGCCTCCGGGTCTCAAGACTTGACTCTCCCCGCTCAGCTAGTCTTGCACGGCCTTTCTACACAGCAGGCTGACTCAGCCTGCGCCTGAAGCACTGAAAGGTCACCGCTGCGCCCCAACAAAGAGAATTTCAGAAGCCCGGTCTTCTCACAAACCAGCGCGGCACCTTCTGCCCACTCTGCTGTGCCACGCTTGCAAACGTCCATTTAACAGCAAGTGATCTGTGACGAAACAGCACATGGGTTACACTCACCTGTTCATAATGTCTTCTTGCTTCTCTTTAGCTTCCTCATACTTGTCAGCCAAGCGCTCGGCCATTTCCCGCAAACTTTTCCTTTATGCAAGTGAAAAATGTTTATGTACTTTAGATTTACACGCAAGGCAAGTCTGTATGTGGAAACAGGACAAGGAGCCTGAAAAAGCAAGCTGGAGCAGGGAGCGAACCTACGTGCTCAATTACAAGTGGAAATGCATTCGCTTGTTTCACGCAGGACCCTGTATAAAGTACTTCTTGCACAAAGGTGCATCACTCCTGATGTTGGACTTGATAAAAGCAGACGGTTTATACTCACCGTTCCTCTCGACAGTAATTCAGATCTTCCAGTTGTTTCTTTTTCTGTCCCCACAGCAGCTTCACTCTTGAAATAAATAAATAAAATCAAACCACCCACAACAGCAATCCAGTCAAATCAGGATTTATGCCATAGAAAATATGACAAAAGAGATTAATGCTCCTGGGAACATGAAGAACTAAAGACACTGAAAAATGGGCAGCGGTGAGAACACACTCTTCTGTTTTGTCCTAACTTCATATTGTAAGTAAATACAATTTGAAGAAGCAGAGACTTAATGCATTTTTTACTTTGTCAGGATTATTGCTGAGGTCAAAGGATTTCCTGCCACCCACAGGTACAGGCAGACTAGCAACAGCAAGAGACAAGTAGTGTATGTATATTTTAGGTATATGTATGTGTAGGGTTTTTTTCTAATTTCCCCTATGAGCCACTATAAAGATGACTTATTACGCTCACCCCTGCTTTCCCTGGTAGCTCAGCTTTCAGTTCTGGTATTGCATTAGTCTCTTACATGAGTACGTTTCACTCATTTACAAGGTTTAGTCCAGCAGAGAAGGTTTGGTTCTGGGCACTTCGTGCCGTGGATTCCCAGAGACACTGCACAGCACCCACCCACGTAGGAGGGGTCTGTATTACCTTTGCTGAATTTCCTCTTTTGCCAGATCTTGTTTCAGTATGTATTCCTCTCTGAACACCTGCGTGGCTCTGCTAAGAAGCTGAAGGCATTCTTCAGGGGGAGGAGCAGCATCTTTATCAGCAGACCTTCAGAATACGAGAGGGGTTTGCAATCTCACTCTAACATTTTCCTTTGAAAGGCTAAACAACAGTATTTATGGTAAGGGCTCAGGTGGGCTCAGTTATGGAAGTGAGGGACTGGAGTTAAATCCCTTCGCTACAAATCATTTTCCTTGTATGAGGACATTCCAAGGTATCTTAAGATACTCAAAAACCCAGAGAACAAGCACTGAGTAACCTCATAAGCTGAGGTCAGGCCTGCTTTGTGCAGGGACTGGGGCAAGATGACCCCCCTCCCCGCCCAGCCTGCACCGTTACTTCACGTGATGCCATCCGTGTCGGACAGGGAGGCACAGGTCGGCTGCAGGAGTTGTGCCCTCATTATTGCTATGCCCACGCTAACACGCTGTTCAGTCAGGAGCTGACGGACCCACGCTATTCCTGAGAGGCTTCCCTCAGGAGAACGTATTTACTTACTTCAGAAGCAAGGGATTGGCAGAACTGCGCTGCAGGATGCTTCGGATATGCTTCTCAAATGAATGCTGTGACTCAGCCAGGATACGGAGAGGGGAAACGGCAACATCTTTGTCATCTCTGGTACACAGCAGGGGAGGGGACGCAGGATGGACTGTACTTCTACCAAAGAACAACAAATGGGAGAACGCATTAAATTTTTCTGGCTTAAACTATGTCAGAGTCTAAATGGTAGTTGGTAGTTAAAGTGAGGAACTCATCCACTGTGGGGTTATATTACAGCAGTAAGTCGGAAGTGTTTTAAGAGGAACTATTTCCATTGTGTGGTAAACCAGCTCTGAACAAACCTGGTGGAGCTCACATCCCGACGTCTTTCTGTTTGGCCACAGCTGAAACTAGCAAGAATCATAAATACCCTTTCACTCGAGGAGAAAGTTCCCTAACAAGGCAAGCAAGTGCCTGAACAGCAGAACAACCTGCTCTTCAAAGCAGCCTGCTAGGTCAGTGTCCACCTATGTCATTTCAGGTAACCAGGTTTAAACAAGCTGTAAGAAAAACTTGTAAGAACACTGCAGAAATGGTTTAAAAAATAAAATAAAAATAAAAGGTCTGTAAGAGAACCTGACATTAATAGTAGCTCTGCTGAAAGTACCTGTCATACTTTAAACAGTGTTCTCAGCAATAAACAAACTGAAAATGGTGCCCTCCCCTCACTGTGTTCACTTAATTGTGCAAATGCACATCTACCATGCTAGTCTCTTACCTTTCCCACCACCCCCCCACAAAGTAAAAGTTGCTTTGGAAATGCCTACTAACATCCCATGACTTTAAAGCACTTTAAGAACCCGCTTTTTTTTCCTCCCCTTTCATGCAAACATAATCTTGGTGCCCATTAAGAACTGCTGTACTACTGTCTGTAAACGTTTCAGATTTTCACGTTCCTCATTATAGAAACAAGGAAAAACCCCAACGATACCATCAAGAATGATGCAGCTCTTGTCCCAACACTCATTAGGAGTGATCAGATTAATTGTATCCACTACAAACACCTTATCAGTAGATAAATAACCACTATAGTAACACTGAAGGGCTCAGCCAGGGAGTGTTCAGAAGGCAAACTTCATTCTGTGTCGTAAGAGGTGCCAAAGTCTGGGGTGAAGGAATCAACAGAATAGTAATAAAAAAAAAAGGTCTCCTCAGACCCTTTTCATGCAACAGTCACGGATTTCAAACCAATTAAGACCCACATACAAGAGAGGCCTTGTAATACACTCATAGGTGTTCGTGATGCAGATCATCGTGGGCCCCAGGATGTCTGAAACGATCCAAAATCCTCTAATTGGAGCAGGTTGCCTGAAGGGAAGGAAACACAAGAATGGCACAGTCAAAAAAGTTCTTTGTTGCTGAAGTTGTCAAGTTCACTCTTCTGGAAAAGCTCTAGCAATCGGCCTAAGCCAGACACCTTTCGCTCAGCCAAGAACCACTCCCCAGAGCGAGTCCTGCAAAATAATTATTCTCATCCCACACAATCCGACTGGCAGTCACAGGCACCAGCACAGACTCACCCACCCAGAGACAGGGAGCACTGGCCCCACTTCACTGTGAAAACCCGGGAAACACTACCCCCGCCTAGTGCGAGGCACAGACTTCCTCAGGAGGGGACGCGGACACTGCCGCCTACCACCCTCTTGGTCCCCACACCCTCTCCCCAGGTAGCCACTAACACCACTGGAGAGGCACCACCTGTGCTGACTTAGGGAGCCCTTGAGATTAGATCGCTTAATTCCTATTAATAAAGATTTTTTCTGTATTTTCTTAGTGTATTTAATACATAGCAGTCTATAGATATGACTAGGCCTTACAAAAGTGAGAAAATAAAGCAGATGAAGATATATTATGTAGCCCAACAAATCATGCCTCTCTGGCCTGACTACACTCAAAAAATGAGATGTTCTTTTGAGGCATAGTTCGATCCTTAACAAGTGGATAAAAGGAACATGCCAGCGTTCAAGCCTCCTAGCCAAAGCAAGCCTCAGAGTTGCCCAGGATCAACTAAACGGCAGTAAAAATTTCTGCTGGTTTGATACGTGATTTTCAGACAGTAACAGAGGAATTTAAGCTCACTTCACTAACTGTGCATTAAGAACCCTGATGCACAAATCGCTTATTTCTATTATTTGTATTCTTTTGAGCTGACTTCGTTATTTTTAATGGCAGGAATGCAGCAAAAGAGGGCAAATCGTAAGTATTTTCCATAGCAACTCACTGATTTAGAAGCAATAGAAGGGGTTTGGTTTTTACCTGCATGGCAATGGTTTTGTACAAAGAATATGTTCAACAAAGCACTTCTGTTCCGCTCCCAGCTCCTGTAAACTGTCTTTGTCTTCTTCATCTACAAAGAGATTTGTCAGAATGCATCAGGTCCACTTTGCAGGGTAAGGGATTCTCAGTACTACCCACATCCACCAGCTTGTTACTAGCAAAAACGTAGGTGTTCAGGTAATACGCTCCTCCTGCTACATGCAACAGGCTCCCCACTCACCTGAACCAAGGAATTTGTGTAGTTTATTGATCCATGTCAACCCCACGCTATGGACACCAGCTTCGTGTGTGCAGTGGTATCTAGATGGACATTTGGGATCTGAAATTTAAACAACAAATGTCAGAGAAGGCACTGAACTGAGAAAAACTCAACCGTCAGACCTGCATTGCGGAATATGTGTACCAACTTACTGCCCAGTCAGCATTAACGTCTAGTTGCAAGTACTAACTCGTCCCCATCCAAAACCTGAGCTAGACGTATTAGCCACGTTGCTAGAGTTATGTATAAAATTAAATCATGCTTGAAATACCCGATGAATTGTTTTGAATTATCCCAAATCACACCACATCTGTATCAATCCATTAGATTTCAAAGGGAAGACCAGTTAAAGCCAGCAGGTGAGCATTCTGACAAGCTGCTTGTTCCAAAAGACCCAAATGCTTTGTCCTACCCGACCTCCTGCCCCACAATCACATCCGATAGGCTAAAAAGCAGATACCAGCTCTTCCCTCAGGATCACCATCCCCACAACACTTGCTTACATACATAGGTCATCACAGATGCAACAACTTCTGCTTTATAATCCACTGCTGAAAGAATTTAGTATTACGTGACCGTACGTAATCTGCCCTTGAGTAAACACCAAAGCACCTCCCAGGCTTGCTCCTTCCACAATTTTATTGAAGGTGTTAAGCAAATCCTTATTCTAGTACCACTGTCTGCTTGACGCCAGTGATCATCAGTGAATAGCTTGATCCTAAATGCATGAAATAAAGCAAGTAAAAGCCAGCAACCTGAAAGACAACCCTACCTCGATGCAATTTGATTGGGCAAGAGAAATCAGACTCCAAAGGCTCTTCTTCATCTCCTGATGCCAGTTTCAGTGCAAGTTCCAGCTCAACACATTCAAACACATACAGGGAAGGAATCAGATCAGATCTTGGGTCCCATGACTTTTCTGACTGTAAAGAGCATTGAATTCTTCTGTGAGACATCATTTAAATAAAAATGCCAACATAAACAGCATCAAGAAAGAGTTACATAATATAAGCAAGGTATTAATTTTCAGGGAAAGTAGTTCAAATCCCTTCATTTTTTACTTAAAAAAATTGATATTGGAAACAGGGTTTCTTCTTAGAAGATCCTCTTTAAAACAGTTGATAGTAAGTTTGATCAAAACCTGATCTACCATCAGGATACACAGAAGTGGCATTTAAAATAAAAAGCATCAGATGATCACAGGGACTGGCTGGAATAGGAGGAAGACTTGCTACCTCATTATAAAAGAATGCAGCTTTGGCACTTGGCGTTCACCTCCAGGCATCCTGCCATCTTGCAGAAACTCTGACTAAAGAAACAAAAATGCATATAGAAAAAAACCCGAGACGAGGTACCTGCTCATCATCCTCTTCTCCATCCAGTACGACACAGTGATAAAGCATTCCCGACTCAGTGGCTATCACCAGGATGTTTGGAACACAAGGCAGGCAAAGGACAGCGCAGGCATCGTAGCCATAGTTATCTTCTGCAGCAGGGTGCATGGGCAGAGGGCCGAGCAGCTTGCCAAGATTCCCAGTGCTGGAATAAAGACGACATGTTCACAACACAAGCTGTGGAAGGAGAGTGCCCCATTGTTGCCTGCAGGAGTTTGCTGCGCAATAACTACAAAATAAGGATGATTAAAAAAAAAAAACAAACAAACGAAAAACCCCAAAAAACCCAAACCACCCAATGGCTTGGAGTTTTGTCCAATTTCCATTAGACAGCAGCAACCCAGACTTCTGCGAACTAAGACTCTGAACTACACCTACGTGGTGGAGATCTCTGAGAAGAAATCGGAGCTTAGCGATAATGTTTTATGCTTTGAAAACAACCAAGCTACCAATTGCAAAAAATTCAAGAAGAAACATTTTCATACAAGAACACAAAGTACTTATGGGAAGCTCAAGTTAATTATCTTTCACTTAATTGGTTTCTTGCTTATTAAAGCACTTTACAAGCAGCATTTTGTGGCATGGCATTTCTCTGGGTAGAACTTCGGAAGGACTGAGCCCATTTCATTGCCTACAGACAGGTCTGCTCGATGCTGCCTCATTTCTCATGCAAACAGTGCTGTTTCTAACCTAAATACCACACATTTTAATATTCAGTTACATTAGATCTAACTTGTAAGTTTTCCCACATCTTCTGTTTTCTGAAGTAATTTCTTCTCATATCGTGTTTATATTCTTGATTCCTATTCTTGACTTTTCATTATAGGACATGCCTGCAAACGCTCTATGATCTTAAAATGCTTCTAAGATGCCACTGGCTCATTCAGCCTCATCCAAAGCTAAAGATGTCTGTGCTGCGGACTGAAGGCCCCAAAATACACTTCACAGCCTCAGACCCACTGATCTTTTAACAGTCTGGTGTCCTCATTTCAGATTTCTGATGGGAAATAATGGACAGTGGATTCTCCAAAGTGGAAACTGCACCCTTAACATCTGGATGACAAAGGATGACACACTGTTCTTGGATTTCAGTCTGTTAGCACTGCCACAAAGAGACAGAACAGGCTGCAATACAATAAAACTCAGCCGAGCACCCATTGCAGACAGGGTCCCAGCCAAACTGAGAGATGGCTCTCCGACCCTAACATTGTACAAACATACAAGCACCCCATGAAACCTGAAGATGAATGCAATCCTACCTCTGCAGCAGGCTGACGTAGGTGAGGAATGTCTCTCCATTTTCATACAAAATGTAAAGCGGATAGGCCAACACTTCTTCGCTCCCTCGCTGCCCAAGTATGTTCTTTGGGACCGGCACCAGCGGGCCAAAGTCAAACGCCACTGCGGTCTCTCCCAGTGACGCTGTATAGGCTCTCCTGGGGACAAGTCAAAACAAGACCTGAAGTCAGCAACGATCGTGAGGACACAATTGTTTAGGTCCATTGGTACATGCTGACAAATTACTGCTAAACACCTGTCCCATCAGTCCTTTGACACGTCCTCTTTTCAGCAGCAAAAGCATGTAAGTAACATCCTTCTTACGGTACCTTGTTTCTGCGATACACCCACCAGCCAGCCCAGTTTCACAGGATAAAAAGATGAGGGCGTACTGGTACTTCCTGTGTAGTACATCACCCTGTGACTCGACTAGTACACCCTCAAGTTTTTCCTTGCCGACTAGGCCAAGAGGGAAATAAAAAATTATCTATTTTCTGCATTCCTCACTCAAAAAGGCCTTCTTATCCCCACGTTAATGACTACTCTGACAAACACTCGACTATACAGTTTGTTACCTCTTTCTTTTGGAAGGATAGGGGAAAAAAAAAAAGTGCAGCTACTGTGCTAGGAAGAAGTCCTCACACTGAAGAAGTCCATGAAAAAAATCACATCAGATCTTCAGGTAGATTTATCGCTTATTCATTAAAAACACAGCTAAGAATAGAGCTTATTCTGCCAAGACATTTCAAAATACAAGAAGCCACACAAACCCTTTTTTGATTGTAAGAGTCTCCTCCTCAGCGTCTGAAAGAGCAATCACTTTGATGGGAGTCTGAGGTATCTTCAGACTGTAAAACCTACAGAAAAGAAACACCGGCAATGTTCATTCAGCTGGCAGTGTTGCACATGTCCCTGCCAGTGCAGGAACATCAGTTGGTATCAGTCTAAAATTTCTCCCATCCTATTTTTTATTAGTAGTCCTGGTAAGAATGGCAGCACACAAACATCTAGCAAAAAATCAGATTGGCTATGACAAAAATATTACTTAGATAATCAGCTACAAACAGGGTTTACCTTATAGTGTTATCTGAAGTCAAGAGCACAATATGGGGCTCTAACGTCTCACAGGGATACCAGGCAGCATGCTTTAAAGTCAGAGATGTTGAGCTTGTGAAGAATCTTTCCGCAATAGGAACAGTGCTGAAAAACAGCAGAAATAGGCACTGTTACAAGAAACACAGAAGTCACTTCTAAAGGGAAGTCGGGGCAAGGGGAGCTAGAAACCCAGCTGAAAGGTTTCAGAGCCATTAGCTGTATTATTCTTACAAGCTGAAGGGACAGCTTTAACTTGAAGCTCTTTGTTATTTCCCTCTGGGCACACGCTTTTAGCTACCGCAGCCAAAAGATCCCAGAAAGGGTAGAGACTACACAGAGGAACACACCTTGCTCCTCAGCAACTGCAACAGGTTTAGAAGGTCATTTATTTGCATCAGCTGGCAATCAGCAAGCCCCTGAGCCAAAATAACTTCGTGATTGCCCCTCCAGCCCCGATGCAACCGAGGCCTTCTGTATCTGCCTGGCCCCCGGTGGGGGGGCTGCCGGGGGGCCAGGGCCGCACTGGGATGTGGCTAACCGCCTGAGGTCTCACCCACCTACAGTTCACCGTGGATTTCCCACCTTCAAACTCTGAATTCTTCCCCCAGCGTTTAGGCAGCTCCAGCACCATGAGCCCCTTCGTGCCGATGAGCGCCACATGATGCTGCGTGGGGCTTAACAGCGTCTGATAAACCTCAAAAAGGGGCGGGTTTATGCAGATAAGGGTCTGAAAACACAAACGTTACAGTTAAGCACAAGCCACCCAAAGCGTCCACAGAAGCGCGGCGCACCTCCTCTTCGGGCCGGCCGCTTACACAGGGGCTGCGGCCCCCTCAGCCCCGCTCCCGCCGTAACGGGGCCCCTCAGCCCCTCACAACCGGCCCCTCAGCCCCGCTCCCGCCGTAACGGCCCCTCAGCCCCTCACAGCCCTCACTCGCGGCTCCCCTCAGACCCACCTGGTAGCGGCTGA
>JAVJGI010000001.1:104810391-104823534 GCA_035590275.1 Ibycter americanus | reverse complement strand
GCGGGCGGCGCAGGTTCGAGTCCCGGCCCCGGCAGGTGGGAACGTACCCGGGGGCTCGCCGGCTGCTGTTTAAAATGAAAAACGGAGAGGAGGAGGAGGGGGCAGGGACGCCGCACATCGCCCCGGCGGTCGGGCACCACCCCAGCAGTTTGCTCAGAAAAAACCATTTTTATTCTCTTTTCCCCTTTAGCAATAACTGAGAAGGAAGATTGACCAAGAGGAACTGTTACCCTGCCATAAAGCGTTCCCTCTGCCTAAAAGCTGGCGCCATTGCCCTCTATTGAATGGAAGCACGGAAGGCCCATTGCTGCTCACCGCCAGGCTGTAGCAGGAGAGCATCCACGGCACCCCCCGCACCGGAGGTACCCCCCACCCGCACCGGAGGACCGGCACCGAAGGACCGGGCTTTCTACTCCCAGCCCCACACCGGTGTCTGAGCCCTGCACACACAACCGCAGGCTCCGTTCAGCACTCGAAGCACAGACTCGCCCACCCACCTTCCCATCTTGCCGTTACCACCTGCACACTGATACCCCCACTGCTCACCGTGGAGACACCCCCACAAGAACAGAAACGCCTGGGACTTGTACCCCAGTGTCAGCATTTCTTCCACCCGCGCAGCTTTTGTGTCTCGCAAAACACTGCTCAGGCCTTGGATTTTCGCCATAACTTTTTTTATTTTGGGAAAAATATACAAATTAGTTCTAAACAAACACCCACCCCCCTCCCTTAAAGAGTTAGACTGCCCAAACAAGATGTGCTTATATTCTATTTTCCCCTACAGAGTCTGTGAAGAAATAGATACAACGCTTTGATAATTCCCTGCAATTCGTGTGAGAACGGTTGCAATAGCTGCATACTCTTGAAATACCAATCCAAAACTGCAGCTGCTCGTAACATACAAAAGCAGCAAGTTTTGCCTGTGCCCCACTCACTTTTTTTTTTTCTTCTCCTTTTCTTCAAACCACCGAAGGACAATATCACAAAGGGACACAACAAAGGGATGTGTGTCTGTGTCCACGGCACCCTCACAGACATTCAGGATCACCCTTCCTAGGAACAGGCTGAGAGATGAAGCCGTTCCAGGTACGCCAGGTATCTACTTACACTCTTTGGGAGACAGCATTTTGCAGATCAGCACCAGTGACATTCCAGTTAAAAAAAAAAGAAAGAAAGAAAGAAACAAAACCAAACAAAAGAGGTATTTGCTCCAGTTCCCAGTTTTCAAAGAGAAAACCAAGGTAACCCAATACTGGAGCCCAAAGAAAAGGCACAGTACACAATGTGTTGTGTAACCGTGACGCGTGTGATCAGAAAGGACAAATTATTACACAGCAAATGCTGATTGTCCGCACAGATCACAAGCAAAGGCAGCAGCTTTCCCCCATCGGGCAAGTAGAGTGAGTAAGGGCTTCTTGCCAACAGGCAATGACTGCAACCCTGAGCAGCCCTATTGGTGTGTTATACGCGGTTGTTTTTTTTTTTATTAAAAAAAATCGCTATTTGAAGGGTACAAGGACAAAACACCACCACCCCATCACAGCCCATGTAAGCTGTCCCCACTATATTACACAATGGCACTGCACGATGTGCAGAGCAGCTTCCCCTCCCACCCTTGCAGACAGCTAACCTGCTTTAGTTAAACTCACCCAAAAATCTATATAAATTACTACCCTATGTCAACAGACTCTGTTGAAATTGGAAGTCACCTCTCCCAGAGAGGTTATTTTAAAAGTACTAAGGATATAATTTAAAAACAACTTTCATTTCTCCCCCCACCAACACAGAGCAATAATGGAATAAATCCACTTTCCTCCACATTAAAGAACAAGTTCTCACTTCGGAGTGGCACTGGTTTCTTAATTACAGTATTTAAAATGGCTATTAAGTTTGGTATTGCCACTTTTCTCCTACAGGAAAAAAAGAGACAGGTAGATGCCAAGGGAATACGGAAGAAAAACCAAGTAACAGACACAAGTATATCTGTGGTTGTTGACAATGTCAAGCTCCAAATTTCTAATGGAAAACCAAAGTATAACTGGCACAGGCTTGGGGGAGGCAGAAGGAGGACGCAGCACTGGTGTCAGAGCCGAAGATGCAAACATTTGATGAATCAAGGACCTTTAAAGGAAGCTCAATCTCTAAACCACATCTTCATTCTCATTTTGCTCAGTCTTCCTCAAGTTAGCCTGATTAGCTGTTGTGGATGGCGTGCCAACTCCAAAGCTAGAACTACACAGGTAAGAGTCAGAAAAGCCAGAAGTATTTGCTGAGGAAGAACATGCCCTAACAGCAAAAGGGTCAACAAAGATGACACCAAACATGCAGGCAGCTGGACAACCCCTCCAAGAAACCACTGCCCGCCCCTGAGGCTTAGACACAAGCAGCGAAGGCCTTGTCCAAGCAGGCATTCCCATTACTGGCCTTCATATAGTCCCAAATAAGACGGTGAACATGACGTGCAGGCAGAAAGATGTTTGATGAGGTAAAAGACAGTAGCACCTCCCTTCTAGAAATAGTAAAAAAAGGCATTTTTTCCCTGTATGTAGACATTTAAAACTTCTTCTCCTTTCTTCCCCAATAAAACCTGCTAAGGATACAAGCACAGTCATCAAAAAGAGCAAGTCTGCTCAGAAGAGCTCTTAGGATTTCATTTCCTTACATACAAGCCTATTAAACTTCAGTTAAGCGTTAAAAACTGGAATCTGATGCCAGCTCCCTGTCCCGTCCCCAGTATAGATTTATCACACACACGCACAGAGTACTACGTTCCCCTTTTACGGATTAACTGTTAAAAATGATGATTGTTCTAAGCCACAGAGATTGTGAGGTCTGGCTGTCATTGAGAAGCTGTTTTCCTGTAAGGTTTTTACCCGATTTGCAAGGCAAAGCTCTACTGCTCCCATATATTCATTACAAAACAAAAAATAATCTTTTAGGGTGAGCCTAAAAACCCTGGCCCTGTTGGCTCCAGACCAAGAGGTCAGTTCTTGGCTGTTCGGAGCTTCCTGCGGAAATAGTCAGGTGCTGCGTCATACAGCCAGTCCGCATCGACCACGCACAGGTCCCGCATGTAGCACTTGTTGGTGTGAAGCAACCCGTTGTAAACCACGCAGGCGGGCTTGCAGTGGAAGAGCACAGAGGAGGGATGGATGGCCACCAACTGGTGAGAGTCCACGGTCCTGTAGGTGCCATCCGGCTGCAGCTCCGCGGCGTTCATGAAAAGGCTGTGAGCCAGGCAGCGGCGGATGTTTCCAGTGTCTGAGCGGGAGGACTCGATGGGCATCGATAGCTGTTCAGCAGCGAGAGACGTAACAGTAAGCGAGTGCATACATGCATCCTTGTGGGGAAACACAGCCCCACGGCACTGTTGGGTCAGAAACCCTGCTAGCATGGGAAATATAAAAGGACCGCTAGGAATTCAGCTCAGGAAGACCTTAGGGTAATCCAGACTAATAGCAAACAAAAGATGTGCCACAAAGTGCATTGAGACTCTCCTTCTGGGAGCGAGTTTTAGACCAACTAGCATTTGCAGTGGGACAGGGATGCCAAACGGTAGCTTCCATGTCATATACTGGCTGCAAGCAATTTAGCAGCAACTCCCGTGCTGCGCCTTATGCTCTGTGACTGGCAGGGACAGTGCTGATGTGAAAGCTGCTGTCAAATTGAATGCCTGGCTCTGTGAAGAAGCCAGTCAGCATGGGCTGCTGAGGCTGACATCCCTCAGTGGCACACACAGCACAGTCACACCTACACTAGAGCAGCAAAACCCCCTAGGAAAAACTGTCCTCTACCTGAGAGGCCTTCCCACAGCCAGAGCTCCGCTTCTCCACCTCTCCTTGACTCACTGAGCCCTGCAGCTCTAAAATTCTGGGATGCTGCTGCAGACTCAGGAATTTTACCTGACTACTCATGGGAGACTGGAAACAAAACCACATTTTCTCACTCCCGGGACTTAGTACACAGCAAAATCAGTTTGGGAACAAAAAAAAAAAAGACAAAGAGGTGAAACAGAGAAATACAGTATAGCAACAAGTTACCTTTACACAAATGTCCCTGAGCTGAGCTCTGACGTCTGACACAAGCATCATGTTCCTGCTGTTGACAAAGTTCTCTCTGCACCATACCTGCAGCAGAGACACCAGCAGTTAGAAGGGGCCGTTTCTTCACCCAAGCAGCACTGCAGCCTTTGGATACCGTGAAAAGCAGAATCCTCCAAGCACAAAATCTTTGTCAGAGAAAAGGTGCTAACCCATTTCCTGGTCATATTTCTACTCCTGATTACTCCCCTCTGTGTACATTCCCTCCCACAGTGCTAAGAAACAGCATGTTATTTTCTTCCCACTCAGAACTGCTCTGCAAGGCCACAGAGTGCTGCGAAACAACACTTGCTATCCCACAGGTGGTGAAAACAAATGACATAAGAATGACAGATGCTGCAAGGAACGGGTACACAAGCCTAGAGATCTATGAATCAAACTGACAAGTTTATAGGGCAGGATAAATCAAAATCTGCTTGTAAACATGCTCAGTGTTTTTGCAGGGAATTCTGCCAAAGAGCAAGTCTAGGTATTTATCAGCAAGTCTCAGCACTCTTCAGCTCTCTCCTGTTTCCAGCTGGAACCAGGGAAGGAAGAGAAGGCTCTGATTACAGAACTGGCCTCAGGAAGCTTTGATAACGAGTTTTGGTACAGCTTTCTGGAGGACCCTTCAGCACTCAAACAGCTTTCTCCAATTACCCAATTATAAAGGCTGTGTAAGTCCTCTCTTCTCATTGCTTTGGAAGGATGCATATTGCATCAGCCATGAAGGAAGCAGATGTCACTCTGCTGTATGCCAAAAAAAGCTCTTCACCACCACGAGCCCAGAGCACACTGGCATCCCCAGAGCATCCTACCTTGTTGCCACTGACATTTTTGAAGGCCCTGTACACATTGAGCAGGGTAAGATAATCCCCTTCACTGGAGATGAATTTCTTCCTGACGCATTGCACTTCATCCCGCCGGGCAGGGGGATTGTAGAGGACACTGTCCACTGATAACAGGGACACCATGGTCAGGATCTCTTCTGTACAGTGGAACTTGGGGGACATGAGGATGGTCTGCAAATCACAAAACAAAACCGATTTTTGGTTGACCAAATCCACTTCAGATGGGCAGACTTTTCTCACTGGCAGCCCAGAAACTTTACGAAGCACTGTTTAGTACAATTTCATAAACATCTGGACCTAGAGACAACTGTAAATCCTTCTATGGGCCCACCACGCACCTTTAACAGCAACTGTCATGCTCATTTCTGAGACTGGCAAGTTCATTTGCAGTGCAAACATGGCAACCAAAATCAACTACAGCATCAGACACTTCATGAAACTGCTCAGCAGTGCTACCAGCCATCCTGGAAGTTGCAAGGAAATTAGTCTTGTTTCAGCTTCAGAGGTGCTAGAGGAAAGAAATTATCTCTTAAAAAATCTCCCTGAATAAAACAAATGACAAGCAAACCAGCACAGCTGCTGTAAATAAAGCTGTGCTTCACTAACGTACAGCAAATATGCTAGTATAGCTGCAGTTGCCCCAAATTCCAGACCTTGTTTAAGGAGTTTGAAAGAGAAATGCCAATGGTACTGGGGAGAGTATATGAGATAAAAATCAGCTAATTTTTCTGTAGTCTTTACTTTAGAAAACTTTGGTTCCAGGGGAAAGGCTGCCATCTTCCTTCCCAGAGGGGTTAGGACAAGCTGATCTTCCTTTTGTTCCACAGCTCCCAGCAGGTCCAGCTGCTCAATCGCTGCTTGAACAGCATCTGTCAAAACAAGGATGTTCAGGCTGTGAGGCCTCCTGGCTGGCACTGGCAGGGCTGCGAAGGATCAGCTGGTACCATCGCTAACTCTTTCCCTTGGCCAGAGGGACAAGTACTTTCTGTTTAGGAAATTAATGCCCTAAACAGTGATTTATCCCCCTCTATGCAGTGGAACAATTACCTTTTCCAATTAAAGTAGCAAAAACAGAGGCAAAACTAAAGCTGTCACCCCCGGCTTTGAGCAGAGGCTGTGTGAGATTCTCTGTGGCTTTCCTTGGCAGTCAAGCCACACCTTCATGCTCTTTACGACTCAAAACTGCTCCCTGTCCTGTTTGGAAGCTGGACTTTCCAGCTCTCTGCCATAACCATGGCTGCTCTGATGAGACTGAGCACAAGCAAAGAGCACTGAATGAGTCAGACTTCTGGATCACCAACAGAAGATGCAGCAGAGAGAGACCGCTCCTCTTTCACAGCTCTGACCTTCCATCTCCATCTTCTCTGGCTGGCCTGAAGACATTCATTTTAAGCAATTCCTCAGTGACTCATTTGTCATTTTTTTCCAAGGCTGCCTTTGAAACCACTTACCAGGAGATGGTTTGGACATGAAGTCAAAGGTGAGCACATTGGGAACCCTCAGGGCCAGGAGCTGAAGCATCACGCTGCTCAGGTTACACCTGCACAGAAAAAACAACTAAGATTGCTCTCGCCTTTTTTTTTTTTTTTTTAATATTTTTTACTTTTCTTTGCCTATAAGCTAAGATAGAGTCCTCAGATCCGTGCTGCAACTTGACAGAGACTAGTCCAACGCTGGCTGGTGAAGCCTTACTTCCTAAACCAGGAAGGGTAAGAGGCGAGTCCAAGATTCGGAGGAAAGTCAAGAACTATTGCCCATGTGTGTTCAGAGACTCAGAGCCCAACTGTCCACCCTGAGCAAATGCTTTGTAGTTTATCTGTTTAGCCTCCACAGTTCATTTCGCTTAAAAGTCCACCAGCCAGACCCTAGATCCAATTTTTCTGTTCAGTTCTTTACACATCTCCATCTGTAACAGTACATAAAAAAGGTGTGGCAAGAAATATGACGGAATCAGGGTTCTGTCCTCACCTCTGTATCTCAGGTATTGTCATTTTGTCGAACCTCTCAAACTCATCCTCTGTGTAGAGCCGGTAACAGATCCCACTGTCCTCTCGCCCTGCTCTCCCTGTGCGTTGCCAAGCCTGGGCCTTTGACACTCGCTGGACTGCCAGCATCTCCAGACCAGTTTCTATGTATGGAAAAGTATCACTTCAGTCACTGTCTGCGTAATGCACAGCTTTGAAAAACACGTAGAATTAACAATAAAAAAATCCCAGCATCTGCCATCCAAATACTGCTCAGACTTTACTTGGTAAGCACCCTGAAGCAAAGCTAACTTCATGGACACAGCACGTGATAGAAGAGATTTGTATTTGACAGGTTTTATACCCCCACACGGCTGGTACTCAAAAAACCAAAAAGCCAACCAAAAACCAACACCAAAACCCACACCTACAACCTGGGATATTAATTTAGGTGGTGCAGAGGGTGTTTTAAGTCAGTTTTCAGCAGGGCTCATTGCCTCAAGTAACTTCTACAAAACTGAAAACAATCTCTGCGTTGTTCCTTAGAATTCCTCACCAGGGCTGTACTTCTTTGCTTTGACCATGCCCGTGTCTACAATGTATTTTATTCCCGCAATGGTGATGGAGGTTTCTGCGATGTTGGTGGAGAGGATCACTTTGCGACAGCCCTGGAAGGAAAAGCAAACTAAAGCCAGTCAAAAGCCACCTTAGATTAGCTGCAATGAAGAAACACTGCTACTTTTGGCCAGCATGGGCCAAACCTACATATCACTGCAGCATGTTATGACCACACACCATGCTTGCTATGCCAGCTCTTGTAAATCAAGATAATCTTTAATCAGTTTCTAAAATATGTGCTTACACTTGCAACAAAATACACACCCAGGACAGCTGTTACCAATATGCCTTTAAACCATTTCGGTTTCATTTCTGGCACAAGTACAAGACCTGTATTCTTATTCATCTGCCGAATAGGTACAAAAGGGCCTGATGCAGCACCATTTCCTTTTCTCATGGCCCTGCCAAATATATCCAGGTTTTTAGCTTTCTTAAGTGTTTTTCTCATTGACTGCTCTAGATTTTTGTGATATGGACATAAAATTCCTTTGAAATGGGGCACATTTCAACTCCTCTGCCCTTTTCACTCCCCCTAATCCTTCCTTCTTTTTATGATCCCAGGTGACTTATCGTATACATCTGTTCATACCATCACAGTTGCACTGTCTTATATCACACTGGAACCATTCAGCCTAAAGTCAATGGACAGTGGAGACTATTACTTACTATCAGTACCGACCGCTTTAACCCCTTAAATTCCACGTTTCTTCCAAACGCTCACGCAAGCAAGCAAGCACTCTCATCCTGTTTACCCATCACATTCCCTCACCTTGCGCGCAGCCTGAAAGACGCGGAGCTGTTGAGAGTAGGGCAGAGAAGCATAAAGAGGCATCACTATCATCTGTGGGCAGCCATCAGGGAGATGCTTGGCAATATCTCGACAGGTTTTGGTCATTGCTTCAATTTCTTCCTGACCAGTCAGAAACACCAGGATGTCCTGAGAAGAGGGTGCTTCCTGGAGCCAGAGGAAAACGCATGTGAGAATTAAGATGGTTTGGACAGGAAGGGAGAACTGAGATTGTAAAGAGATGTTGGCCTGACAGCAAGTCAGCAAAGCAGGTAAGGAAGAAAAAAAGAGGCACATGTGGTGCAAGGTATGCAACAGTCTCAAGCTCCCAATGTATTCACCAGAGGTGAAGAGTAAACCGCATTTTGCAGGATTGAGTCTTAGCAGGATGGAGGAATTGCTTAAAGTCACGTCTGTTTCATTAAATAACTGTCCAGGACATGAAAACGAGAGAGCCAGCAAGCACCCAGAGACAAGCCAGTAAACAGAGAACTCGGGTGAGAAGAACTTTTAGGTATTAGGTATGATTTGACATCAGAGAGCTTTGCTTAGCAGCCTCCTTTCAACTCCAGTCGTGATGTACAAGTCCCAAAATCCTAACAGCAGCAGCATCTTCAAAGCATTAAGTGCAGTTTAATTAAATTACATAACCATCTCGCAGTCTCACATTCAAACATTAGTCACAAAATGCCTATAAGCTGTCATTTTAGCAGATTTCTACTTGCTCTGCAGTTACACTTTGACAGTAAATTAGAATTACCTTCACACTACTGTTACCTTATGCCTGGATTTCCCCCCACAACCCAAGGCTCTTTACAGTTGACCACTTCCAATCTTTCTTTTCACTTTTGGAATAACACTGGCAATTGTCAAGCCCTCCCTGAGCCAATCCAATTCACTAACCCAGCATGCTCCCTAACAATCCACTTTTCCTGGAGGATGCAGGAGCACCTCAGGAACATCTCTGAACCAGCAGCAGCAAGCTCAAGCCACCTCTTCTGCCACAGCAACCTGTCATGTCAACAATCCATGCCCCCAGAGACGCACAAACCTGATGAGACCGCCATACCTGGTGGATTTGGAAGACTGACACCAGTGCTGCTTGGAGATAATCACTCTGAGGCTGTTTGGTGTAAAAGATCTGAATAGGGTGCTGTCTGCCTTCTAAATAGAGAACAGGAGCTCCATTGAAGTACTGGGAGAACTGGTCAACATCCATCGTAGCTGACATGATGATCACCTTCAGTATGAAGCATAAGACGGGTTACCACTGCAGTTTTGATCCAGCAGGACACTTACAAGTCAAGACTAGTCAAAACTCAGCTTCCAGAGACTGCTACATGTTTAGAACAGCAAATAGCACACACGGTTTGGGACAGAAGAGAGTGATCTTTCCTTGTTAAAGCTATCAGCTGTGGTATTACTCGTGCGTAACATGTTGGTATGATAAAATGAGCAAAGACATGTTAAAATTCTTTTCTGACATTTAATAAAGAGAGTTCAGTACCCACAAAGCTAGGTTGTAGAACACTATTGAATGAGACTGTACCAGGACCCTACTAGTTCCCTACATGTCTTCCCCATCAAAACCAATGTGCTTTCACACACTTCATCATGTACTCACATAAATTTATCCATTACATGTCCACCCAACACAGACGTGCAATCTCCTTCCCCAGTGTGAGCATGTCATACAGCTGTCATTTCAGACAGAGAGCTCCCAGCAATGCGTCTAGCCAATAGCTCTTAGGAAAAAAGGCAACACGCAGGTGACCAGATACCTTGTTCAGATGTGTCATATCAGGCCCACACATTGCAAATTGGCCACCCTTAACTATCCAGATTAAAAGGGACATTTTAGAAACAGAAGAACAGTCAAGCCTGAAATCTCAAACACTTTGGAAAAGCCCAGGTGATACTCATCGCACTCAGAGTCCAAGCCCCATCCCTGCCCTTCGCTGCCATCCTGGATGCACATACTTTTAGTGGCAGTTTGCTCAATTCCTTTCGTTTCTTCTGCGCAGCTTTCACCACTCCAAAGAGTACATCGGTATGGATCGTCCTCTCGTGGGCTTCATCCAGGATGACAACACTGTACTTTCGCAGCATAGGGTCCCCAATAGCTTCGCGAAGCAGCATTCCATCTGTCAGAAACTTGATTCTAGTTTCATCAGATGTAAGATCATCGAAGCGTACAGTATAGCCAACCTATGGAAGTAATCATTAGAGAAAGCACAAGCACAAAGTTACTTGTATTTCTCATTGCCATTGCACCACAAGGAAAGACTACAAAGCACTCTGGTCAATGCTTCAGACAGAGCCAGCTAGAACCCCAAGGAGGCTCTGGAAAGCGTAACAGTGTATTTGCAGTCTGTGAGCAGTTAATCTTGCAAATCTAAAAATCCACCCAAAGGATGCTCTCAACGCTGTACCCCAACTGGCTTTTTCCCAACTAGAAGTTAGTCACATATGCTGCAAGTTTGCTTTCTTTCCTCCCTTGCTAGAAACTCCTCAAGGCTCACCAAAGGTTTTACGTAGGTAAAATCTTTGCCCTCCACTCTTCTCCCACAGATTCACAGATCTGCATAGATTCAGCACTCTGCTCTACTTGACAGTGACTTTTGATACAGGGAGCAACAGAAGAGAGCACAATATTTTTATATTTTTTGTTTTATTCATTAACCACTATTTTTTCAAATGGAAGAACACAGATGATAATCAAGAAGTAAAATACCACAGAGTTAAACACACACACCCCACCCCCGAGCCACAGAAGCCAGTACACAGCCATTTTTTTCCATTCAGGCATATTATTAAATGAAGAGTACCTATTACCCCTGCGGCTGTTTTTTATCTTACCTATTAGGCCCTGATACAACCCCATCGACCCTGCAGTACTAAACCAACTTTCCTAAGACTCTGTAAAGCAACCTACCAGTTTCCCCAGCTCTGTCTTCTTCTCATCTGAGACTCTGGTAGATAAGGCTATAGCTGCTACTCTGCGAGGCTGGGTCACAGCGATGATGCCTTGGCGGCCAATTCCTACTTCGTAGAGGTACTGAGGGATCTGAGTGGTCTTCCCTGAGCCCGTTTCTCCTAAGGAACATCAAGAGAATAGTTTTTCCCATTTATAGCATCATCAAATGAAAGGTCCCAACTCATTTTTTTACGTTAACTTTTAACCATGTTTCAGGCTGGGGAGGCTGAAGACAGGAAGAGGTTCAACAGCTTGCCCAAAGTCACGCCATAAAGCTGCGGCAGGCCAGAGACAGAACCCAACGCCTCGCTCTAGTTGCTAGACCTCTCCTCTACAAAACTCCTTCCACCCAGGCTCTCTCCAGCCATATTCTGGTTTAGAAACATATCCCAGTCTGTCCAGATATGAAGTGTTTGTTGTGTAACACAGCACACATTAAAAAGATAATCAGGCAGAGCAAGGAATAGATACTGATTTGGTTTTATGCATATATTCACACTACGCACTAGGAAGTTTCAAAGTAAAGCTGTAAGCAAATTCAAGCAAAGCTTTTGCCACAACCGCAAGTGGCACATTAAGGTTTGAGGCTCTCTTAGAGGAGCACTCAGGCCTCCAACAAGCCAGCAAGCCTTTCTCTGTGCCTTCCTGAAATCAGAGACCATCCCCTCGGCTCAGGTGAACGTCTTCTCCATCCACACAGCATAACAAATATCCCACATCCCCCCAGGTGTATTTCCAACACAAACTGTGTAGACCCCTCCACCAAAGACGGCAATCAGCAAAGGCACATAGACAGCTACCATCAATACTTACCGCAGCCCTGACAACAAAAAACATAACTTACTGGGCACAGTGTAACATGGCACAAAGCATAGTGCTTAGAGGCACTGCAAGTGAAACCGTCTTGAAGCGCAATGTGCATGGAAGAGCAGAGAATCTTTGCAACATCACTGTCATTTCCTTGCACATTATTACAGCTTAAAACACATCTGTAACTCAAATCGGATCCCCTTCAGCTTTCTACTGGCCTGTTACAAGAATTTCTCTACATGAAAGAGCGTGAGGTGCTGGAAAACAGTCCTGTACTCTCAATCCTTGCGAGAGAGCAACAGCACAGAGGACACCGTGTGAGTGAGGTGAGAACTAACAAGAGAAGGAGGAAGAAGCATGAGAAATTCAGAAGGACGACCACCAAGCAGAGAAGAATTGGCAAGCCAGACTGTAAGCACTGCAGCTGCAAGCTGGAAAAATCAGCTTTTTAGCTCACCCTACAGCTGCAAAATTTTAAGTGGCGTATTATAGTGTATATTTAGCAAGCAGCAATGACAACCCCAGGATTATGCAGAGGAAAGGAGGTAAGCACAGTCGCATTTATCAGTTACCATGACTGATTTTTATTTTTAAGGGTTTGCTTGCAGGAGTGAAATACATAGCACTTTTCATTTAATTCTAATAAATGCTGAGCTTTTAGACTTTCAGGTGGGAAGTTGTATGTCTTCACCTCCTGAAAGTCAAGAGAAAAAGCTTGTTAGTTTGGACTCAAAGAAAGCATAATAAAATTAGTGAATACCCCTGAAAACATAGCCGGGGAGGCACTCTCCAAAGAGCACGGTTTTGCCATTTGGCTTTAAGTTGACTAAATCCAGGTGAAATATGAAATGGAAAGGAGATGGAAATACTGTTGCCCTCTCCATGGAAGTTAAGTCACCAGCTGCCTTAGCCCGTCAAAACTCAAGAATAAAAACATTTCCGAGTTACCACGTTTCAGATTTACACCCAAACCGGTCCTATGCACCTCTGACAGGCCCCGGCGCCCCCCGGGCTGGGGACAGGGCCACCGGGCCCGCCTCGCCCCCTCCCGCGGGCA
>JAVJGI010000001.1:104778977-104802455 GCA_035590275.1 Ibycter americanus | reverse complement strand
TTCCCCGCCCCCGGGGGTTGGAGCGCTTGGTGATTGGGCGGCGCGTTTCCCATCGCTGTTAGTAATTGGCTGGCGGCGGGGTCGCCCGCCTGAGGCGGTTCGAAAGAAGCGGGAAGCCGTGAGGGAAGGGGGTGGCGGCTCCGGTTCCGGTCACCGGCTCGCGGCTGTAGGGCGGGAGGAGCGGCCCCGGTGCCTCGGGTAACGGCGCGGGAGGCTGGGGCTGCGCTGGGCCTCCTGTGGGAGCCGCCATCCCCCCCCGCGCCGGCGTTTCTCGCTCCGTACCGTCCCGCCCGATGTCCGCCGCCATGTCGGTCGATCCCATGGCCTACGAGGCGCAGTTCTTTGGCTTCACCCCCCAGACGTGCATGCTGCGCGTCTACATCGCCTTCCAGGACTACCTCTTTGAAACCATGCAGCTGGTGGAGAGCGTGATGCTGAAGAAACTGGCCGAGTTTCCCGGCTGCGAAGTCAGCCCCTTCGAACTCCGGAAAAGCACAGAGAAATTCCTCCTCTTCATGAAGGAGCGCTTTGATAAACTCTTCAGTAAAATGGAAGAAGTGCTTCTGCAGCTGGTGTTAAACATCCCTAAGAACGCGCTCCTGCCCGAGGACAAGGTCCACGAGCAGTACCCCTACAGCAAAGAGCAGTTCCAGGCCCTTCAGGATGAGACCCACCAGCTGCAGGAGCAGTACAGGGCTGAGGCGTCTGCTGGGCAGGCCCTGCGTGCAGAACTGGAAGAACAGAAGATTGTTCAGGCTGAGCTTGAGAAGATTTTGGAATGGTTTGATGGGCTCGAGAATACCTGTAGGAAGTATGGCATCAGCAGCTTCACAGAAAGCTTTACTTTCTTGGCACAGAACTCTAAGAAATTGCAAGACATACTGAGAGATGTTGAAAAGAAAAGCAAGAAAATAAAGAAGTATGATCAGTTATTGTAATGAAAATTCTGAAAAGGCAACAAAAATAATTTAGACAGTTTTCTTAAAATAGTAAGGGCTTATCTTTCCAGAAGCATCTCCTCTAATCACTTACTTCTCTAATCCTGTCAAGATCTAGATTAAAAGCTGTTGAATTGTGTCAGTTTGTGTATGTTTAGCACCCCTCTGTGGAAAGAAAAAACCTGTAAAATGTAACTGTGAAACTGGTGATTGGAAGCAAATTTTGGGTTGGATAACCTGGCTGTAAGGGTACCTTCCAGCCCTTAGGAATGTTAATTCTGAACACAACATAGCATTTGTTTATTTTAAGGATTATTAAAAGGGAAAAAAAAAAAGGAATGTCTTACTTAAGACCTGTAAGAATATGTGAGTTTCCAGCCTGGTACCAGTTCAGGTAACACGAGTCGGTGTTTTTGTCAGTGAGGAGATCGGGACTTTGCACCAGTTTGCCGAAGGAGCGGTGTGGTGCTGGCAGTGCCTTGTTAAGGTGCCATTCACTGTGCTTTAACAGCTGACAACTGGGATGTGCGTAGAGACAAGTAAGACCGATGCTGTTGTCAGGGCTCTGACGAGAAAGAGATCTGTTAGCATCAATACTGAATTTCAGGCCAGTTTTTGGAATTCTAGGGTTACTTACCACTCCACATGTGTTTGCAAAGAGGTAGCTTGTGTTTTCTTTAAGCAAGGACAGCATGCTGCTCTGTAGACCGAAGATCTTGAAGCCACTGGAGCAAATGAGCAATTTGATCATTTTGTCCTATGTTAGCTTACGTTGCTTTATATATCTAGTTTGGTTTTATTTTTGTTGTAAAGTGTCCTTCTACTAAATAGCAAAGTTCATTTTATGCATGTTTAACCAGATTTTCCTGCAAAAATATTGTGAAGACTGACTGATATGCTTGAGTTCTTTGAAATCACTTGAATAACCTTATTTTAGCTGTATTTGATTCAAAATACATTACAGTCTGTGTGCATCTGCCCATTTGCCTCAGCAGCTTTTGAATCTCCTGTACAGGCATATCATGAAATGTCAATACTAATTTCTACTTTGCTAGTGTAGATGTTTGAAAGCCATTAAACTTGTGAATAATTTAGAAGGTATTGTAATAATAAAATGTGTTAAAAGCATAAAATACACTTGGCAATTCTTTCTTCCCTGGCTCCTGAAGACTTGCACAGAATCAGCTTGGTAAAACCAGTATCTTCCACTGTATGTTGCCTTGATGTGCACCTGGGAACACCCCAGGGAACAGAAAACACTTGCTGGCTGCGAGGAGGATGTGCAGCCAGATTGGCAGCTCCTGCATGGGGAGGAGGGGGTCGGGTGCAGCGAGGAAGGAGCTGGCACCGTGTTCCCAGGGGTGGTCGTGTCCCCAAAATGCCCTGTGAATGCCTGGGGGTTCAGTTCCCAGTGCAAGGGGAAAAAAAGATATAAAATTTAGATTTTTTTTTTTTTTTTTTTTTGGCAGCATTCACAGTTGATTTGAGCACTTTGGGCCAGGCGATGCAGCCCTCCTCTACATATAGGCTGAATGATGGGGTAATTAGCAGCTGTTAATAAACCCACACCTGGCAAAATGCTAGAGTGGGGGTTACCATATGCCTCCTCATTAAAAGCTTTAATTACAGTCAGGGAATGCTGGTGGCAGCCACATGCTTTAATTGCTTCACCTCAAGCTGGTAGCGGGTCGGCTCGCTGGCAAGCCCACGGTGGCTCGGGGCTGCTGTCCCCATCCCACAGCGGGGCTGAAGGGACCGACGGGACAGGGAGGAGATGCCGATGTGACACCAGTCCATTATAATGATGAAAAAAACCATTATGCCAAAAAAAATATTTCTTTCGCAGGGATTTTGGCTGGCTCAGACAAAGCAAGAGCATCTTCCCTTCCTGAAACAGCCCTGAGAAACCTCCCCTGCCAAAAAAATACTGATTGACAGGCAGGGAGGGAGGGAGGGAGACGAGCGATGCGAGTTATCCCGGCTGGTGCGCACGGCAGCTCTCCCCTAATGTGTTTGCATATCACACACCATAAAATCTGATGGGAGCAAAAGCACCAAGGGCCTCAGTGGGATTTATGGAGAGCTGCCCTGCTGCTGCCTCCCCTGCACCCCAGCCCCTGTGTTAAAATAAATGGGGCACAGAAAATGGGCATTCAGAGCACATTAGCCGCAAAACATTGATTTACTCAAGCAAAGAAACTCGGTCAGGGCTTGGTTGCTGATGGCTCCTGGCCGTGTTTGCTGGCCCTCCCTGGAAATCGCCTTAAAAAAGAACACAGTAAATGGCTTTTTCCTACTTAGAGAAGAAAAGAAAAAAAGACTGGAAATGTTTGGCAACAAAGGGATCGCTTTCACATACAAGAACATTTTTTCCCCCTAATTAAGCCATAGGAAAGGGAGCTTGGCTAAACAGCCTGCGCCGGAGGGGAGCCTTGGAGGCAGCTGTGCAGCTTGGTGTGGAGCAGCACGGATAACAACAAAGGGTGAAGTTCATAACGGGGTTACACCCGGTTGGGGCTGTGTCTTCTGAGGGCTGATGCCCCCCCCTTAGCTGGGGACAGGAAAATACGCATCCCTCGCACAGCCCTGCTTGGCTTCGGGTGCTTCCCCCGGCGCTCATCCTGCCCCGCATCCATCCTACCAACGCTGCAGTCAGTTTTCAGTGGCGGTAGTGGCCAAAGTTGGCACAACAAAGTGTGATTCAGAGGGTGGTGTAGCTCCACCTGGGCTGTAACTAAGCTTTCAGGCTTTTGCTTTAAAACCACCACCCATTTGTAGCCGGACCGTGCCCAAAACCCAGGCAGCAACTGCTTACCAGCACCCAAACCTGCAGCTTGTACGGACACGCGCTGGCATCTAGTACCAGGCTCGGCAGAAACGGCTTGTGTGCTTTGCTGGAAATCATTGTAGGAAATTTAATTTCAGCCTGAAGAGGAAAAAAATCATAATAAACTAAGCAAACGAACCGGAAAAATAATGTCAAGGCAGGATTGAACCTTTGGAGCTCATTTCCCCGTATGGATGCTGCCAGACAGATATGCCCCAAAACTGGACACGTGGGACCCAATGGTCCCATGCCGGTGACTCCTCCACTTAATTATTTTTGTCCCTGTCCCCCCAACAGCTGCCCTGCCCGGCACCTCACGGCATACCCTCTGCCCAGGCAGCCGTGGCTCCTGGATGCCCGCCTTGGGGATTTTATTACCTCTCCTTTCCCTGGAGAAAGGAGATTCTCCCACTGCTTTGCCTTGCTTATCCCTCCCAGGCTGTTATTACTCCTACTTACACAACTCAGAGTATTATTTCCTCCTGTCACCTTAATTTCTAATAATTAGTATTTGGTATAATGCTACAGCAGAAGTGAGCTCTTAATGAATATTATAATAAGCACTAAATTATAATTTACTGCTCAAGAAATCCATTTTGAAACGCAGCCCGTTTAGAAGAAAATGAGGAGGAGTGGCTTTCAAGCCATTTACCTGGCTGGATCAAACCCCAGACCGAGTCCCAGCGAGATCCCAACATGACCATTAACCCTGGGAACACTTACTGGCCTGGGACACATCACCGATGGCATCTCGGGGCTGGATGCGCGACGGTGGCAGCGACGTGCCCTGCCGAGGTGGGACCAGGATGCTGCATCCCTGGGGAACAAGCCATTACGTGACTTCAGTATTTTATTTACTCCCTGACAAAACACCGGGGTATCAATCCACCCGGTGCGGGTGTGAGCGATAGCATTAACCCAGCAAAAGTGCCTGTGCATTAGCGATGCTCGACGTGCCCCTCTTTTCCTTCCTTTCCTGGCGGTGCTTGCGGTGGGTCCAGCCCCATTGCTATGGCACTGGGGCACATCTGGGCAGGTTTTTCTGAGCTTATCACACAAATCGTTTTTCCACTAGCACAAAGCGAAGTGGTACCTTCCTTACCCGGCTGGTGGGGATCGCTGCAGCACCGAGTGACCCGGGTTCAGCTCATCGGTCATTCATTTGGCGCTGGTGTGCCAGAAACAAGCTAGGAAACCCAACTGAGGGGGGGGAAAAAAGGTGGATAAAAGTTTACAGTGATGTTCAGTGGCTGCCTGGAGCCCGCAGGAGCTGGTGATGGAGCTCATCGCCCCTTTCCAGCAGCGAGTCAGCCCTTGCAGCCACTGAGCCCCAGCCGTTCCTGCCCGGATCTGGGAGAGCCGCAGCCGCGCGACTCAGGGCTGGGAATGTCCCTCTGGCACTGTCTCACCCACAGAGTCCCCATGGCCAACCCGGAGAGGGCCATTCCCTGAACAAAAATGCAAAAACTGGACTTCTCAGGAAGAAACATCCCCAGGCGAGAAATAAAGCTACATGGCTTATAAAATGCAAGTAAAACCCCTCTCTGTTTTAATTGGGGCTGCACCTAAGAGACGGTAATCGCTGTTATCCTTCATGACAAGCAACAGGGCCACAAAGTGCTTTTTGCTCAGCGTTTGCAAAATAAATAGCAGGGGTTTGGTTTAGTGGGGTTGGCTGGGAGGCAGCGGTCGTCACCGCAGTGTGCAGCCTGCTGCTGTGAGCTGGACCTGAAAATGAAGCTGTAACAGCCTAGCGTGAAGCATGGATGTGTCTGAGCATCCTCCAGCAGCCGTCGGGGGAGAGGGAAGGACCGGCTCAGGCAGGGATGTTGCTGATGGGATGAATGTCCCAGCACATGACCACTGGCTCGGGGCACGAAGTGGCCTCCCGCTTTCTTCAGGGTGGGAGGAAGGGGAGGCTGGGGATTCCCAAAGCTCTGCCCACATTTGCAGACTTTGCCGAAGCATCTAGAAACAACGTTGGTCTGGCAAAACTGAGCTTTCACCCCCAGCACATCCCCTCCTGACAACAGCCCAGCTCTACCGACAGGACGCACCTCAGGATGCGATGCCTCCAGGTTTCTTCTTTTTCCATGTGCTCCTGCTGCCTGGTCAGCACTGCGGACCCGGACCAGAGACCATCCCTGGCTGGAAAGGGTTTGCTCTCCCCATTTCCATCCCCGGACCGTGAAGCCGAAAGAATCAGCTGGTGGCAGAGGGAAGCCGAGGGCAGGGAGGGAGGGAATGCCGTGCCCCCAGCCATGGGCTGTGCCAGGGACACACCGCCCGGCTGTCCCTTGTGGTCTCGGGCACTCGGCTCCTCTGGGCAGCTCACTGCGGTGCCGGGAACGGGCTGCGAAGGTGTCAGGGGAACAAGCAAAGCCCAGGACGTCTCGGTGAGCAGACAAGAGCCTAGAGCCGGGTCACGACCACTTTGTCCCTTGGGTCCTTTCACATTCGGATCCAGAGGGTGCTAGCCATTTATGTACCTGTGAATGAGCTGCCTGTTTGGGCAGAACATTAACGACAGGTGATGAGACAGATGCCTTCACCTTGTGGTTATTTTTTTTTCTCTTCTTTTTCAATATTATAAGCATGAGACGGGCACAGTGCCTCTACATGCCCTGCAGCAAGCACCCCGGAGCACCGTGGGGTCAGCAACCCAGTCCTGCCCAGTAGCACCAGGCAAGCCCAGGATTTGCTGTGGTTTCCACAACTGTGCCGAGTTAGCTCTAGCCAATCCCTCTCCAAAGCAACGACGTGTTCCTTTGGAACCACATGCCCTTAAGGCAAGCTCAACCTCACAGGTCCCGTTACAGTGAGATGCTGCAACTGTTGGTGATGCGGTACCGAAGCGTGATGGGTCGCTGAGCCTCTTCGTCCAGGGAAAAGCCCAACCGGGAAAGGGCAGGGATGAAAGGAGTGGTGGGAACCCTCTAAGCCCCTTCTTTGCTGTAGCTAAAAGCACAGAGAGGGCTCAAAGAGCAGAGAGCACGCGAGAGCCGGCAGCAAGCGCCGCGCTAGGAACTGCACTTACACCCACTGTCATTTCTGTGGACTTTATTGTCATTTTCTCTCCAGTTCTAGAGTACAAAAGCATGCAAAAAATAGCCTCTCTATTCATGGTACATATTTACAGTGTAACAGCCACGTGCCATTACAGTACTGAGTGCATATACATCATGCTTGAATTATAGCGGAGTACGTACAGAGTCATATATTTAACATCAGGTATAACGAGAGACCTAAATCCTAACAGAACAGGCCTGTACATCAAAGACAGCAGCAAAATTACGGCACAGAGGATCCCAATTATATCCTCAAAAGTTGCAATTTACTTTTTCTTGAATTTACACAATCTTTTTGGAACGGTTTGACTGATGGCTTGTGGTCACTGCCTGGGGGCCTGGGTGTCCGCTAGCAGCGACTCTGAGGGTACATGGCTTTTCTTCAGGAAGGGAAGGTGACAGGCAGCAACTAACCCTCAAGCTCCTTTCCTTCCCTCGTCCCATGAAAGGCTGCGTTCAGAGTAACAGGGTCATGGGATAATCCAGGTTAATCCAGGTTGGGAGGGACCTGATCAGAGCACGGTCTGCTGTAGGAGGCTCTGGGCCAGAAAAGAAATCCCTTTCACTGCTGTGCTCAGCAAACACCACTGTAAACGCGGTAAAGTGAAGTTTGGTACCTAAACTAAGTTATATACACACACAGAACACCACTATCTGCCTTCCAGGCTCCAGTATTCCTGCTGGACACCCAACGTGCCCAGGCTCTCAGCAGGACCCCCAGCACTGTCCTCCTTCCTTTGGAAATGCTGTTACATTTAGTGAGATGCCCATCCCCGCGGGGCAGGGAGCCTGCCTTTCGCCATCCCACACAAAGGTGAGATCGCCCATCCCAAAGAAGGACCCTCTTGTACTGCAGCAGAACAGAACACCGATACCGAGCAGCTAGCAAAACACTGAAGACGTGGGCTTTACATCTGGAAATCACTGATAAAGCTGTCCGAGACCATCAATGACCCGTTTAGCTCGCTCAGCCAGTCTGCCCAGAGACACCAGAGAGACAACAACCGTCCTTGCTGCATTCGTTCTGAATCTCTTGCATTCGCTGCACCATCAAAGCAAAACTTGAGATCATGCCATAGCTTCTCACGTACCTGACTGTGCTGCTTGGTGGAAGCAGCCGGCGGGGGATGAGGGGCTCTGAGCACCAGCGACGGCAGGCGGGACCCTCAGAGAGAGCCTGCGTCTCCAAGGGGCTTGGGATCAAGCCCCTGGGCTGGCAGGACAAAGCTCCTGGTTTTCTTGGAGAAGGTACAAGAGGGACAGCGCTGAGCCCGAGAGAGCAAACGAGCTCTCCCGGCCACACACCACAGAGATGGGGAACAACCTCCTTCAGCCCCTGCCGCAGCGCTGCCAGCGGCTTCAGGACATGGAACTGTGCTGAAGGAACACGAAATTCCTCCCACCAGCTCCCCTTGCAAGTCTGGCAATAAATAAGGAATTAAACCCCATCCAGGGAGTCGTTTCATTGAGCTGCAATTTGTTTTGCATGGAACAGCAAGGCTGTCCCCGTGCCGGGCTCCCTTCGGACGCGGCCGTACACAAGATCAGCTTTCCCACGGCCAGCCCCGATGCTGCCCAACCACCAGCTGCTCCCGCCTTCCCTGTTTTATTCCCTGGGAATATTTTCCAGGGCAGCCATTTGTCAAACCACTCTCCCTAGGACCCCCAAACATCGCAGCTTGGGTTAGCAACACTGCGCTGCAAGGAGCTGGGGCTCTATTGAGCCTCAGTGGGTTTTGCACCATGTTGCTTGGCGCAGGGGCCAAATTCTGGAGCAGGGGAGATGGAGACCTGCCGAAGGGGATGGGCAGGTACAGAACAGGGCACAGCGGTAGGAGTGTGCTGGGCTCATCAGAGACCCTGCACTTACCAGGTGTCCCCCTCACGGTGTATCACAGGGGACATGCAAGGAGGAGATACCTAAAGCCACCCCATTTTCCATCTCCAGCCCCCCAGCACCCCTCTGCAGCAGGGAAGGGCAGCAGCCCATGCTGGTACCCGTGGCAGGCTGTAGCCCCCCGCGCCTGCAAACCTGCAGCGACCGGCAGCGCTCCCTCAGCACGCATCTCCAGGTGTGCCTTCAGCTCCGAAACGCAACGATTTCTCACACCTGCAACCTGCAAGATGCAAAAAGTGAACAACCGCCCCGGCAGGAGATGTTGGCCCCCGATGTGACATGAAAAGAGAGTAACTGATGCCACCGTGGCCAGCAAAGGACACGCCTGACTTACCCACCCTCGAAAGGCTGATAAACATGCCACAGACGTGTGTGCCACTTGACCTTTCAGAGAGCCCATTTTTTTGCTGGGCGGCTTGCTTCTTGTGTCTCAAGGCACTGAAAAAATAAAAAAAAATCATCACGGCGCGGTCGCACCGACTGCTGCAGGTGGTTTAGCTTCTCCTGCGAGCAGAGGCTCCTACACGGATCGGGCTGGAGCGACGGCGCTGCAGCCAAAGCTCCCAGGGCTTCCCTCTGCCCCCCGCAGCACGGACCCCCGACCACAGGCACGCTGCAAATACCCTCTCGGTTCCGCACACCTGCTCCTGCTCCGGGACCACATCACGCCACCGCACCACGTCTGCCCGCGCTGCCGTGTCTCACGGCTACACCACTGGGGAAAGCACGGCCCAAAGCACAGCCCCTGCACGGGCACGGCTGGGGGGCCGATGTGATAAACACCGTGAGTGGTTATCCCTGCATCCGTTCACACGCTGCAATGCATCATTAAAAAGCTGAAAAACCTCATTTATTTGCGAAGTGTGACATTCACAGTGACGCATTCCTGCCCAAAGGGTTAAAGATATCACTGCAGCATCCCTCCCTGCCAGACGGGAGACACTAAACCAGGATTTTTACTTAGCACTGTCTCTTGAACTGAACTGAACAAGACAAAAGAAATCGACATCCTGCAGACCAGAAAAGTGTGCCAGTTCCCCAAAAGAGAAATTTCCTTCCAGGCCTCTCACTCCGGGCCATCCCCAAGCTGGGAAAGCCCACCAAAGCTGCCCAGAGCCCAGCGTGCCATCGCGCGGGGGGGAAAGAGGAGTCCCCCCCGCGACAGACGCCGCTGACGCAGTTCAGAGCATCCCAGTACCTCTTTTCGCGGGATGCTCCAGGAACAGCAGAGGCAAGCAAGGATTTAGAGGGGAATAATACAGGGTATGCACAGAAGCATCAGTGGACGCCCACACCAGCTCAGCTTTGCCCTGCCACGCCAGACCCCATCCCTGGGTTCACAGAGAGAAGCGAGTCAAGTATTTACCCATCCAGCTATAGAGAATGACTTTCCTCAACAGATAAAAGGGTTGGCTTGCCAAGCACGTTTATTTTCAAATAACTACCATCTCTTTAGCCTCTTCCGTTCTTCAGAGCAAAACAGAGTTCCTCCAAGCTGCCCTACCGTGCACATACACGAGAGTTTCATTGCAATTAAGCCAGAAGCGTATTTTTACAGTCGCCCTACCAAGCCTTTGAATAAATCCGAGCGTTTCTCTTGCTGCTGGTGCATCTTCCTCATTTCGTTTCAGGCAAGGTTGCAGGCTGCCGTCTGCAGTGCAATACAGAGGATTTCTGGAGGTGTAAAGGATCGACCCCAGAGGCTGACGGGCTGGCTGGAGGACCAAGGTGTGACACCAGCTCAGCCGTGCAGCCCCGGCCGCTCCCTGGACCTGTGGGAACAGCTCCAGAAGGATTTCTTTCAGCTGAAAGGGCAACTGTTTCAAAGACAATTTTGGGATAATCATAAAAAATACCCATTCCCTCCAAAACTGAAGTGAGACTTCAGCTACCACTAAAGAAATATGACATAATTGGTAAATTATCATTTATTTGGTTGCATTAATTGAGGCTGAGAATAGCCTTCCAGCAGCCTTGCCCCCCCTATCTCCCACTGCCTTGGGCATCATTAGAATAACCCCAAACGCTAACCGGATTAGCGAATTATTCTTACCATATATTAAAAATACAATAAATATCCCCATGTTTGCAGGCTTAAAGCTCTTTGAGCACAACCCCAGTATTGCTTAGACCTCAGAAGTCCCACGGGGATAAGGACTACAGGTAGTCCCTTTTCTCCCAGGGGTAAGGCGACTTCCCGAGAGGTGCCCTTGACCCAAGGTCACTTCTCCACGCAGGCTGGGCTCTCACCCAGCAGCACAGCCTTCCTCCCGCTGCCAGCAGCCCATCCCTGCCACAGCAGAGCTCCGCCGCAGCCAGCCCCCAAGGACACCCGTTGGAGAAGGTCCATTTTTCCACAAACCAGAGGACAGTTTGCTCCCACCGTTTCCCCGGGGCTGCTCAGCTCAGCCCCTGGTGCGCAGCAGGACCTGGTGGCAACCCCAGCGCTTTGCCCCCAGCACACACCAGTTTGCATCCAGACACCCTCCCCTCCGCAGGCAATGTCTCCTCCTGGCCAGTCCCCCCTCCCGCATTTGCAGAGACCCCCCCGCGCTCTCAGACTTGCCAAGTCCTCATCTCCATTTTCCCTCCCTTCCACCGGGTGCTTAAATCTTCGTTACAAGGCAGCAGGATCCAAGCGTGCCAGCCCACGGGATGCATCATGGCACACGGCCGGAGCAGAACCATGTGCCCCGGAGGATGCTGAGCGCACAGCCGCTACATGCAGACGCACAAACGCAGGCAGGATTTACCACCTGGATGCAAGCGATGCCCAGAGCAGTAACCTTTACAGGATCCAATGCCTTTGCCTGCTTTAAACATTAAAAGGTCCCCTCGATAAAATACACTGGCTGCGATATTATTTCCCCGTTTGCCAAGATTTACAGGTGAGATGCGGGGCAGAGCTCAGGCTGGTGACTGCTCCTGGGCATCCCACCGAGGTGGCTGAAGATGAGCGAGGGGAGGCGGCAGGCTGGGGACGGGCAGCAAAGCCCAGCTACAGAAACGCTGGGAACCACCAAACCACTGCAGTGAACAGAACAGGAACACCAGTACGCCAGTCGCTACCAACAACCCTCGTGCACGTATCCCCTGGCACAAAAAATTAGGGAACAAAGTCCCGAGCCCTCAGGATTAACCTAAAAAAAGACACTATGATGAAGTAGGAACCAAATTTAATCGTGGCCTTTATTTAAGTACTATAAAATAAGAGTCCAATCCCATGTGCTTCCCAGGGGCATGCTCAGACCCCACAAAGCTCAAGGGAAAATACTAACATATATTTTGATGGATTGATATTACTGATTTTTACTCTGAGTGCAGGAGTGAAATTCCTGATTATACACACAGTCCGTACAGTCAACAGCCACTGAAAAAGCTGCGTTTGCCCTTTTAAGTGCAATTTCTCACCTGTTGTCAAACTGTAGAGATGAAGCTTCTAACCCCAAGGTTAGAAGCAAACTATGGAGAAAATAGCAGCATCAGCACGTGCATCAAAATTACAGTCTTAAAATAAAATTAAAATTTAAAGCCTTAAAAAACCAAAAGATCAAATCTTGATCTCATTTGTGTTCTGTCGCTTCCCTTAGTCTAAAAACCCTCCACCAACATTTTCCATGCCAGGGAGATCTCCCAGTTTGGGTCATTTATCAGGAAATTAAAGTCGACAAGCATCAGGTACATAATTTTAAAGGAGCTGAGAGATAAGCCAGGGGAAGGAAATCACCCTTCAAGAAAACAAACCCCAAACCTGCCACTTCTTTTCAGCTTTGAGGAGCACGTCTGTGCGCGCAGGACCGGGCGCAGGGGATGGAGGGCAGCCCCAGCCCCTTGGCTAGCAGATGCCCTGGGTGCACTAAGCCCTTCCATGTCACAGCATATCCCAATGCTCCAGGTCTCTGTGACGTTCAACGGCTCATTGCACCTTACCGGGAATACTGCGTAATTCTTCCGTTTGATGACACTGCCCTGACTAAAGCCATCGACGCTGGCAGGATTCACGCTGTGCAAGAACTGAGGGGTGAGAAGAGAAGGGAAAAAAGAGAAAGAAAGGCGTAGAGTGACAGCATTCACTCCAACAGCAAGATCTCCTCCTCATTTAACTGATATCCATAGAAATTCCGCCATCAGCTCCAACAGGAGCAGGACCATGTCCGGAGATACAGAAGTGCTTTACCCATGCATTAAATAAAACAGTTGCCCTCTGATATAAAACCTGGCTCTGATGTAATTTTTTTTTTTCCCCTGATGCTTAAAACAGAGAATGCAAAAAAGCAAAGAAAAAAAAGTCTCCAGGGCGAACGACCCGTGAGACAACGTTTGGTTCCTCGCGTTACAAATAAAACCACATTCATCGGCCAAGACACCCAACTACGAAGCCCACACGTGAAGCACAAGTGGAGAGCAAGGCACACACGGAGGAGCACACGGACACCTCGCACGAAGAACGCAGCCGCCCACGAGGCCGAGCCAGCCCCCTGCCAGCCGTGCTGCCCGAGGGCTCGCTCTTCTTATTGCTGCTCTGTTCCTCCTCTCTGGTTTTCTGGGTTGGTCCGTTTTTGGGTTGGTTTTTTTGTTTTTGTTTTTGTTTTTGTTTTTTTTTAATTTGCTTTGCAGGCCCCGGATTTGGTGATGAGGGCAGATGTGTGCTAGACAACACCATGATGGATACAACAGCAGCAGCACGTGAGTGACCAGCCTGCGACAGCCAGGCAGCTTCAGGACGTAGCTTCGTCTTCACACACGTCGGGCAGCTCCGGGTCCCTGCCTCCTTCTCTGCTCCCTTGTTTTCTACATGAACGGCAAGGAAATAAAGAGATTATAGGCACATAGCAATGCAAGAAATAAAGCAGAGGGTGTTTTTTCCAACAAGCAACTCAGGTCAACGACATCAGTATTAAGAGGGAAGAGCAATGAAGCAGCCTGTTGTGCTGGTACCACAGAAACAGCTCAGCAACGTCCCAGCCTGATGCGCTGCAGCGCGGGCAGCTCGTGCCTGTGCCCTCGCTGGGTCTCTGCGCCCCGAAGGCTGAGCTCTGCGCTCCCCTCAACACCCCTCTCCTGGCTGCAGCAGCACGAGGAGGTATCTGGGTCTTGGAGGGAGTCTTGCAGAGCAGCAGCGATGTTTTCGAATGATCTAGTCTGTATTTGGGGCGTTCTGGTTTGCTTTTCTTTAATCTGATTTTTTCTTTTCTTTTTTTTTTTTTTAAATATCAGAGTGATGGCTCGATACCATAAACTTCTTCTCCAAAGCCCCGCTGTAAACGGCAGTAAGAACGGAACGGTTCTACCAAAATCCCGTTTTCCCTACATGAGAGCTGTTTGATTTCAGTTTCTGTGAGTTTGCTTGGTCCCCAAAACAGCTCAGCACCTGAGAGCAGCAGTCCTTAAAACACACCTTAAAAAAGCCGAGGTAACTTACTTGCATTGTAGGTACACCGTGATACCTTCACCCTTTTCCTCCCACTCCTGATTTCCGATGTTTGCTTATGTAGAAGGCTTGAGCTTTGCTGCAGCGGGATGGGACCGAGATGGGATGGGGCACCCTACCTCTGCCAGCGGGAGGCAGGCTCAGAGCTCTTTAGGGCATCGCTCTGAAGCATGAGTGGAGATGTTTAGGCTGATGGAGCATTTTGCCGGCTCAGGCTGGGCATCTTTTACGGGCTCTGAGCTGAACCAGCCTGTTTGGCAAAGCCAGTGCCAAGCCTCAGCCGCGCTGGCAGCCACGAGCACAGCAGCATCGCACTCCGGGGCATCCTTGAGGCATAACAGCTCCACCCAGCCATAAGGCAGCCCGTGACTAAGATCTGCCCAGAGAAAGCTGTCCCTGCTCTAGGCTGAATGGAGAAAACGTGACACCCCCAGGTGCCACCCACGCACCCCGCAGCGGAGACCTGTGGCAGGCAGATGACTGCCACCTAATGCGCCCGTTTCTCCATCACGAAGGCGTGACGGTACCCACAGCGCACAAGAGGTGATGCTACCCCGAGCACCCGCATCTCCCAGGGCGTCCAGCCTCGCTCACCCCAACCCAGCCACGGGAGAACCGCTCTGTGTGGAGACACCAGCTCGGCAGCGGAGAGTCAGCGCTGCCACGTGTGCCTGGAGCACAGAGCGTCCAGGAGCCGGGGGTTTGGGGCTCTGGGGTTGTTGTCTGGCTGGGAACGACACTGAAAGCACACATCGGTCTATACCAGTTTTTGAAGAAACCAGACATTATCAAAATTCATGTTCCCTTCTCTGCTCCAGCAAAGCCCTGTGATAAACCTGACCTTGAAACTGGAGCGTGGACCATTTCCCTGAGGAACAGCCTGTCATCACCCTCTTTAAATGATTTATCACCCCGTGTAGCAGCAGCGGCGTTTTCTGGCACAGCACAGCTCCCTGCCCGCCGAGCCGGTGCCCGGGGTGCGTTCAGCGCTCCCCCCGCTCCGAGCAGCTTCTGCCTCTCCAAACACCTTGTGGCAGGGCAGGAGGGGTGAAAGGCAAAACAGGGTGACAGGACACCCACGCAGTGGCAAACAGCAGCTAAACTTGGGTTGCACGTACGGTGGGAGGTCGGCGCTCTGCAGTCTGCACGGGAGCTGGGGTTTGTGCTGTGAGACCTGCTGCTGAACACGAATTTCCATTAAGTAATTCTTGTCAAGACATAAGACTGGATTTCTGCGACATTTTTTAAAGCACAGGCGAGTGAAGCCTAACCTTTGCAACTATCCAGGAGACCACATGGCTGTTAACTACAGCAGCTGCAGGAAGATCACAACCACTGGGTATTTTACACAGGGTTTTGTGCCCAGCCAAGAAGAAGCCTCACAGCACTTCCCTCCGAAACGCAGGCAGCACAGGACAGGGATGGAGTGGGACAAACTACAAAGAGCCAAATCGCAGCATATACACACACACCCCTCTGGGTAAGTGCTAAATTCCTCCACCGAGTCCCCATTAAGTACCAATAATCCGCCCTCATCTAGGCTGGTGAAGTCCTCTTGGAAAGTTCTCCATGAGAAATTCAGCCGCAGGCAGTGGCACCAGCTGTCACCGCCGGTGCCACGTCAGTCCCCATCCTCCTCCGCCTGCTTTCTCCTAACTATTTTTGGACAATCTCTGCAAGTTCTTCCTCCCTTGGAGAAGGTGGCATCCTGGCTCTGGCGCATCCATTCGCCTCGGAGCGATGAACCGGGCCAGCCAGAGCCTGCAGCGCGGTGGAGCTGCTCCCAAAGGTATTTAGAGGCGTGTGACTGTTCCCCGGTGCCCCAGCCCAGCTCTCCCCAGGCCTGGGTGGAGGCTGTGTCCCACCTAAGCGCTAGATCCTGAGACTTCGCACCGAGATGTTTATAAACCAGTTTGTCACAGTTTGCACGGAATATCGTTTTGTTATTTAACAGAATTGGACCGACTGCTTCCTAGAAGGGTATGTGCAGCCGGTGGGGCAGATGACCGTGTTTTAGTGAAGTCCTGGCGGAGGTGGGGGGGTGGTCACACGGAGCAGCCCATGTCGGCCAGCCCAGAGCCCTCCCCGAGCAGAAGCGCAGGGGAGAGGTGGAGCAGCCGGAGCAGAGATGGCTCCGGCTCTCTTTCTTTCGCATAACCCCTAAAACATGAAACCTGAGCTTCAATTACAAACCTCAGCCTTCCCCAAACTCTGTGGATCTTCCTTCCGTGAACGTGGGGCTGAGCAGCAGTTCCTGCTAAAACCCAACTGGCTTTTCCCACCCCTCCCTCTCCAAAGAAGGCTGAAACGCTAAAGAACCACAAATAATCCTAATAAAAAAAAGCATACATACACATTAGCGTCAGACACACGGAATTACTGCAGCAAAATTGCTCCTACAGGAAGGAAGGATGGAGCCCAACGCTCTCACTACACACAAATCACGCAGGCTGAGGAGGGGACACAGGTTTCTATAGCACCCAGGGGAAACACAAACACTGAATTACCTTAAAGATGGATGCAAATACAGAGATGGGTTTAAGAGGATTCTGTCCCTGAGAGCAAAACAATGAGACAAAGGAAGAAAGTGATCATGAAGATGATGGCAGCAGGCAAAGGAGCTTGTATTTCTGTACCAAACGAGCCTAGCGAGCATCCTCCTAGTGAAACGGAGGATGGAGCATCAGTCGCATCCACTTGCAGCCTGAAGGACAGCCGAGGACGGGCACTGGTAGCACTGGTACGAACCCACTCCAGCCCTTACCACTGCCGAGAGCTCCGGAGGGCTTCCAGCACACTGCTGATGCCCAGCTGTGCTTCCCTGGGCCACCTCGTTTGGCACCTCTGGGGGTTTTGTGTCCCACCACGGTCATGGCACCCCCACCATGTGCCACGGGGCGTGCAGTGGCCAAGCTCAGCGCGGGCAGAGCCACACAGGCACGGGGCCACTGGCT
Organism: Ibycter americanus; assembly: GCA_035590275.1. NCBI lineage: Eukaryota > Metazoa > Chordata > Aves > Falconiformes > Falconidae > Ibycter > Ibycter americanus. Next base: position 104,785,340 of record JAVJGI010000001.1, on the reverse strand, counting down.
GGAGGGTCTTTGCCAGAGGAAAATCTTGTGCCACAGTCGGTGCCTCGGTCCTTAGGTGGACTCAGGGAATGACCACCTGCACCATGGGGCATGGCTCTTCCCACCAGACACGCGGTTCTCTTTGCAGTGAAAATTGATACGGAATTTGGTTGAGTTTGACTCTGTTCTGACAGCGCCTACGTGCTACCTATCCAAACCCTTCCTGGGACTGGAGAGACAGACACCGAGCACTAGCAGAGACCAAGGGAGCACCTTTAGTAGAAACATCTAGCAAGTTTAAACCCAACCTGCAGCCACTCCCCTTTACAGCAGTCAAAGATGAGGGTGTAACACTGGTCGCCCTATTCTGGAGCAGGCTTACGGCACCGAGCCCTGGGACTTTCTCAGCACAAAGCCCCCACGAGGCAGGTACCTGTGAGCTGCTTTGTGAGAAGCTGCTTCTGCTTGGAGACCTGGGTCAGCCACTTTTTTACCTCCCCCTCCCCGCTGGCTTCTTTGTGCCTAGCCTACACTGACAGTATGGCCCTAAGGGCAGTGATGGCTCTTTCGCTGTCTTTTTTGGGAAGGTTGGAAACAGGGTAGGCTTTCTAAAGACAGACTGATCCCCCATACAGCAGCTGACAACCACATTTCATCAATAGTAATAGCAGCCATAATGGGAAGGTAAATTGGGTCTGTCAAAACACAGCAATTAATTTGATAGGTAGTAGTTGCAATAAATGAGAGCAATAAAATGTGGTGAAGCCAGCGCTGACTCAATTAGGAGAAATCTGGAGCAGGCAGAAGAAAGGTAGCAAGCACTGCTAACAGAAACCCAGAACTTCGCTGTGAATTTAAAAAAATGCAACTGGCAAAATTAGAAACGATCACTTGCTTCTGCGGCCACTGTTAATGACAGGCTTGAACCTGGCCACAGTCTACAGGATCTGCAAGGCTCGATGAATCACCGCATCTTCTGGGAGATCCCGCACGAAGGGCAGGACCCTGTGCCACCCGGCTGCCGTGCAGCTCACAGGGTAAAGGGACAGCTGGCAGCGCTCACACACGGCTTCTGGGTGCGTGGAGATGCTCTCGTGGGAGAGGCAGCCACTGCAAAACAAGAATTGCTAAACGGGGGCATCTTCCTTTTAGTTCCCTTCTACCTGGTGAACGTGCCTGCCGTTTTAACGGCTGCCTTTTTAACTTTTCAGTGCTATTAAACAAAGCAATAAATAACACCCAGGAGAGGATTTGCTTCTTCCAGGTCTAAGGAGTGCTAAAAAGAGCCCTCTCTCCTCCCAGTACTAATTTAAGAACTATCTCAAATCACTGGTGCCTTAATGGTGTCCCTCCAGAGGAACAACGGTTATGACCAACGTGAAGGACCTCCTGCTGTCGCAAAGGCTTCTGCACGAAGCGTTTCCAAGAAGAGCCCAGCACACTGTGCATAGGTAATGCAGGCAGAAATTAAAAAAAGATTCAACCACATGATTTAGTTTCCTCCTTGCCAAATCCCAAAGAGTGAGCTTAAAGGACAGAGCCATTTTAAGAACCGTCAATTAGGCATCAAGCACCAGAAAGCAGACTCAGCTGACAGAGGATTTCCTGCAAAATATATGCTCAGTACGGGCACAGATGTAAGATCTTTGAAGCAGCAGTGAGGGGGGCTCTGGCAATTGCACGTGCAGCCTAATTTAATAAATGGAATGTGAAACTGGAGTTTTCCGATTGTTTTTCTTTTTGCTTATACAGAAGCACAAGTTATTTTCTACCTATAACCACAAGGCGATGCGATATTACAAAAGCTGATTTCTCTCTCTCGCTAAAGATGCTGCCACTGGGGAGGAGAAGCTCTGTGGCAGAGAGCTTGGGAACTTGTGGCTCGTTTTTTGCTCAGGTCCTTATAGGCAACCACACGGCAGCGTGGCCAGAGAGCAGCGGTGGCCCATCTTTTGGGGTCCCCCATCCAGCTGCAGGGCTGGTAACAGTGCCTGACATGCAGGAACTCCGCAGAGCCTTTATGCTACAACGATATTATCTGTTTCTGCCAGATCCTAGAAATTTATAGTCATCCAGACTCACTCAACACTTAATTTTAACCAACGCAGCGCTATTCATAACATTTGCACTGATGTTATATTTTACATGTGTATTAAGGGTGGTTTTACTAGAGAACAACCCACTAGGAATTAAGAACTGGACGGGCTTAGTACCTGCCTCTGTTTGCCCCCGTGGAAGTCACACTGTAAGCAGGAGATAACTCGCTGACCGATGAACATTCCCATTTAGACTCGGTTTACATAAAAATCAATGTCATTAGATTCAACAAATTATCTACATTTGAAGTAATTTCCATTAGCTTCAATCAGTCTAGCATTTTTCAAAGTTGGAAATAATAATCGACATTCCTTAAAAAAAAACCACACCCATTCCTGCTGTAGTGTTTAATATCTGACACTATTTGTTGAAGAGATTTAGCCAATGTCTGTCTTTTGAACGGAAGGTTTTCGAGATCAGTTCTCAAAACTCCAGCTGTGCGTGAATTAATTTAGGATAAAGTCAACTCTTACTGCCAAAAATTGACACCGATGGCTTGAGACTGAGAAATTAAGTGCAGGAGCTGGTGCAGTGCAGGACTGGCCCGCTCAAAGCCCGCTCATGTGCTTTTTGCACATTTTTAAATGCCCGCACTGCTGGGCAGAGACCAGCCTGGCACGGCTGCAGCTCCATCCCTGACCTGACATGTTTTTGTAACCCAAGAGCACTGGACACAGCAGTGCAACAGCAGAAATTATACACTTCTATACTTTTAGTATATACTTTTATATACTTTTAGTCTTGTACAAGGAGCCTGAGTGCAAACAGAGGCTGAAACGAGTAGAGACAGGGGAAGATGCTGGTTCTGTATCAGCTGAGAAGAATTTGACTAGCACCTTTAGAAAGCAGACAAATAAAAGTGGAGGCTTACAGCTCATCCTGAAGGCCTAAAAACATTTTAAAAGGGATTAGACATTGACAGTGTGGCAAATCGGGAACCTCACAGCCACATGAGATCAAATGAACTTTGAGCAGATCATAAAGCACCCGGCTCCAGGCACTAACCACAGCATCAAGGGTCCAGAAGCGTTCCCACCAGCTGGTTGGTTAGTGGCATGGGCTTACAAGCATCTCAAATGAAGGTAAAGGGAATGGGTCCCTTTTGGAAACAGGCTCAGGGTAACAGAAGAAGCCACCACCTTAAAATATCAATTCAGACAGGGTTTGTAAAGAAGAAATCCTGCTTTGCTCTGAATTAGCTGTCCCAGACAGTGGGAACCTCACAATAAATTTTTCTTCAAAATTCGTAAAAGTTTCACCATCCTAGAGCAATGCAGCGGCCAGGAACGACAGTGAAGATAGGGGGAGGGATGTGTGTCAAATTAGCACTAACTAATTTGGAAGGCAATGAGCCAAGGGAAACAAATGAGGACAAATCCCTGGTGCTAAACTGGTACAGGAGCTGTGACTGCCACGCTCTTCATATACGTCCCCACAGCAGCACTCGTGTGGGGGTGTTTAAATGTTAAACCGGTGTCTAACACTAACTGGTCCCAGACTCGAAGGCAAAGCCTTTACTGGAGTCTCCAATACACAGCTGAGCCCTAAAGCATTCTCATCCTTAATTGAGCTGTGCCCTGAAATCCCCGCACACCCCTGCCAGACAGACTCTATTTGCATCGTCAAAGGTGCACTGAGACTTAGCACACCCTCACGGGAGTCTGCAAGGCACGGTGCTGGGGTTTTGGGTGGAAAAGGAACATTTTAGGACCACACAGCTTTGTTGTGAACCGCAGCCTTACAGATCCTGTGGGGTGAGAACGTGAAAATAATTGTCCCAAGTCAGGCTGATGGTCCAGCTGTTACTTATGAGACCGATGCCCCAGAATCCTGGCTCCGAAAGGGACCAGTGACAAAAATGAGGGAGAAAGAGTAAGAACCAAGTAAAGGACAGAGCAATCCTCCCCCCACTCCTGTACATCCAGACCACTGTGCTTAAAAATTGTTGATGAATTAGATTCATCAACATTCGATCAGTCATTCGTTTCTCTGTTCCCTTTTTAATCCCAATACAGCCATTTATATCCAGCCTCCAAACCAGCCCGTTGCAATGTGCTGCACTATTTCGTAACTGGCAGTGTGAAAAAACACAGCATGTTTTCTCAAATGAAAAAGCAATGTCAAAGTGTTCTCCACTGCCTGCCCACGTGTCTCCAGGCTGTCTCTGCCCCGACTTGGGTCCCAGACCACAGACAAACCACATCATCTTATTTCGAGTCTGTAAAACATGCAAACTGCTCATCTGGCACCTTTTCTGTGGTCCGTAAGAGAAGAATTAAACCCTCCAATACATATCTAGACTAGCCTCTAAGTAAACTTATTTTGGTTCACCAATCTCTAATGCATCTTTAATCACAGGTTAAAAACCTAACCCAGGTTTAGCACTTGACCTGTGTTTAGACCAAACCCATCTTACAGAGAGAACAGCATCTATAAGAAGACTTTTTAGGCTGCATTAATGCATTGTAATTTCATCCTAGAGGACTCGAGGTAGATTTTATCTTCAGTGGTTGATTTAGAAGGGAGTTTTGTCCTCAAATGCTAAAGAAAAGATTTGCAAACTGCATCCTCCACCCTCCCCTTTTACTCTGCCCATGTGCAGCAGAGCCAGGCAAGGCTGTATATACATACATCAGTAAATTCCCTGGAGCAGACATGGATCTCTCCTCCCGCCTCGCCTGAACCTCGAACGGATTTCCAAAGGAGCGTTTTCTTAGCATGGCCTTCACTAGGATCTTGGAAGAAGAAAAACAGACCAGTGAGAACAGCAGGACTGACTGGCTCCTTGAAGCTGGTTCAAAGGAATCTGACAACAGGTTCTTTACTAATTCAGCAGACACTTGACAGCATTATGGCTACAGCACCAACTGAAGGAAGCTCTTTGACATCCAGGCAGCGACAACGGCGCTCCCTCAGGCGGCGAGCTCAGACCCCTGGCACACCATCGCTGGCAGGAGGCCAAGCAGATGCTGCTGACCACTGCCTGCCACTCATGGTAGTCCAAGCCCATGAGAAGTAGGGACTGGTGCTCTCCCGGGCCATCCTCCCAGGCAGGTCCTGCTATCAAGGGGAAAGGCTGGTTTTCACTCCCCCAGCTGGCTGTTGGGGCGAGCATCTGCATTAACATCACACCGCAAGAGCTGTGAAAATGGGTCCTCATGGTGCTCAGCACCCCCTCCCCATGGGGAATCCCCCAAAGGCACCTGCATCATAGTAATTACCCATAGGAGATCTCCAGCTGGCTACAGGCAAGCTGCTGAGAGAGCCCCCAACACCCACTTGTGCTCCCCCCACAATATATAGCAAGTGCCAGCTATATGTTCTGTGGCTGATGTCCTCTCCCTGCTTCTCTGGCGAGGTCACCTCCAGGTCTGGAGCTTTCATTGAGCATCCAAGTAAGGTGCCTTGTAACCTCTAGGTTAACGGAACAAAACACACTTGGGATGCTTCTGGTGTTCTGGGATGTGTGATGCCAGACACTTTGGGGGTGGATGCCAAACCCTGCAGCTTCTAGGAGAGCAGCCAAGATATAAACAGAACTGCTCGCAGGGTCAGACCTGGCAGAATCAGGCTGCTGTAGTACTCAGAGCCACAAAAAGTTCACACTGGGTTGAAAGGCCAAGCTTTTCATGCCAGGAACACATGTGGACCCTCTCCAAACCTCCTTCACCAGCTTCACCGAAGTACCACGCTCCCCACCCATGCAGAAGATGCGGCTGTGGTTTATACATACCACAGCTGGCAAGCTCGGGATTGTCTTCACCGAGTTCTTCACCTCCTCCTCCGTCACCTCCACCACAGTACAGTGCTCCTCCTCCAGCGGGAGAGGCTCCTGGCCACCCCTGGTTAGCCAGGGATGCACCTGCGTGGGGAGGAGCACAGAGACAGCAGGGGGCTGTGATGTTGGCAACGAGAGAGAAATGGGGGCACAGGACCGATGATGGGGGTAAGTGTCGGTACTGCTCCATTTTCCGGTTCCAGCAGCATGCTTCATCCAGCTCCCTTGGAAATCGCTGCAATCTGGTGCCCGGCCAGATGGCATCCCCCAGTGCCCGGTGCTGTCGCACCCAACGGCATCTTGGAGGAACCCAGCACCCTCTGAACCAAATTTGAAACGCTTTGAAAATTAGTTACCCTGAGCTTTTTCATCTTTTTTTTCTCATATGCCTACACTTCGTCTAGGGTTGTCGCAGCACTACAAAACTATCATGCTGCAACAAGGCTTTCCCACACAAGGTTCCAAAAGTTCATCTGCTGTCCGTGCTGTTTCTTCATCCTCTTCAGGCC
>JAVJGI010000001.1:104766320-104778877 GCA_035590275.1 Ibycter americanus | reverse complement strand
AGCCAACCCACCGCCCCTGAAGCAAGCCCACAACTGTATATTATCAATGTTAATTAACCCTCTACAATTCCTCTACATAGGGTTACACAGGCTTGCTACTGGGGAGAGTCAAGATCATTTACGCATCTGCACAAACGAGGGTTTAGGTGCATAAAACGCAGTGCTTGTGGCTGAGTACCGAGGCCTCATGCTTCTGCAACAGCCTCCCATCCCTGTAAATAGCGAAACAACCCACCTGGGCACCACGTAAACCTCTCCACACCCCTGAAGGAGCGAGCAGGCAGCTTCCCACCACCCCTCCCCATCGCTGCTGTGGAAGGCAGCTGACAGCAGGAGGGGGTGAGGGTCTCTGCTACCCACACCCAGGGTGGGATGTTTTGTCTGTCAGGGAGAGAGCTGATGAGTGCTGCTGCTAGAAATGCCTGCCTCACCCTCCAAGACGAGGAGTTTAATTAGGATGGATGCTCACTGCCTGCTGCCACTCCAGTGAGTTGGATGCAGGTGTCCAGAGTGTTCTCCAAGGGCTGAGTGATGAGCTGCTTTACAGCACTTAATTAAGGTGTGTTTTCCCAAGATCGTTAATTGTGCTTATAATAGCTTTTCAAAGCCACAAAAGTGCACTAAACCCTACAGTCTACCTGGGGCCTGTGAACATTTCAGCTAGGAGAGGATGCTGTCCAGCCGTTTGTTCGCGTTCCTCATGGGAAACGATCCGCTTCATTTGTTTTGATGGTGAATGGCAATTCCAAAGCCAGCTGGACAGAGCAGTTAAGATATTTGTCCAGCCTAACCCCCTTCTATAATTTTACTGCCTCCTTCCAGCTTTTGCCACGTTTATCTTTGAAGTAGACATCAGAGATTTATCAAGGGTAAATGATCACATAGGAGAGGCAGCATCAAGCTAAAGCTTGCCAGCAGGAGGATGTTTGCAGCCACGTCAGGATTTTATCTTACAAGTAAGGGACGTGAAAGAGAAAGGGGAGTGTGAAAAAGGGGAAAACAGAAAGGGAAGGAACCCTGGGAGGAGGCAGCAGTGGCAGCCTGGAGCGGCCACTTATAAACATCTGCCTGTGGAAGAAGCCGAGGCTGGAGCCCTGCTACACGCTCCTGCAGGGCAAAGCAGCTCCTTGGGATTTGTCTGTGAATACAGGTACAGAGGGACCACGCCATCCCCGTGTCCTGTGTCAGGCTCGCCTGCCCTCTCTAGGTTGGATTCCTCTGGCCAGGGCTTTCAGCCATGGTGGCAGTCACCCCACAGTCACCAACAGCTGCCAAGTGAAGTCCCTTACATCCAGCTCCAGAGGACTTCCCACCATCGCTGGCTGTGGCCTCCTGGCATGCAGGGAAGGGATGTCACACTCTTTAAGTTCATTTGCTTTGGTGGCAAAAGTGCTGGTGTTGGCCTGAGACACAGCGAAGAGCAGCTGTGTGCCCTGCAGAGGATGCTGACGGACCTCTGTAGAGATGCTGAGATCCTCCAGCAGGTCCAAGGCTTCAGTAAGGGGCGACAGGAGGACAGAAAGCCCAGGCAAAACCAGAACAAAGCCAAACCCCGCGAAGTGCTGTGTTCTGCCAGGCTTGTTTGTTCTTCCTATTAATAAGCATCTCCCAAGTACCGCTGCTAGAAACCAACGTGCTGCCTCGAGACTGCTGACCACAGGTGCCACCCCGAGAGCGCAGGTTCTGCAGCTAGCAGTCCCCGCGGCAATGCTGATTCTCCTGGAAATTCGCTGAGGATCAGCCAGCTTTTGAGTAATTTCAATTTAAATAAGTAAACAAGAAAGCTCTTGTCAATATTGCCCAAGCAAGCAGCAGTGACAGAACTGTTACACGCCGCAAAATGAGCGCTCTCCCCTTCCGAGGTGGAGTGCCAGAGAAAGCTCCCAAAACAAACACCGGGAACAGCTCTGCCTCGTTGGAAAGTACTGAAAGAAGAACAAAATCAGCTGAGACAAAAGACTATAATACCAATGTCCAATTTACCTTAATTCCGGGGACTGTTATCCTTGTTTCTGGATTTTTATCAAGCATGAGCAGGATCAGCTCCTTGAGCTCTTCACTTATCTGTGTTCTGAGTAAAGAAAACAGCAGGGTACAGTTAGCGAGGGAGCTGTCAGGGCTCAAGGCATCATCGTCCTCTCTGTGGTCACTGGGTGGAGGTTCTGCTCCCCTCAGAAGACATTTTCTCTGCAAACCCGCCTTGAGAAGAAAGGTGGGGTTGGCTCGGTCCCTCCTCGGGCACCGCGGCCACGGCTGCGGGGTTTGGTTCCCCCCTTCTGCCCACCCAAACAGCTGCAGGCGCTGCAAATGCAGGACCAGGGATCAGGGGAAGGGATCTAAGGGCATTTCTACAGACAGCACATCATAGGGGAATTTCAGAGGACAGATTCCGGGACAACCAAGTGTTGCTGAGAGCAGGGCTGGAGTTGTGTCCGTGATACAGGAAGGGCACAACTTGATCTGCCGAATCTGCATCACGAGCTGGACAAAACATCCCCACATGGCGTTCAGGCTCCCGGCCAAGCCTGCAGGCTGCCTTAGTTCAATCACTGCCACGAACGCTGATGGCAGCCAGTTTGGTAACTCGGTATTTCCTACCTGGATAGCTCAGCCTTGGCGTAACAAAAAGAGGAAATTCACTGATGCGACTAAGAGAAACACATTTAATTTTTTAACACTGTTTCCAAGATCTAAATGCCAGAGTGCCTGAAGCCACTCTATCCACACGGAACCCTTGGTCCTGCAGGCTGTCCCTCTAGCCCGAAGGCTTCCATGGCTTCTGCTGCTAACGATGCCGGCAACATCTTTAAAACAAACTTCATCCGTAGGACTAAAATTTTGAAATAAATAAAAATATTGAAATAAAATGCCAGCGTGTAACCGAATTGTATTAGGCAGTTGAAAGTCCGTATCACAAGTGACTTTTGAGGAGCTGCGTTTCTGCAGGGAGATGGAGTTGGGCAGCATAAACTGTCACTGCCCAGCAGGGCTGGATTTCAGACTGAAACCACCGATGAGGACCAGGTGCTGTGCCCACATCTGCACCCCTCCCAAGCAGAGGAGGGAATAAACTATTGTAAACCTAAATGAAGACCACATCACAGTAAGGGATGTTTTGGTCTGATGAAAACAGGAGCTGCGCTTTAGTAATTTATGAATGCTTTGTGTGGATGTCGATTATGGGATCTTTAACCACAAGGAAACACTGCCTGTTCGGTGGGAAAGGACAGAAAGCGGCTTCAGTTTGAAGTCTGAACACTCATGGAGTGTTCAGCCGAGCACCAAGGCTCGGCAGTACGCAGGCAATATGGTCCAGGCAAGGGGAATGGCGGGATGAATCCTCGGAGGCTTCCCACTTCCCAGGCTGCACCGCAGGTGACAATTTAGGTGGGAATGGGAAGAACGGTGCTGCTCTCGAGATGAGCTCCAGGCTCAGAGGAACAGCTATGGGGAATGACAGCACATTTAGCAGATCAGAATAAACAGACTTCTATGGGAGGAGCACGCTGAGATGCAGCAGAGACGGTGGTTTTAAAATACTTAACATCAGACCTGTGCCAAACTGGCAACGGCTTTATTTAAAATACAAGAAAGAGAACGGATAATCACCAAACATTTCTGGGCACCAGATGGATTTCTACACAACACAGGATTAATGCTATAAGGCAAAGCCCCGTAAGCAGGGTCACAAAGCGTCGGGGGCTTGTGGCCGGGTAACAGATCGCATCACCCCGTCTCTGCTCGTCCTTCTCCGTTCTGCCAGGGTGCGTGCTGCACCCCATGGCGTTTTTCCTCTGAAAAGGCCGTGCTATCTGGAATTTCTCACAGTCATAGTCCTGTAACAGCTCTCAGGAAAATGCCGAGCATCGCGGAGCTCAGCACCCATTGGGGAGGGTTGCCAGCACCACAGATCATTTCGCAGGGTGCCTGCAGAACACTGTCCTGGACTTCAGCTCTCCACCAGGAGGGAAACTTCTGGCTCTCCTAATACATGTCTGGACAGAAACTTCTCCAGCTTGCTTTCTAGTCATGCCAGCATCATCAGGGTGTGAGCTAATCCCATTTACTCCCTGTCATGCCAAGGACTCACTGACATGAATGAGAACTCCAGAGCGATAAATATTTATCCCAGCGTCTCTAAGGGAAGGGAAGGGACAGTGACGCCGGTATAGTCAGCTCCATCTCTGTCCTAAAGGTTGTCAGGAAACAGGCAATGAGTTTCCATGGACTGTCTGCAAACAGGAATGTGCCTTTTGTAGCCATGGTGAAATAAATTGAAACCAAAATATTCCTAACCGTAGTGAGGTGCTAATTCTGTGGGAGGTCACAGTGGATCCGCTCCAGTGAATTCCAGCTTTATGTGCATCTCTGCTGCTGCCTTTATCTAACAAATAGATGTAGTTTAAACAGCCGTCAACACCCAGTAACTCTCTGCTCCTCCAACAACCCAACCAGGGATGCAGCTTTTTTTAGACTGGGAGAGCAGGTCACCGAGAAATCCAAATAAATCACGCCGGCTGAATTATCGCTGAAGGAAACGTCTGAATGAAGAAAAGGTCCTCAGCACAACCCAGTTAGCCCATTAAATGTTAATAACCTACAGCAGAGCCAGATGGGAACAGTCCCTTGTAAGCTGACTGCTAACCCAAATATATGATGGCTGTGAGAGTGGGCATCTTGCCAGGACCCAAGCAAGCAAGGAGAAGGCTGCCAAGGACACATAAACAATTTTTTTTTTATTTTTTTTTTATTTTTTTGCTGCAGTGCTGTCAAGACAAAGTCTTGCTCTGCCCACACAGCAGGAACGCAGTCATGCAGCATGACCAGCCTCCGTGCTCTTCACGCCTGGAGCCTGGCTAGCTGTACCACCTCACCCCCAGCACGGGGCTGGCTTGCCAGAACTGCTCCAGACCCACAACTGGGACCCGTGTTTGCCATCTAACAAGCGGCCTGAGCTTGTGGCCGTGGGTCCCTGGGAGGTGAGCTCCACACCGGCCCCAGCGCGGGCTCCAGCAGCCGGAGCAGAGATGGCTCTGCCTGAGCTACCCGCAGTGGCTGCGCTTCAAAGTGGGAATGGGAACGGAGAGGTGACTAACGCAGCCCACGGAGCCTGGGACATGAGTCATCCCATCTAAAGCAAATGTCTAAAATAGGACAGCCCGAGTACCCGTTGCTTTCTGCAGGCTCAGAAGGAAGCCTGGGACTGCCAAGGCAGAGGCTCAGCCCTTCACTGTAGGTGTCCAAAAATTCGGTCAGCATCCCACAAAAAATTCATGTAATAGATGGTGGATACGTGCAGGCTGCCTGACAGCACCCTTCCCTTCCTCTGTAATACCAGATGTGCCTTTCATTAGAGTTTTAATTTATTCATGCTTGTTTTAAATAGAGTCATTTTATCTCTATGTTTTTATTAGAACGAGCAACTGGGTCAAGAAGGTCAAAAATGCTTTGCCTGACTACTGTGCTGATTTGGGAAGGAAACTAGAGCCCAGCTTTGGCTACTTCATCTGATTAGGAACCAGGAGAAGACAAATTAATCACCCACAGAAAGCCACGTGAGGCTTGCAGATGAAGGGAATGCCGAGGAGTGGCCGGTACACGAGGGGAAAGGCACGGTGGCGCGGCGCAGAGCCCGAGCACACGTCGAGCGTAACCATCTCCTGCCAGGCTCATCTGACCAGACCACAAACATCACCGCTCAGTGCCTCGACCCTGAACTTCTCACTGCTCAAACGGCGTGTGAGTGGCCTCGGCTCGTCCCCCTGTGCTGCTGAACTTGCTTTTGTGGGCTGGAGACCACCCTGTGGCCGTGCAGCCGGCCACCCCACCGAGCACGGCTCAGCCGTCTCCACCAACAGCTCTGGCTTGGCCGACGTGGGTTTCCTTCCCTGACCAGAGCAGGGGGGCAGCCTCTCAGTATCAAATGGGTACATTCATTTCTGATTTTTTCCATAACTAGCTCCAGTCTGCCGGCGCACAAGACAAACCCGTATTTTCCTGGAGTGTGTTGGATGAGGCAGAGGAGCGGGGATGCACCAAGCTGTGGCTGTGTACCTCAGGACAAGCATCCTTCCATCAGATGCTTCCCCCAGCTCCAAGGTAAGTCCACAGAAGCAGCATGTGCTTATTTAAACTGAGCCTGAGGTCTATAAACCACGCTGCTTTTGAAAATAAATACACTGAATCGTTCCGATAGCTACCGCATGGGGAGAAACACAGAACCCCAGCCAAACCATGCATCCAGCATCCCCAGGATCAAGTTAGCTGGGGCAGACGTGAGACCCACACTGAAATCCCTTCACTTCTCGTTATTTCAAGAGCCATTTCCTTTAGTCCCTGCCTGCACAACACGGACACAAGAGCAGCAGAGGCAGCTGTAATGCCTCGACAACATCATCAGCACAAAACACACGTGAAGGACCCAGGAGAAGACAAAGCATCTCACCCACCTTGTCCATCCCTCCGCCGTGACCTACCGGCACTTATGCTGCACAGGGAGTAACGCTGAACACTGAACTTTATCTTACAGTAGCTGAATAAAGTTTACTTACTCTTCTGGGAACTCTACAGGCTTGTTCTTGATCCTGTTATGAAGACCCAGAATATATTCATCTATAAAAGGGCACTGCAAAACAAACAAAAGATTTTCCAGTTGTCAGAGACCCCGGCACTGCTCAGGCATTTGTCATGCATCTAACAGAAGTAGACTCTCTGGACTCTCTCAATCTTACACAGAGATGGAAATAAATAAAATATCCACACACACAATAAATTGATTTGTTCCTTAGTAAAAAATAAATGCGGAACAGCAGAGGGATCTAAGGAATACATAATTGGATCGGGATACCCCCTCCATCTACCCTAGCAGGTGACCACAAACTGCTCAGTTTCCTTTTCTTCGCTCCACTTCTACCTGCAAAATGGAGACACGGATACCAGCTGCCTTGTATCACTGCTTTCAGGTCTCTCTGTGACAAGCATCATTTGGAGCTCGGTATTACTTTAAAAATGCTTGGATTACCACTTTGAATTCAGTTATTTAGATTCAAAGCGCGTTTTTCTCCAGCACAACTTTTTACACTGGATTCATTTAGACCTAGATTCTGGCTCTTCCCACCTGGCAGGGCAGCTGCAGGGGATGCAGGAGCAGCATATTCACAGCCCTATGAACATCTGCATCAACACTGGAGCATTCATGCTCATTTTAGTGGGCTGCTGGGGGGCCCTGTCTCAGCCTGTCTGGCCAAATTAAGTTATGAAATACAAAACAGGTACAAAAGGTACAATATTTACTGTACAGGGTCACATGGAATAGATAAACGTATCCCTGAGCTTGGCTTTATATCCCCTCTTTCTTTCCTCCAGTGCTTTCTGCAGAGGTAACATCACCATGAGGTTATACCAGAATATAAAATATCAAGGTTATACCCTTTCACTTGAGGGTTTGGCCGAAATGAGACAACATTATAGACACAGGACAGAGAATATCTTCCATCCTGACTTAGCTCAGCAGTATCCCCCCAGCAATGGAGACAGTTCTGCCTCTGCCATCCCTCCCAGCCACTTCTTACCCCTCAGCTGGATGCCTTATGCTTGTGTGGTGGGATCTGCAGCGGTCCGTGCTTGCACAGGAGGTTCAGCTAACATACCTGCACACACAGACCACACATACCTGCTGTACTGCTTGCCCTGGGAGACAGTGGCTGGGACGAGGGGCTGCTGGCCACAGGAGAGGGAAAAGCCACGACAGGACATGGAGTTTGCAGAAGGCAGCTCTGGAGAGCTGGCTCTGCCGAAGCAGGCTCCATCTGGCCCCACTTGGCTTTGGCAGGCAGAGCTCTCTGCAACCTGGTTTGCCAAAGTGCTGCAGTAGCTTGGGATGACAAACCTGTGCCTCTCTCCATGCTCTGCCTGGCTTCTAAATAGTGGCAATGTGGATAACCCTCAAGAAACCGGTGTTGGTGCTCCTGATGCTGCTCTGGGTTTGTAGCACGAACAGCTCCGTACACAGCTACCAGCTCTAGAAACTCTCCTTTCCACAGCTCACAATGTCAGTCCCTTCCCATCTGCAGGGTGACTTAGGAAAACAGGAGCTTGCAGGAGATAGGTCTTTGTTTCTAATATTTGCCTTTATTTGGAAAGGAATGAGTCAAAAGCCAGGCGGGCAGACACTCCCATGCGGGGCTCCAGCTTCGGAAAGCCAGCTTACCTTCCCGTAAACAAAGCAGTACAGGGTAATTCCCATGGCCCACACGTCAAGTGCCTGAAAGAAAGCATGTACAGGCAGTAAATGAGATACAACGCAGAGATTATCTGAACGAGCTGAATTTTCCCACTGATTTGCAGAACGTTATTTGTATGCATTTAACATTTTCTATTTTACTGCGTAGAGTCTCTCTGAAGTTGGGCTCCTAAAGGCATCTGTAGCACACCTGGGGGAACAAGGACCAGATGTTGCTTTCCTTGCCCTTGATGTGGAGTGCAGTGACTAGCCAGCAGCCCCTTCTTCTTGCAGGAGATTGCACCACTCAAAGCTGAATTTCAAATTCTTCCAGGCAAAAAAAAACCCCATTAGACCCTATCTCCATGCCTGCATTACAGCCCTCAGCAGTGCCTCTCAGTTCCAGGGGATCAGGATACAACCTTGGTGCCCAGCAGCCCCCTGTGCCTCAGTTATTTTGGAAGGGAATCACAAGAGATTCCTCCTTTCCCTTGGAGCAGGGAAAGGGCTGTAACACAGCTCCTGTCTGGGCAGGGATCCGCAGCAAAGTCAGTCTGCCCGCTGCACAGAACAACCAGCGTTTTGCCTGGACTGAACAGAGAATCAGAGCTTCAGTTTTACTTAACAACAACCCTGATTTGCACTGCAGGCCCTGGGTGGGCAACATGCAAAGGATGCAGGTGTGGTGCTGCCCTCTGTGCCACGCCTGGGGGGTCCCCGGAGGCATCAGCCGTGAGCAAAGACCTACCTTTCCACTGAAACTTTTGCCAGTGTCTGAAATGGCCTCCGGTGCCATGAAGGCTGGTGTCCCTGCCGTGCTGGAAAGCTGGGCATCGTTCCCTTCAAATTGATTGCTGACTCCAAAATCAGCGATTTTGACGTGCCCATCATCTCCTAAGAGCAAGTTGGAAGGCTTGATGTCCCGGTGAATGATCTTCTGGTAGTGCACTACAAAAAAACCACCAAAAACAGGAGGATGATCTGTCATGGCAACCAACACAGCCAGGGGAAACCCTTCCAAGAGGATGAAAATAAAGGTGCAAGCTCAGGCACCCCACTTAAAGCTGCTGCTGGATGTGCAGTATAGCACAGCAGAAGTGCCATTTCCTATAGCCATTCCTTTGCAGCACCTCACTGGGATGTACACCAGAGTGCAACACTCAGAAATACATCAGTCACCAGTAATTATGCACAGAACAGACACAAACCCAGAACCAGCCCAACCAGCAGCATCCAGCAGAGCTGCTAGAGAAGGAAATCGTTAAAATCCTGCAGATTTGCTTGGCCTCATCGGACCAGCTGATGGGTTGGGGAACTTGCTGTATTAAAAGTATATGGAATCCAAATAAAGAGGTTCATGTTTCATGTGTTTATTTTGAAACTGCGGTGCTATAAAGCTAATCAAAAGGGGCAGAACAAAACAGGTCCAAGAGTGGGGATTTAGGCAACTAGCAGCTGAGTGCCAGCTCCAGCCAACAGCTGGGAATCAGTGGGTGTTTCCAACTCAAAAAAATACTTCTGACCATGGAGCAATCACCAGCTGGCTGGTGCCAGCCCCCCCCCGAAAGGTGCTCTCCCTCTAGCCATGCTTTGCAACGGAGCCCACAAATAGAGAAACCACCTCATCTGGCTTTGCATCACCCCAAAACCCCCCACCACACAAAGCCACCAGCCACTCCAGCCACTCTCACAGCCAGAGCCGTGGCCCTTCAGAACCCTCCTGCGCATCACTCTTTGCTCCACGGAGCTGCGGCAAAGACTCCAGCTCTGTCCCGGCTCCACAAGGCCAGCTGCGGGCACCCGCTGAAATGCTTGTACATCAAAAATTAAAGAAATCCTTGCAAAGAGCTTGGAAGCTGAGATGCACTGAAAACAGCCGTGACAAAATCCCTCTTGTTACAAGCCACCTGGGAAGCAATATTGCCATTTCTGGGCCACCGAGTGAAGCAGGGAGCTATAGGAAAGTGGCTGATGTCTCAGGAGCTTGGAGAACAAATGTAAAAGTCAAAAAACCAACTTTCAGAACACGAAATGACCCCAAAAGCAGAACTGTAGAAAATCCAAGAGACTTCACTGCACAGGAGAGGAAATCCTCTAAGTCTTTATCGCCCTTCCCAGGGGAAGGGGACCCCCCAGCCTCCCTCCTCCCCCAGCCCCAACCACTATTTCACATTGCCTTCCTGCAAACGGAGTATGTTTGTTTTTATACCTCCCCACCAGCACTTTTCATATCTCCCAGGCAATATGCTATTGGGTGGAAGAAAATGCTGCTCTAACCCTTTCCTGCTTTACAAACCTGGTGAACACGTTGCCCCAAAGGCAGCCTGCCCCGCGGAGCATCCCAGTTTGTGTCTTAGGATCAAGAACGAACAAACTTCACATCACTGCTCTGCTCGTTTCAAGCCAACCTTCCAGCAGGCTGTGTCTGGGGAGGGGAAGTCACCCTTGCAGATACTTTTCCTTCAAGGACCTCTCCTGAGTTTAAAGCACTGTCAGGGAACGCTGTCCTTGGCACATTAAAGAGGTGATCTGGTGGCCCAGCAGACAAAATCTTGCTGGAGAGCACCAGCGCTTACATCCCCTTCCAGATGTGCAGCAACTGCGTGGCCACGCTGTGATGTGAGCCTGTTAATGCTGTAACAGCCCAGCCAGCCAGGCAGGATAAACACCGAAAACCCTGCAGCAACAGCAATTACGAGGAGACATCTGCTCTGCAGCAAAGCTGGTGGCAAGCTGACATTTCATTATGGTAATAGAGGGAGAGCAAAAAAAAGAAAAGGGATGGGGGGGAGTGAAGTTTCCCTTCAGGAGATGATGTGCTGCCTATCAAGCAGGTGTCTGCTCTCATGCCCGATACCACAGGGCTAAGATTCCCAATGCCTCTAAAAAATATACACACCCCAAATATACACGGGCTATACAAGTGGATCCCTGGAGCTAAGCCTGTGAAAACTGAGGGAGTTACACTAGGCAAGCAGGTGCTCCGGGCTTTTTATTATTTCTTCCATACAGGAAAATAAAAACCCCCAAACTCAAACCACAAACCAATTCTCCCATCAAATAACTCTTTATTTTGTAAAACACATGCCCTGCCTTTGCGCAATCTGACAAAGGTAGAGGGGAAACGTGGGCAGTTTGCCAGATGCCCTGTGTTTGCTCAGCGCCCATCTCAGCCTGGTACCCAGCAGGGCAGGGTACCTGTTACGCACACCAGCAATATGACTGTTGAACCAAGAAATCAAAAACACATCCTTTGCAAAAATCAAAGCCATCAAACACTAGGATCAATGCACATTTGCACTTCCCAGACCAGAACATCCATGTGCTTGACGTGACCATTAGGGACAGTGACAGCCTGACCTCAGCTGCTCAGAGGGGAAAAACAGCACAAGTGCCTGCAGGGCAGAGGAGCACAGGTTGTACTTTCAGAAGTGAGCCCATGTCCCAGGTCTTTGCAATGCAATGTCAGCCAGCTGCTTCTGCAAACCTGGCACATGCTTTAAAAAATAAACCGGGATGGGAAGCAGACGGGTGCGGAGGGAAGTGGCTGGCCAGGTCAGGACCAGCAGCGCTGGGAGCAGTGCCCAACCCGCGCGCCGTGCTGCTTTGCCATGCTGTTTGGGTGACAGCAATGAAAGTCTTGTGCCAGCTGGCTCAGAAGACTTCTGCTATCTGCAAATCCTCTTCCCTACCCAGCTGCCTTGTGCAGAGGCAACAACCGTGAAGGGAGGAGGACGGGGGACAGGAACGGCACGCCGAGCATCACCTGGTGTAAACTAACAAGGCTCCACCGCAGCTATAAAAATTGTAAGAGCAAGAGCTCACGTCTACCCAGAAATGATTTGGTGTGGAGCTGCTAATCTGATGAAGGCAACCTGAAATCCCTTTCCTGCTCTGAAGAAACACAATTCTTAAAGTCCCAGTCTTCCAGCTGCGTTGGGCGCACTCCCCTGCACAGCTATCCAAAACAGGCTTCACAACGCACAGCCCGATCCTCTCCTGCGCTGTGCCTCGCCACTGGTACAGTTCAGTACAACAGGGAAGAAATAAGAAATAAGAATAAAAGATTCCCCCCAAAATCATTCCCAAGTCCTCTTGTAGGCAATAAAAAAAAACCCCAGCTTGTTTGAGAGCTGCAGAAAGGAAGCAGGAGTGCTTATCTGCAGGACACCAGCACGACTAAGCTCAGAAAAACTTTCCAACCCACCAGCTTCTGCTGCAAGTTCAGACCTTTTGCAGGTAAGGTTGCAGGGAGAAGGGCAGGGAACAATTAATTCAGCAGGGAACAATTAATTCAGCAGGGCTGGCTGAAGGCTGACCGGCCAAGTAGCAGGAT
>JAVJGI010000001.1:104747598-104759215 GCA_035590275.1 Ibycter americanus | reverse complement strand
CCCACCCCAGGCAAGCATCACAGATAACCAGCAAAGTCCAGTCCCTATGGACCGATACACAGCGGCCATGGACCACGTGTCCCACCGGTAATCGCGGAGGTCAGCCCACGTGTCCCACCGGTAATCGCGGAGGTCAGCCCACGTGTCCCATCGGTAATCGAGGAGGACAGCCCACGCGTCCCACCAGTAATCAAGGAGGTCAGCCCACGCGTCCCACCAGCTGGGCTCCTGCAGTCCCTCCCGGTCACCACAGACCCTTTGGACCGAGGGCAGCACACTGGCCTGGATTAACGCCTTGCAGGCTCCGACAGGAATCCAGTTTGCAACTTTTAATTTAATAAAAGCTACCCAGCAATGATGCATTTGCTGCCGTGCTGACTGAGAGCTGCAAGCAGCTGCATGGTTACTGAGTCTCCCAAATTACATAACAATTATGTACACTTACATTAAAATTACCTTGCAATCTCTAGATTGCCTGGCAACACTTTTCCTTCAGCGTGCACAAACGGTGCGCTTTTCCTTTTAATTACATAATAATTGCCATGCATTTACCCAGCGGTTCTGAGAAGACCATTTTTAACTTTCATTTGCTAATAAAATAAGTGGTTACTCAATACCCCAAAATAAAGCATCCTATTGTTCCTGTGGCTGGGCATACTTGGGCATCCTATAGTTTATTGCCCAGCTTCACTCCCTCTGCCTAGGATTACCCACATTTTACTACTTTTTTTATTATTATTTTTATGCTTTACTATCTTTTAAAGTCAAAGTTTTCTCCGAGCAGGAACCGCACCATCCAGCACAGCAGAGCTGGGATCTCCTCCCAGCTGAGGCGTACAGGTTCTGCTATAGTATGAATGCTAATGAGAATATACAAAGCTGCAGTCTTTGCCCTTCAAACTCTACTGAAAAACAGTCTGGCGCTTTCCATTCACATATACATTTCCCATCAACTTTCTGGGGTGACCTGACTGATTTGGGCAGTACCTGGAAGCTTCTGGACTGTCACAGACTTGCAAACATTTTATTCCCACCTACTGGTTTTAGCTAAAAAATGAGGTGGTGCTGCATTTCAATGCGGAGATGGACCGGGGCACGGCAAAACACCTCCCTCTGCCTCAGCAACACGCTCAGAGACTTGTTCTCTGCCAGTGTTTGAATCCGGGTGAGTCTTCAACAACAAGCTGTATAGAAGTGAGGGGCTTGCTCTGGCTCTGAGGAGCTGCTGAGCTTGCAGGGGCCACCGGAGGCTGGCGAAATTAAGGCAGATGTGGCATTACAGCAGCACGAAACGTTACTTTTGAGTTTGATGCGGCTACACCTTGGCTTTCTGAAAGCACATTTGAAGCAATTCCCTCTAGTTTGTGAAAGCTGCAGGTATTTATTTCCTAAGGTTGAAACAGCTGGAAACATCTCACCTTGGAGTGAACAGGGAGAGCGACACGTCTTGCACGTCTGACCTTTCACGCTTTGCACTGCTCATTGACTGGGGATGACGATCACTCGTTCAAGCATCCTCATCCCTCCCTCTCCTGGCTGCCCTGCCTTCGGATTTGCCACCAAAACCATGCGTTGGCACTGCCAAAGCCAGCCAGGTTCACAGAAGGTTGCCCAGCCTGAGATGCCAAGCTAACCTAGATCCGTCCCGAGAACCTGGCGCAGCGCGGCTGCCTCTGCTGTCAGCTCAGCACAGCGACAACCATAAGGACAAGGTGGACAAGGTGCAGAAGGAGAGACAAGGATGGAAGAGGAGCCAAACCAAAGGCTCACCTGCCCTGGCACCCCATCTCCTGCCAGGGGCAACAGCTTGGGGAAAAGCATCAGGCAGAGAGATGGGACACCTCCAGTAGCCACGCTCCCTGCTTTGGGCAGCCCGATGGCAAACTCTGCTCGTGTCCTCGTATTTCATTGTACTTGATGGTCTTTTCTTCTACAGATCCATCTATGATCACTTGGAGCCTGTCTGGTTCTGGCACCTGCTAGCTCCCCTGACACTGAATTTCACACGCTACATGAAAGAGTCATTCCTTTTTGTTTAAACTGGCTCCCTGATTATTTTTGTTTGCAACTCCTTAGCTCTTGTGTTTCTAGAGACAGAGGAGATTCGTTCCCTGTCCATCACCTCCCTGACACTGACACTTTATAAGCCTCTGTCTTATCACCCCTTCCCGTGATAATTTTCAAATCTTAAGAGCTTTGGTCTTATCCCTGCACAGAAGATGTTCCATCACTGTACAGAAGAAGTTCCAGGACCATCCTGACCACCCTTCCAGCTCTAGAGGGCTGTTTCTGAGACAGGCTGAGCTGAGTTGCACAAAATATTCAAGGTGTTCCTTGACTGTACCTAGGAGCTCTTACAGATCCAAATAACTGTAAAATGACATTTTCTGTTTTCTTGTCTATTTCATTCCCAGTAATTCCCCAAATCTTGTTAGTTTTGTTGAATATCACCAATGGGCTGGCATTTTCAAGAGAACTAGTGAGAACCAAGCCCGAGTGAGAACAGCTGATTCAGAGCCCATCACGACGTACATATTTTTAGTGTTGTCTCTCCCCCTCATGCATTACCCTGCAGCCAGCAATGTGGATTTTTATCTCCCATTTTACCATGCCATCACTTGCAATCACAGCATCGTCCTGCCAGCCTTCGCAGTCGGTTCTGACGATGACTATCCTGAATAACTAGATGTCATCACCCATCTCTCTTATTATACTCTACCCTTCTTCACGTCATTTAGGAATATATTGAACAACCCAGGCCACATTACGGATTCCTGTGTAACTGCACTAGTGACTCTTCTCCATTGTGAAAGCTGGATTCCTACTTTCCTGATTGCCTAATTAATTCACCAGAGGCCATCCAACCAAAGGGACTTATGAGCTTCTGTATGAGCTACTGTTAATGGATCTAATCAAAAGCTGTTTGGTAATCAAAACACAACGAACTAACAGGATCACCTTATCTACATATGTGTTGTCTTCTCTGGAAAATAGAGATAATAGATCTGTGAGGCAGGAATTACCTCTGCAAGAGCTCTATTGACTCTTCATCCTCATATTCAGCTGCCCAACCATGGTCGATTCTTTAGTGCATCAGTGCGCAGAGAAAGCAGTCAATGATGAGATGGCTCAACTCTATGGAAGGCTGTCTACCAGGAGGACAGCAGAATCAAACAGGCACAGAGACAACCTGCTGGCACGGGTCAGAAGAGAAGCCCAGCCACGAAGCCTGCAGCACAAGGGCTGCAGATCAGCAGTGAGCAAAACGCACCACCCGGCAGCCTCGCATCCTCGCTGCGGAGAGCAAGGGCTTACACGGACACGCCAGCTCTGCTAAGGGTCCACGAGGGGAAACAGCAGCCAGTCCTCGCTGCTCCTTGGGGTTCACGTGCACAAGATGCCAGCACACAGACCGCTCTACCCTGTGGCTTCAATTTGGGACCCTTCTTCTTCCACCCCTGTCATGCCAGCAGGGACACGTCAACAACAGCGGGGCCAGCAAAATCCCTGCTGTCATTTACAGACCTCACGGGGCTTCCGTGTGCTCTTCAGGGCAGGTGCTCAGCAAAGCATCTGACCTCAGCCACAGCGGCAGAAGATCTACCAAAACAAGGTGACAACGATCAAATAGGCTACCAAGAGGAACCCCGCTGCTGCAGTCTCCAGCCAGAGCCTGGGAACACACTGGAGTCACCGTCTCCCGGGAGGGCACAGCAGCGCTGAGCGACGAGGGGTCACCCACGATAGTGCAGGGGGTGCGGAGAAGGACAGGCACCCTCCCCGTGCTGCTCCCCAGCTCTGCCCACGGCTGGTGCTGGCCCTGCTAAGCTAGAGATTTGTCCCAGCTGGAGCTGACCGCTCGTGTCACTGCAAACACCCATTTTCTGGCTCTGCTATTGCCTTCAGAGACGCTCTTCAAAAAGAGGCAAGTGGAAGAAAAAAGGAAGCCGCTATTTTGCTAAAGTCCTTCATAAGGAACACCTGCTCCCAGCATCTGTGATACTGCCTGGGTAGATCTGAGCTGAGTGGGGCCACCGCCACCTGCAAACCCCATCACATGCCATGAGAGGGGACCTGCTGGCTCAGCTGACCGCCCACCAGAGCCCAGAGGCTTCTCCCAAGCTGAGCAGGAGGCCAACGCACGCGCTGCTGTCAGTGCTGGTGGTACTCACGGTACTCGATGCCCAAGACGATGTCTCGGAAGTAGAGCCGAGCCTGCTCCTCGCTGAAGGGCTGCTCGCTCGGTACCTCCATGACGGGGCTGTTAGGAAGAAGGAGAGTAACTCAGTACTTTACAGAACGGCAGTAATGCTCCTTGCTGGAGGAGTTTCACATCCTCCATCACCATAACCCCAGCCTTGAGGGCCAGGCTCCCGAGAGGTTCTGGGTGCTGTGACACAGGACGGAGGCACAGCATCCTTTCGGGATGCGGTGACACCTGGGTTAGCGAGCTCGGCTAGCAGTGACAGGTGGCTTTGCGCAGTCCCTGAGCCAGCGTGAGCCACACAGCCCTCATCATTGTGATTAACTGCTTCTGTCTGCACAAAATCAGGCAAACACTGAGAGCCCTAATGGGAAAAAGCGTAGAGAAAGAACAAAACCGGGTCTGGCCTTTGGTTTCTTGCTAAAGCTGCTCATGGCTGTGAGCACCAGCATCACCAGCAGGTACCCGGCAGCAGTGGGGACAGAGTGCCCATTGCTGTGCACTGGACATCATGCCTGCTGGGGCTCAGTCCTGAAGCAACATCAGTGTGCAGCTAGTCCAAACCAAAGCAGAATCTACACGAACCACTGGCTCAAAGGTTAAGCGGGAATATTTCCAGTGCATTGTGCTAAACTGCTTTGAAAACCTATTTAGCTGTTCAGGGTCCAGCCACCACCGGCACTCAGCCGTTCGGCTCTGAACAGCCAAGGTTACCTGGTCAGCTTGTCCTCTCCTTTCTTTTGTACACCGGCACTGCTGAGAGATGCACAGTATCCTCTAAAAGCTCCTCTTCTGCCTGTGCCTGCTGAAAGCTGAGGGCAAAGAGGCTGCAGGAGCCAGTCAGCATCTCCTGTTCCCCAGCAGATGAGTGGCAGGAGCCAAGGACTTCACTGCACTGGGGGTTAATCCTGCTTGTGCTCAGCAGCTTGACCTTGCATTTGGACACACGCCCACTGATTTGAGCTGGATTTAAATGAGTGCTCCCACGGCACCGTCCTCGCAAGCCAAACCCTGGCGGAGAACAGCCCTTTGCCAAAGCCAGGCTCTGCGGCCTCAGCACCCAGCAGCAAAGCCTCCCTGCAACACTTCTCCCTTGCTGCCCGCATGATTGATGACCTTCATCTCCCATTTGCACTTTTCCACCGCTGCCTTCCCTCCCTCTTCGGGCACATCTTTCTGCGGCTGAAACCAGGGAGAACTGCGAGCGGCAGGACTGACAGAGCCACTAATGGAGGCTAATTGCCTTCTGCTAGAGGCAGGCTGCACGTTCCCTGGCCACGGCTGATTACAGGAGGGGTTTTTTTTTCCCTCTCCCTCTCCCACAGGATAGTCATCAGCCTGGTCACCAGGGAGACTGGGGAGCCTCTCACTAGCAACCTGTTGGATCTTGCAGCCTGCAAGAGGCTTGCTGGTGGGGCCAGAGAGAAAAATAAGCTCTTTGGGAATCTCCCCCATCCTGGGCACAGCTCTCCTGGCCGCGCTGTGACTCTGCAGAGCTGCAGAATCAGCGCAGGTGTAGCAAAAAGCACTGAGGATTCTCCCACCACCTCATCCCTTCTCCTGCTATGGAAAAACGTGCCAACAAACCAGCCTCCCACGATATGTTCGTGCTAGGGGCAAAATAAGGCAGCAGGTGGCAAGTGAACACTGATGCAACCCCACACCCCTTCTGCCAGAGCTGTTACCCCAGCAGGGTAGTGCTACCAAAACCTTTTCTTCCAGGCATGTGATGGGGAATCGGCATCAAATTTGTTTTCCGGATCACAGCCTGGCACCAGGACGTGCCCTCCCGGCCCATTACTATTCATCACATCATTCTGGGCTGAAACAGCGCAAAGGCGACCACAGATGGATTCTGCTGCCTCTGCGCCTGCCTGCAGACAGCGCTTGCCCCGCTGTACACATCAATCCTCCATTTCACCTAGGAAGCTGATGAACACAAAAATTTTCAACACAAGGGATCCCAGGAGGACTACTTACCCTTTCCTCAGGAGGTCAAACACTGCAAGAAAAGGAAATCACACCATAAATGAATCAGAAGAGGGGTCTGGGTTTATTCGTTTTTTAGCACCTACAAAACCACATCCATTCCCACATCTGCTAAATCAATTTAGCTCCACTCACTTCCCTTCCCTCACCCATGACAAGGACACTAGAGGATGCAAAATGAAAATATTCATTTCTTCTGAGACAAATAGCCCTACCTCCCGCCAGCTCCACGCAGAGAGGCAGCGGGTGTTAATTTATCAACCATATTTCTGCTGCTCCCGGCGTTCAGCCCTTGCTGCTCTGAGCCCCATCTTATTCAGTACCTTCAGGGAGGGTGCTTGGCAGGATATTTCTGCTAAATTGCTGATACCAAGCGAGATGCTGTAAGAACATGCTGCTCCATTTCTGCTGTGTCCATCAGCAGCACGGCTACACGGCTGTCAGAGGTAAACGCTCCCGGGCAGGAGCAATTGGAGTGGATTTCTTGGTGTGAGTTGAGGTTTGTAAAGCACAGGAGGTTTTGTGTCTGATCAGGGAGTTAGTGGCAATGTGTTTTTCTGGTCCTGTCTGACCTGGTCTGCAAACAGGAGAAGGATCTGCCTCTGTCTAGTGGGAGAGCTCTTTCCTCATGAACTGCTAAGGGATTTCTTGCACCTCCCAAGAAATCCGAACAGATCGCCCTCCCCAAAGCACCAGCAGCCCGGCTTACAGCTGTGCTGTTAGACCAGCTGAAGGTACAAACGCAACAAGCCAGCCTGCACTGGCTCACCTTGCTCTCCAGGCTGAAGAAGCTGCAGCTTGTGGCAGCATGTCGTTATTCAACCACCCTGTGCCATTGCAGGTCGCTCAGTTTCCATCGGCACTTTCCATCCCCTGCTTTCTTCCCCGTGAGCGTGCAGCTTAGGGCTCACAGCAGCACTTAACCCACCCCAGCAGTGATTTGCAAAGAGCAAACTCCACTTTCTCTAGTTTTGCTTTGTAGCGGGGGCATTTTTCAAAGGAGAAAGGTGCGGTTATCATCAGCTGGGTCAGCAGCAGGAGGGAGGAAACCCACCTGCAGAAGGCTCAGTCCTGAGCACCTACAGCCTCCCCTTGCTGTCGAGGGAACCGCGGAGGCAGGAGCTGGGTTTGCCTGCATCGCTCTGCCTGACCCACTCACGGGATCCCAGGCAGAGCAAAGAGGGGCATGGAGAACCGGGACACGGCCACTGCTCGCTGCCCAGTGCACCCTCCCCAGGGCCCCAGTGGGACCAAGAGACGTGCCACTTGCGCTGCTGCTATCGCTGCCATTTCTGGGACTCTTCTTGTTCCACAGCGAGAACTTGGGCTTGGTTTTGTGGTTGTTTTTTTTTTTTTTTTCTTTTTCTTTTCTGCAGCTTTGACTTCCTCGTGCATTTATTTTCATTCAACAAAAAAGCTTCCTCCCTCACCTCTCCCCTTCTTTACGTCCCCAGGGGTTCAGGCCTTTAAACAACAGCCCCAGCCACCCTCGCCACCACACCTGCACCTGCCTGGGCTGCCGCTCTGCGATGCTGCTAGAATGCCACCGCAGCTTCAGCAGAAAGGGAAAAGTGGCCTTTCAAAGGCAAATAGCTTCATTTGCTAGGCAGAGGCCCCTTGCACACGCAGCTTCAAAAACATCCCATAATTATTTCATGAGAAGCAGCCTTGGAGCCTATCTCACCGGGAAACAGATGTAACAGGGTCAGACATCCCTCGCCTCTGGGCCACCTCAGAGGGCACCTCAGTGCCTCCCTGGGCTGTCCCTCCAGGTTTTGCCGGACTGGGGGTTAGGCTGTGGCTGGCACCTCCAAGGCTGGGGGGAGAGGAAGACAGAATGGGTGGGAATCCCACACCCTCTGCATCAAGGCACGGCCGGCTATGGCCTCCCACCCAAGTCCCGCAGGCAAGGTCTGGGCTCAGAGGCCAAAGCAGCAGGCTGCAAGGTGTCTCTGTAGGCGTCAGAGGGGACACCCTGAGACAAGGCTGCTTCCCAGAGTCACCACCACTATCCACAGCCTACAGAAGTCTGGAGAGACCAACCTCGCACCAGGAAGATGAGGACCCATCCTGCACCCTTCCCTTCTCTCCTGGCTCCAGGACTGGCACCGACACATACACAAGGGAGGGCAGAGCCGCTGTCGTGTCTTTTTAGCGTCCCCGTGGCAAGGAGATGTGCACGGCTGTACTAACATGCCAGGCTGCCTTACCCTACTGCAAGGGACCCTTCCACCCCAGCTGCTGCTACAGGCGTTTCACTTTTCAGAAAAAAACCCAAGTCTGCTGAAGCTGGTACATGTTTCCTCCAGGTATGGACCCCGAGCCCCAGTACGTGTTACTTGCATCACTAGGTCTAAGCCCAGACAGTTCTGTTTGCGTATATGAGTTACATACCCATGTACAAGTTGTCCTCTGCAGGATCGTCAAGGACCTGTAATGGATAACAGAGAGAAAAGGAAAAAAACCAGCAGGAAAACAAAGAGATTTTAAATCAAGTAGGATTTTACTGCTCCCTGTACACTGTGCTGAGCTGCAAAGCATTGAGAATGACTTAAGCTAACACTTCGAGGTTCCCGCAGAGAGAGGGGTTTTGAAGGACGCAGATTTTCCTGTCTCCAGGAAAATCTGGGCTTCTGCCTGTATTTGGAGAAACAGCTTACTAATAAAGGCACTGGATGTCCTAATCTGACCTCAGCCAATAATGAGAATGGCACCGAAGTCTCGCACTAGTGCACCTTCCCAGGTCTGTCTAACACACATTTCACTGCTCAAAGCTTGCTGCTATTTCTACTGGCACAGCTGGCTGCCTTCTCCTGGGCACCACCCCCAAGCCCAGGGTAAGCATGTCAGTTTGTCACACGCAATCGATATGATCTTGTTTGGAATCACCAGCCTAAATTTCTAAATTTCCTAACTACTTTAAAACAATTTCGGCTGAAGTAGGGGCAGCTGAAGAAAGAGCCTCTTGCTGCAATATAAATCCGACTTGTTTCAGTGTAGCTCGGGGTGGAGAAGCAGCTCACCTCTATCAGCTTAACGATGTTGACATGGTCCAGTTTCTTTAAGATGGCTATTTCCTGATAGACCCTGTCCAGCGGTGCCATGGGCTTTGGCTGCTCTCCGGAGGATGCTTTCGACCCTCTGGGAGGAGGACGACCTGCAAGTGTGAATACAAGGTAAGGAGATCTTCCAGAATAGCTGGAGGTATCTGCAGAGGGGGCAGTGGCTGCACACTCCTGCATACCAGGTGCTGCTGAACTGAGATTTCCAAGCCCCATTCAGACCAGCTCCTCCCAGTTTCCCAGTCCGGTCTGTTTGCCAGGTCCCGTGGCCCAGCCACTACCTGAGGGGGTAGAAGAGCCCCTGGGAGGAGGGGGTCCACCTTGCCTCACTTCCAGCACTTAATTAGGCTTCACAGATGGTAAACACAGAAGGGTCAGCACTTCAAAGATACTCAGAAAATCAAAGCCAGGAACCTAATTACTGAGTGCATTGGATTTCCCTGTGGTTGTGCCCACCCTTTCGCTACCCACTGCATTTTAACCAGCCCCCAGCTACTTGGGCAGCTTAAAAATGAGGCCAAGTTCTGCAGCCCTTGCAGACAACGTTTCTACAGAGAGATTTGCCTGACTGAGGACAACGGGCAGACCTCTAAACGTGAGATACCCACGTGGAAATCCGTACTGCTTCAAGAGCTTCTTTTTGGAGAGGACTTTCATAGCCTGAAAGGAGAAGAAAAAGCAGTGTTAAAACTGAGCAAAAGCCAAAGTGCTCATTGCTGTGACCTGAGAGTATGTTGGGCATCAGGGGCTGGCTCAGGGCTGCTCCTCAACCTGGAGAAGAAGTTTCCTGGTCAGTGGTGGCCACAGCAGAGACACACATGTTGATGCAGGCTTTGCTAAAGGCACTGCTAACCGTCTGTTTCATTCCTCTTTTTCCAGGAAAAAATAAATGAATTCTATTTATTTTAAATGAGACAAAGGAGCCCAATTTCTGCATTTGGGGCAAGAGCTTGAGGGAAGAGGTGGGTCCCTCCAGCTGACCTTCATGTACCTGCTGCTGTGGCCACGCCACAAGTCGGAGACACTTCAAGGCTGCTCCACCTGATGTTTTGCTTTGCCAGAGGCTCTAGGAAGCAAAAGAGTTGGGATGTCACAGGCGTACAGCTAACCTGGAGCCCTGGAACAGGAGGACACAGCCCTTGCACCAGCTCTGCGCTGCCCAGGGAGGTGTCTTCTATTCCCAGGGACTATTTTTGCCCCGTAAACCTCTTCCACGCTGCCAGAGCAATAGAGAGCCCCTGCAGCGTGATCCAGCACCATGCCCATGACCATGCCCAAGATGCTGAACATCTGTCCCTGCGCCATCAGGAATGGGAAAGCCAGCCCTGCGCAGGAGCACGGCGAAGGCGCGGGGAGGGAAGCAGGATTTTACCGGCGGCTTCCCTCCCTCCTCATACCTGATGGCACATTGGCACTGCTGCAAACCCAGGCAGCTGAGGGGGTCAGGGTTATTTTTAGTGCCTTGCAATTGGCATTAGCACAGTGGCAAAAGGCAATCTGAATTTAATAAACGGTCTCTGCGCCTCCATCTGCTCGGTGCATTAATAACCCTTTGAGGGCCACTCAAACAGCCCCGAGTGGCCCAGCAGATAAATACTTAATGAGAAACCAGCTCACGGTACAATTTGCTTAGAAAAATAGTCTGTGCTCCCAGGAGCTGGGATGGTCAGTCGCTCCTTCCCCTACAATAGGTAGTTACTCCTATTCATTAAGCATCCAAATCTGTAATTCACGCTGGAGTGACCCCTGTGAAATATAATTAACCAAGGACTCCTGCAGGACACAGTCAAATGCCAAGGAATTTTGCATTAATACCGTGGAGGCAGGCTCTCTGCACGCTACCTGTCTTTAACACACACACCAGGAACAGGTCACCAAAAACATTTCAGCGAGCTCCTTCCCGAGCTGTTTTTTCTGGCGGCGATGCCACCACACACCCCGGGATCCCCACCTCCCACCAGCGTTCCCGCCGCAGCCAGGTTCACGGATCACTGACGGGATTGTTATTTTTGGTACTGATCCAGTGAAATCCTCTGGATTTGCACCCGTGTAATTGAGATGAGACACTATAGTTCTCAACCCTGCCTGACAGCTCCTCAGCCAACTGTTGGAAACAACAGCGTTGAGAGACAGATGCAGAAGAGCTTATCTTTTACTGAGCACAGTGCTGCGTCCAATACAGCCAGCCAAATGATTCATGGTCTGCTGAAAGAACATCCAAGATGTGCGCAACCACCTCCAAGGATGGCCAGGGATCTAAGACGTGCGCAGCCACCTCCAAGGATGGCCAGGGATCCAAGATGTGCGCAACCACCTCCAAGGATGGCCAGGGATCCAAGATGTGCACAACCACCTCCAAGGA
>JAVJGI010000001.1:104717090-104747498 GCA_035590275.1 Ibycter americanus | reverse complement strand
CAACCACCTCCAAGGATGGCCAGGGATCCAAGATGTGCACAACCACCTCCAAGGATGGCCAGGGATCCAAGATGTGCGCAACCACCTCCAATGACAGCCAGGGATCCAAGATGTGCGCAACCACCTCCAAGGACGGCCAGGACCAAGCCTGGAGGACTTCCTACACTGCCCACTTTTTTCTCTCTATAACGAAAATTTACAGGGGGGAAAAAAAAAAAAAAAATCAAAGGAATTGGTACACAGCACACCTACTTCTCTTTCAACCATTGCCAGCCCAGGAGGAGAAGGCTCCCCTTGCTCCAATCCCACCTTGAGTCCTCCTTGCCTTGTGGCAAGGAGCTTTAGAAAAAGAAGAAACAGATGCAATGTGCTGCTGAAAGCTCCCAGGCTGCATCAAGGCTTGGGGAACGCTGCCTGAGGGACCGAACCGCCGCCACCGGCCATGCCCGCAGCAGGCAGCGCTTCCCAGGGCAGGCTCTGGGCAGGGGCTGGAGGAGCAGCAAGGTTCGGAGCGGAGCAATAGCAAAAACAAGAAACGCTCTTGGGGACAGAAACGGAGGGAACAAGAGGACTGCTGGCACCCAAACTCCTTGAAGGATGCTATGAGGGGCGATGGGGAGATGAGCAGCAGTCAGTGTATGGCAGGTGAGCTGGCTGTAAACCACCTCTACTGCTGTGCCAGAAGCACCGGGATACACCTGTAACGGCTTCAAAGCACCAATATCTGCTGCTACACCAGCAGGGCTGGATCAGAAGAGAGGACCCGTCCCACCACGCTTTCAAATGCAAACAGAGGATGAAGAGCAAATTTCACCGCACAATGGATCAGAGCCACTTAATTACCACAAGAGCAGAGGCAAGAGCACATGGCGGCGAAGGCTCACTTTAATTACAGCGCGAGCTGGCAGGACAAGGCTTCCTGGCTGAATTGTAGCTGTGCATAATGCAGGAGCAACACAGGGATGCTTCAGCAAACCTCTCCTTCCAGGCTCACTTGCGTGTAAGAGCCAAAGACGTTTGTACTCACAGGCAGAGCTAATTACCCAGATAATACCTTTCTGATAAAGAACCAGCTCAGAGCCAAGCCGAGGGATTTTCCCTTTGCGCCGGTAAGCCTTGCTTCAGCTTCCTCAGGAAAAGAGAGCCTAGAGAAAATCACACATGCCCTTGCACCCACCTTCCTTCCACCTATTCACACATGGGCACGGGTCTTGACACTTTCCTTTGAGAGGCAGCTGAAATCACGCGTTTTTCTCTGATGCTTGTTTATTATCCAAGTTGACTTCTCTCCTAGCAACCTTGCAGCTGGAAACCACAGGGAAGCTTCCCGAGGGAAAGGAGACACCAGGTTTATGGAGAAGAGGGATGCCTGGGACAGCAGCTTTACAACAGCAGGACCTGGAGCCCATATCCTGCTGTTGGTAATGTCAACAGCAAAATGGCCATTAGTTGCAGGAGGGAAGGGTGATAAAATGGATCGAGCCAAGGGAACTTATCCCCTGTCCTTCGTGATGCTTTCACAGCACTTGGAATGTCATTTTATTTGCTGACGGAGGCTCACGTTGCAAGAGCAGACCCTACGTGCAGCTCCCAGGGGAGTGGGATGTTGCTCAGAGGTTGCTGCTAACCACCCGAATCCTCGGCTAGTGAGTGACGGCACCCTGCGGGAACGCTGGGCAGACCAGAGGGCATTTCCAGCCCTTCCTCACCTGTTCCATCTGACATCCCTCAGACGAAGCAGCTCAGAGGGAAGCTCTGCTGGGAGAGAGGAGTGCCACGAACTGAAAGCAAATCCTAAACCAGCCAGGCTTAGCTGCAATGCCCCTAAAATCCTGCTCCGGCATTCGTCACCTTTTGTCCCAGACACCCTTTGTCCTGTCGGCAGCAGAATGACATCGGCAGGCTGTCCCCATCCACACTGTGACCCCGCAGCGGGGATGCCTTCCCAGCGCGGCCGTGCCCACCTGCCGGAGGCTCCTGCTCCTACCCCGGCTGTCCCAGCTCCTCACAATGCTGCTGCTGAGCAGCACAGGGTGCTAAAGGAAACCAGAGGCTGTTTCTTTGGTCCTCGCCATGCTAGAGCACAGCTGGCAGTTCAGTAGCTGTTATGTGAACACGAGGATGAGAAACACGGGAGCCGTGCCTTCCCTTCCCATCTGGATGCCAACCGAAGTGGATTCTCCAGGGGCTAGGAAGTTCAAGGCTTGCTGCTGGCCACCTTCTCCTCAGCAGCAGCACTTTGTTCAGCCCTCTCTCTTCATAAACCTGGAAGGAATTTCTGCCCTGCATTCAGAGTTGGTAGAAAACAGCCCTCCGTGCAAAGGTTGTTAGGTAAAAACAGAGGCAGAGAGCACAATCACACAAATCTTGTTTCTTAGGAAACCAGATTAAAAAAAGAAAAAAGACACACACTGACAACCTACAATGCTATTGCTTTTGTCCAGAAGTAGCACAACAAATGTATATCATAACCACTTTTCTTCGCAAGCTGATTTAGAGATGGAAAATAGGAAGAAGACATGACCCGAGGCATCACAGAATCAAATTCCACCAGCACAATGACTCCAAAGCAGATCTCCGCCTGGGCACATTTGCCTTTGCTTTTTATTTGCTGCTTTTTCACAGAGCTTGGCTTTTCTTCTTCTTTTCCCCTAGTCACTGTCAAAGCATCTCCTGCAAACTGAGACACGGAAACCTTTCCAGCCGTAAAGGGTTCCTTGGCAGAGCCCCACAAATGCTGCTGTAACAGCTTCACGTGCCCAGTGGCAGCCGGGACCGAGCATGGTGGCAGGGACCTCTGCGGTGAGAGCCAGCTCCGCATCCCAACGGGGTCTCCTCCTCGGAGGCAGCGGTGGGTCACATACTTGGTGCTGCAAGTTCAGTTTCCTTGGTCTAATACATTCCCTGCATCTGCTGATGCAAGTCAGCACGCTTTCCGAGCCCTCCGTGGCACTGCGGTTGTTCGCAGAAGCAAAGGATAAAGCTCTTGGAAGCACTCTCTCATCTTTAATGGAAGGTAAAAAACCACACAAAGTAAATATAAGACATCTACATTTTTCTCAAATGTGGTGATCAGCTTTTTTCCTTGAGAGTTTTTCCTAATTCTAGGTCAGATCCAAAACTCACTAAAGCCATAGAAATCTTTCCTTTTGTTTTGACAGGAGCCAGATTCAGTTCCTGGTACCTATAAACTCTGCCTTTCCAAAGAGGCTAGCAAAGGGCCCCATGCCTCAGCAAGAATCAGGAGTCACACTCTGAATTATACTCCAAAATAAAAGTTTTCTGCTTTCTTTCAAGTTTCTGTTTTCTTTCAAGTTTTGCTCCTTTTTATTGCAGCACGCTAGCTTAAAGAAAATAAAGCAGGCAGCAACACCCTGGCCTCATGCTAGAACCCTCCAGAGCTAAACTTGGGGGAAAATAAACGTGCAGAAAAGGCCCTCCCCAACTACTAGAATCTTCTACTAACTGCTGGTAACAGGCAGTTGCATTAGGTATCCCCCCCAGGGGGTCAGACCCTGGGGGTCCAAGGCAATGCAGCCTTGGAGAGGAGGGATCAGCAGAGCAGCAGGGAAGTTATCTCAGTGCTGGGAGGGTACGTGGGTCAGGCACACCGGGAGGCATGGGGACCTAAGCAATCATCAGCCAGTTTTGCAATTAGCTACTATTTCTCTGAAGTTTTAAAAAGTCTGCCAGCTCCTGGGCTGTTTTAACATCTCGGAAAAGCGGAGGTGTCTCCACCATGGCTTGCCCTCCTGGAAAACACAAGCACCAGAACCTGGAAGGGTAAGGGCTGACAGCCTGCCTGCATGTGACTGCAAGCTGGGGAAGGAGGAAAGCTCCCACTGCTCCAGCCAGAAGGGCAGCAGGTACCTGAAACACCGACTTCAGCGCAGCCATCTCTCCTCTCCCTCATGCTGACACCCACTGCGCCGAAACACGGGCGGACACTGCTGATGCTCTGGCTCTGGTCCCATCTCTCCACCCGTGGTAGTGTTCCACACCTCCCAGGATCCCCGGCTCAATCCCCTCCCTAAAAGGAGGATCAGGGCAAACCAAGGAGCACGTCTCCTGCAACAGTGGTGGTGGTGAAAGGGGTCTGCACACCCCATCCCTCTTCGGGTAGCGAGGCTGAAACACTGCCCAGGCACGGGAGCCACTCACAGGCTGCAGTAGCTTTAAAGTGTTTGCTTAGATTAGAAAAAGAAATGGAGATTAAGCGGGGATTAACTAACACACACCAGGCTAACCTGGACACAGGCTTTCACTTTTGGCTTTGATTTGACCAGCTAAACCTACGTCCACGGCGTTAATCCACATCCAAAACGTGGACAAGAACGCAGCAGGCAATGCTAACCGAAACCCAGCTCTCTCCTGCCGAGCTCTGACAACCGCCCCGGGCAGCCCACAGCACAGCGTCGGGATTCCCACGACAAAAGGGCAGCGCCAAAAGGTAAAAAATTACAGTTTTGAAGGCAAAAAATCTTTTCAGCTGGAAATAAATGCAATGCGTTCCCACTGTGTGCCCCTGGTGCTGGCACTGCCCAGGCAGGTGGGACAGGCGGGTCAGGGAAGCATCATCATGCCCTGCAGAACAAACCCACCCCGCGGGGCACGGGAGGGAGGATTCGGAGGGCAGCAGGGAAAGGGAGAATCGGAAACAGCAACCGCGCTGGTGTGGTGGGTGAGTCAGCTTGGAAAGGATGGGAGATGGAAAGACTTGTGGTTCCTTTGCTCGGCCAGCTCCGGGGCATCTCGTCCAGATTTTTGTCTCATCTCTTCCATCCTTCATTTCAAGACATTTCTCCTGCAATTTCATGGCTGCTGGAAGCATGGGAGGGCTGACAGGTACCAACAGGCATACAATTCGCACCTAATGCCTCCAACCCCGTGTATCACTTGTAAATCCAAGGGTCAGGGAGTACAGGGTAGCTGGGGAGCAGCCGGCAACCAACATGCTCGACAGCTCCACAGCACATTCTTATTCCCCTTTGTACAAAGCCCAACTGTGTGCACTGGGACAGGGAGCAGCACACAAGTCTGCCTGGGTGCCCTGATGGCCCCACTGTCACCCACGTGAGGCCACGCCGTGGTGGCAGCGAAAGCAGGACCCCTCTCACCAAAGGCAGCGCGGAGCAGCGGCTGAAGCACAGGGCTGGACCGGCCGGGCTGCGTCGAAGGCAGCAGAGTTCAGGTTCAACAGCACTGAAACCACCCAGCTCTGCTCACCAGATTCCTGCCCTGGGATCCACCAGAACCTGCTGAAAGCTGCTTCTACAAGCCTTCAGGCACAGTCACATACAGCAAGGCAGTTTTCCTTCTGCCAGCCGTCCAGCTCCTGCTCTCAGCCTGAGCAAAACCATCGGGCAAGCTCCAAGCTCAGGGACGTGGGCGCACCTGCAGATTTTGCAGGAATTCTGGCTGGGATTGTTAGGATTCACCTGCCTCTGAAAGGGGAGGAACAGAGAAGGAGCCTTCAGCATCAGCAGCCTTTTCGAATCTGAAACCCTCCAACTCTGGCTTCAGCTCAGCAAAGGATTTAAAAGCCGAGGTTTGCCTGCTGCCCTGCACCCCGACAGCGAGGTCCCGTTTGGAGTAGAGGGAGGCATCCTGCCAGGGGGTAAGATGCAGGGGAGCCAGGCGCTGCCCAGCTGGGCCACACTGCTCAGCATCTTCCCGATAGATGCCCCCGCTTCCTTACAAAACATGCCTGCTCATTCCAGGCCGATCTTCCCATGCAAGGGCAGGTGCTAAATACCACCACCCACACGCCTCTACTTTCAGGTGACCTGCTTCATAGCTGGAAAATGCCAAGATAAATCAGCCAGACGCTTCTGCAGCCTGCCTCCCAGATCCCCGCCTGCTGTATAAGGCAGCCCACCTGATTCCCCTCCCGTTCGGCGCTGCATGCCAGCAGGCATGCAGGCAGCAGCTGCATGCCCAGCGGGGAGATTCGGTTCCTTGCATGCCACCCAAATCAGAAATGCATAGGCTAAAAGCAGCCAGGCAGAGGGGACCTGGCTCGGTGGGGGGCGTGGGGGGGTGGCAAAGGGAGATGAGGAGCAGCGGCAGCAGCGAGGAGCAGAGGAGAGGGACACTTACGTAATACTTGTCATCGTTCTCATTGTAGGCCAGTTTCACAACACCATAGGAACCCTAAAAATAAACACAAATTGCACAGTCAGTTCGGCAGCTTCATCTCATCTCCTTGCTGCTGCAGGCTGGCACACTGTGGCCTTACACGGGGAGAGGGGGAGGAAAAAAACCCAACAAAACAAAACCCCAAAAACCTCTGAGGCCCCAGGCCATGCCTCCCCCCCGAGCAAAGTCTGCAGGTGACGTGACCCCGCGGCGAGGTCGTACATTTTGGCAGCTCTGTTGGAGCCATGGGGCGTCTGAGGATTAACAGCGTCTGGAGGAGCTGAGTGTTAGCCCATCACCTCCTGCCCTAAGCCAAAGCCACTGCAGCTGTCTTAAACGTGAGCAGGGAGCAGAGAGAACAATTTGCAAGCACACTTTTTTTGTGCAAGTTTCAAAACTCTGCATGAACACCCTGCACTTCTGCGCAAGACCATTTTCAGCACAAACCCTCTCCATCTCCCGCTAGCACACAGGACCCCAGTGAGGACCAGCTGCCAGCTTTCCACCAACCACATGCTGCCCAGGCAGATGCAGACCTGAACTGCTGCTGTACCCACAGCTCCAGTGACAACCTGAAGCCAAACTCCATCCCAATCACTGTTTTTCCCACAGTTCTGTGTCAACACTATACATTTTATGCAAGTGAGACACGACACCACGGCTAGGTACCATCCCCGACAGATGCCTGCTGAATAAATGAGTGGGATGAACACTAGGAGCCTTCAAAACATTTCTCTTGACTTCTCTGAGAGCTGGAAAGTAGGTCCTGGTCTCAAAGGAGACCGACCAGTCACCTGGCTGATCCAGAAGCACAGCAGGTCCAGCAGACCCTCTACCAGCCTCAGGGTGCCTATGTGTTCGCTGTGACCAGCAGGGAAGGAAAAGGCAGGGGCAAACCCACCATAGAGAAGGCTTCACACTCTCCTTAAACCTACTCAAGCCAAGGGCAAAGCCACAAGTGGGTCTGAAGCGGTGCGTGGCTTTCAGATGACATCTGCTGTACCACCAGCAGCGGTGTCCCCAGCCTTGCACCCTCTGACCAGCTGCCAAACACACGGCTCGCTGCACAGGCAGCACGGGTGCCTCCTCCCACGGCCTCTCGCTTGGGAGAGGAGTTTGGGCTAACAAAACTTGCGGTGCAGGTCTCTGCAGCTCAGGCTGCAGTCCCTTCTGGCTGCAATGTTCCGACTGCAAAGGTAGGTGCAGCTCCCAGGCAGCACCGTCGCTCGTGGACCCATCTGCAGTGGTGGCAGCCGGCCAAGCGTGCAGGTGTCTGAACTGCTCACCAGCCAGAACTCTAAATAACTTTGGAAGAATCTCTTCTGAATCATTCTGCAGCTTTTAAATGCGGACTGGAATTAAACCAGCATTTCATTCACGGACATAAAAACTTAAACTCGTCCTGATGGAGATCAAACACCTGCCCTGATCTTTTTTTTTGGTTTTCTTTCCTTGTTAGGTTATATTAATGCATCAAAGGCTCTCAGTGTTACATTTGGCAAGCAAACACCCTGGAAGGGAGCCAGCATCACCACCTTCAGAGCAAAGGAAAATAAATTTAGATTTCAGGGGAAGTAGCTCCACTTTGACCTTGAACAAAACTTGCTCAAACTAATAAGGTAAAAAAACCAAACAAAAAACAACCCCAAAACAAACACCAGTTGCAAGGAGTCTTGGCCAGGAAGATCTCCTGGGCTGGCACAGTCTTTCCACCTGTCCTCGTGTGCACGCATTCTGCTCGTGACAAACCCAGGCTCCAGGAACGTACCTTGCCTATTTCGCTCTGCAGCTTGTACTGGTTTAATTGCACGCAGTCCTGCGGATCAAAAGGAGAACATAATTAGAGTATTGGTTAGAAGAAATGACTGAGTTTGAATTAATATCAAGTAGAGGCAGAGCGCTGAATAATGAAAGACTAAATCTTATTTAAACTGGTATACGTTACACTATAAACACTCCGTTTTGTTTTGTTTTGACAGCCCAGCACAAAGGAGTTATGGGCTGGATTCTGACTCTGGTGTGCTGGTGTAACACCAGAGGCCCCTCCAGCCCGAATCCCTGGCATCCCACCAGGTTCAGCCCCGTGACCCTGACAGCAGCCTCTGGGCTCTCTACATTAACCATCTATACTGGACTGTGCTCAATACCAAGCAGAGAAAGATCCATCCCTAGCTCCCTGGGGCTCTCAGCGCCTGGCAGCTCCCAGCACCCAGGCACCCCACCAGCCCCAGGGTCACAGCACGAGCCCGTGCCCTTCCCAGCATCCTGGCAAAGCCAGGGACCCCCTGCGGGCTGTGCACCGAGGCTGTGGCTGCACCCTGAGGAGCCTTCACCTGGATCCAGCCACACTCCTTCGCTATGCAACACAAACAGTAACGGATTCCCTTTAAGCTGATACACTATTTGCTAAAATAAACCACCCCCAAGCAGGTCTGCTCTCTGTTTGCAAGCTGTCCCTAGCACTGAAATCCCAAGGGGTGGGAAGGTGGTGGATGCAGACCCCCAGCAAGCTGTGACGAGGGTGTAACGATGGGGTGCTGAGTTGCTCCATGGACCGGGAGCGATGCAGGGAGAGACGGTGGCCCCAGGCAGCGACCGCTGGAAAGCAAGATGGAACAGAAGAGCCAGGCAGTCGCCTGATGTTAAAGCCACCCTCCTTCAGCGTTGTACTACCCAAAGGAAAACACTGCCCCAGCAGCAGCAAAACCTCCACGGCTTCACGCCACTTGGAGCTGACCCCTCCACCCTCAGTAACCATAAGAAGCAAATGCCGGACCCCACAGAAGCGCGGGGGGCTGCAGACGATGGGTGCAGGGGGAGCAGCCTGCACTGCTCGCACCGAGCTCTCCCTGCTGCCCTGGGAGCACCCAGGGGACCTGCCTGGTGGCCACCGCCATGGGGTCTGCGGGAGGACAGCACCCACCTCGCTGCAGCACAGAGCTCCTGGCAAAGCGTCAGAGCGCTCCTGCGGAGATCTCTGCCGCGCTGGCACCAGGGAGCGTGGGATGCAGCCGCTTTTGCCTTGGTCCTGACTCAACGCCCAGCACTGAACTGCATTGCAGGGGAGGGGAGAGCCCCAGAGTCGGGGGGGTGAGCTCCCAACCCCGGCACGTGATATGGGCTGAGCCCTCGATGGGACTCCCTTCCCCATCCAGCGTTTTTGAACACAGTATTTCTCCTCCAGATCGCCAAGCACGAAAGCAGGCTGGAAATTCACTTCCAGCCTCTGCGCCGGGCACTCCTTTGGGAACAAAGCTGATATAAAAATATGCAGACAGGTAGATTAACCTTCCCATAAACCTCAAAATAGCCCTGCAATCTATAGAAGCAGCACTGGGACAGCAAAGCGGTGCTGGACACCTTCCGTCCGTTTGTAAGAACAGGGGGTGGCACAGCCCCAGTGCCGTGCAGCATCCCCACAGAAAGCAACGCTCCCACCTCTCACAGGACACATTAGAGCACAGATGGGGTAGATGGTAATTTTGACTTTTCACCATCACCAACAGAAAACACTCCTACCTCAAGTGATGGTCACAGTGAAGGAGAATAAAGGAATGGGGAACTGATGACTTTTTAAGCTTGCAATCAATAGCTTGTCAGGAATACAAGGAATGATTTAAAACTTGATCTTGTTTCCAGTGAAGGAAGGTTTTTTTCCACCACCCTAACAGGGAAGAAAAGCCAGCTGTGAGTAATGGAGCCACAGCAGTGTATTAACTGCTGCTAGCAAACCATATATCTTTCCAAAATCAAAAAGCAATCCATCAGAACGGGGAGCAACAAGAGAGGAGAGAGTATGACCCAGCAAAAGCCAAAATGTAAAGCACAAGGCCACTGAAATACATGGAAAAGAAAAATCCCATTGAATTTTGTAGAAAGGACTCCCCTCCCCAAAGGAGGGGGCAGCAAGCAGGAACCCCGGGTACGGACACACGGAGGATGGATTCTCCTGCACCAGCAGATCCACCCTCAGCATCACGCAGTGCTTTTGCACGGTGGTGATTTGCACCAGCTAAGCAGCAGCAGCTTTCTGTTGCGGTGTCCTGCCCAGGGTTTCCCTGTGCTCAGCTTCCCCTTGTCCTGTGCAAAACGGCAGTGCTGCAGGGACGGGGAAACACTCACCAGAGCGGCTGAGACAGGTGGCAAAAGCGACCACCCCTCTGAGAAAGCCTCCAGCCACCTCGGTACCTCCTGCTCATCACACCAGCAAGCTTGCCATAACGGGACCTGGCCACCAGACCTCCTCCCCCGAGCAGGGATTACTCGCACAAGTAAATACAGCCTTCTACATGTAGCTACAGGCGCTCTGGTCTGCACTCAGTACCTCGTTTCAAGCCAAGGTGGCAACTCCAAAGCACCACGTTTGCTGCTGCTTCTTGCCAGCACACCGTCAAGGAAGCCTCAGCAGCATTTTTTCCCTCTTTCCTGAAGGAGCAGAGTCCTTCGTGTGGGATGTACCCATCCAGCTGGGCAAACCCCTTTACAAAGCATTTAGTGCAACTGAGGGACCATGCCTTGTTCGTGTCTGAGGCACCAATCCCTTTGACCCTGACCATCACCTCCCCACCATCCCTCTCACCTCTGGCTAGAAATTACCGCTCTTATCCCGCTCCAGATCCGATCACCTGAAGCATCTCTCTGGTCTTTCACTGCTGCTAAACGGAGCTTGTCAGCAACACCAGGACACCTGCCTTTGGGGGATGGTTTTTTGAAAGGGAGGGATAAATACTGCGATGGGAACACCCAGAGAGGGTCTGAGGGAAAGGCGGTGACAGGGTCTGCAGACCCCCCAGAGTCTACACTCGCTGTCACCGCATCCCTACCTGGTCCACACCTCCATCGCTCTCCACTCGGGTAATTAATTACTGTCAAAAGCACTATCAGCTTCTGTGGTGCTTTGAGCACTTGAGCCCAATGCACCAAAAATCAAAGCAGATTATAGGTGCTTTCTGCCTTTTTCTTTCCCATAAAGCCCGTAATTCCCAGCTGAAGTGACTCCTGCCACGTGTTGCTGCAGACTGGCAGGGCTGTTATTATGTTATTTGGTTCTCCTGCAGGAAGCAGGATAATTGTACTATTCCTTTATCGGAGGAAAACACCTATCTCTGGGCCAAGTGTTACTGAAAGATAACATTGCACAATCTGCTTGATTTCATCACGCCAATGCATTTGCAACTGCTGATAAATACGAACAGAGCAAGAACCTTAATGAGAACCTTTAATGAAAAGCTATCAGCAAATGTGACTGGTGTGCCTGTCCAAGCGTGCAATAATTGTTCCGCCTTAAAAAAACAAGATGCCCCGTTTGTTAACAAGTCCAAGGTGCTACTGAAGAGAGGGAGGGGGAAATCAATGCCACAGAAAGCAAAAATTGATCAAAAAAAATCATGAAGCACACCGAAGTCCAGAGCCCGGGCCCAATTCCATAAATCCACTGCTCCCACCGCTGGGTGACAGCAACCCTGAGACATTGAGAATTGAGCCTTTGCTGTCCAGGGGGACACGGGAATGGGAAGGAAGAGCCAGAGCTGGTTTTCAGAGAAAGACATTTCTGAAAACAATCAGAGTGCATGCATATATAATGGAGAATTCTGCCCCCTAAAAGAAGCCAAATTCACCAATCTGAAAAGAATTATAAGTTTCAACAATTCAGAGATACACTTTAAAGAGAGGCACAGGAAAGAAAACTGGGAACTAAAAGCCAGTAATGAAGGCTACACTGGTTGCAACTCATCCTGTCTGGAAGAGGAAGCGAAAGCAGTTCTAAAACCAGACAGAATTAAAATAAAAACCAGAAAAGGGGCATTAGGGGCAGAAATGAATACAAATTAGAAAATTGTTCAGGGACGAAGAGGGACACACAGGAAGCCTGGAGCTCATGGAGGTAAGAAAAATAAACAGATTTTTAAACATCATCCACAAACGGATGCCAAACGGAAAGCGCAGCACCACGAGCGGCTGCTGCAGGGAGCACCGGCCGCGGCTGGGCAGAATGTGCAACACTGAGCACGGCTGTCCGGGCTCACCCACCCGAGACCCCGAAGCTGGATGCAGGAGGTCAGGCACCCGCTGGGTCCCTGGGGTACCACTGGGAGAGCGGCCAGAAGAACAGGAGGGGCTGGGACTGGTGGGATGAGGGCAGCCCCTTTCCAGCCCCTCCTGAGGCTTTGGGCTTTCTCCTGCTTTCAAACCTCGCCCTCAGACAAATTGAAAATGTAACTTCACATAAAGGTTAATTAATCCAAGGAAAAGAAATTAGCAATGCCTGTAGGGGATTCTTCTTTGAAGAAATGTTTTCCACCTATCTTTGATCTTTTCAAGAGAGCTCTAGCCTGAGCACCGCAGTAAGACCTCTAGGAGAAATTGGTTTGGGGGACTCGTGGGCTGGAAGGGGAAGGTCTCCAGCCCACGTTGTGCAGAAGCTCCATCCCCACCACTGCCCTGGTCCCACCTGGCTTTACCTTCGTGCACAGCAAGGAAATCACAACCTTATGAAGAAAAGCGGGCAGCTCCCAGAGACTGGAGGAGCACGAAACCCAGCTCAGCCTGGCACTGAAGCACTGCCTCTCAGGGCTCTTGACATCGGCTGCTGCAAACCAGCTGGCCAGCCAAGCAGGAGACCTACGATAAAGATGCGAAAAGCCAAGGAAAGAAAGGGCAAAGAAGCGAT
Organism: Ibycter americanus; assembly: GCA_035590275.1. Taxonomy (NCBI): domain Eukaryota; kingdom Metazoa; phylum Chordata; class Aves; order Falconiformes; family Falconidae; genus Ibycter; species Ibycter americanus. The sequence goes on along the minus strand of JAVJGI010000001.1, from coordinate 104,734,690 downwards.
TTATTTTCTGTGCCTCTGGGATAAGCCACGGACATCCAAGCGTAGGAAAATTCCCTTTGTTAGCTCGTCCTCCTCCCTGCACACTCGGGCCAGCAGCAGCACCGAGGGGGGAGAAGGCGCTGGCTTGACTCATCCTCTCCACTCCTGCTGAAGCACGATGGCCCTGCCGAGCACCACGACAGCCCCTGACCGGGCAGCCGGGAGCTGGAATGCCTGCCTGCTGATCCCAGGGGATGGGGAGAGCATACAGACACCGTGGCTACAGGAACCGGGATGCCAGCAGGCGGGTGGATGTAGGGAGGGGAAGGGAACATGTGAAAAAGGACGATTCAGCCAGAAGAGACTGGAGAAGAGAAATTATAAAGCAATTAACCATGCTGGCAGGTCTGGGGAGCAAGCCTGGAAAAAGACATCTTTTATCCTTCTAGCTCTTACTAGCTAGAAGCAGCTCTTACCGGCTCTAACTCTCCAAGTAAGACTTTTCTTGACTACCTAAAAAGGTTGGTTTGGGATGACAGAATTAAAAAAACAGCACTGCATTTTCAAATGCCACTTTCCAACAAGCAGCACCACCTTCGGCAGACACAAGCCCTGCCATTTTAGGTGGGACAAGCTCTGTCAAGTGACAAGACGTCCATCAGTCTGTACAAACATGTTCATTGAGAGTCTTGCCCTGGTACATAGAAGCACCAGAGCATCACCTGCGCAGCAAAGCAGAAGCTGCTTTTAGCAGCCCCAGGAAAACCCTCTCCTCTCACCGTGCTGCCAGCAGCGAGCAGGAGCCGGGAATGTCGCATCCATGTGGGCCAGTGACCGAAACACTGGGGCCTGTGCCTCAGCTCTGCAGAGTTAAGTACCCTTAATAACTTCAGCTTAATCACTTCTGTGCCGCAGCTAAAGGTAATGCCATTCCCTTGTTCGAGCAAAGCACTGATGGGCAGCAGAAATCCCACCAGCCTGGTGGGCACTCCTGCTGGAGAAGGTAGCGTTGAAAGGACCTTCCAGGCCATAATCCATGAATAATCTAAGAAGGAAGGGAACAAGCAGGAAATTTTTAAAGTTACAGATCAGTTTTGACAGAGATATGACAGATCGGGTTAATTAAGTACACAGCAACGCTGTCAGGAGAGCAGAACGGGTTACTGCTCCCGCGGAGCTGATACTGCAGATGCAGACTTGTCAGCAGCAGTCGCAAGACACCAGCAGCCGCCAACTCTTTGTCCCAGGGCAATTAGCTAACAGCTGATGAGGAATTGCCTCTGTGCAAGACAACAAGCCCTTGGCTCTGCTGCAGCCCTGCCAGCCCAGGAGCCACCATCTTCCTCAACAATAAACCCAAGAAACGCTGCTCCGAAGGCAGGTGCCTGCGGGATCGGTCCCGGGGACAGGACAGCCTCATTCCCCAGCTGCTCACAGCGCCGGGTGAGTCCTCCCGCAGCGTCACAGGCACAGCTTCAGCTCCTGGCCCTCTGAGCCCTGAATACAAGATTTCCTCCCAGCCCGCGAAGAAGTATTAAACCAGCATCAAAAAGTTCAGCAGCACCTCTCTAACCGAACACACAGTTCTTCCCTAATTCAGCAGAGAACAACAGAAAATTCACCTCTGCCGTAGCCCATATCCCGTCTCCCCATGACACATCTCTCCATTATTTCTCCAGATTGGGTAAGGATACAGAACCGCTGCCAGCCAGGCAGTGAGCTGCCGCTCCTGCTGTCACTGGGAAGGGAAAGCAGACTCCATCCTAGATGGCCATCGGCATAACACCGGGAATTTTGATACGCAGCTGTGCCATCCGTCTCTGCTCCTGATGGACGGCGCCTGCACGTGGGCCACTGATAAAGCCTGAATGTTCATGAACTTCATCTTCATTTTTGCACAGACTGTAGCTCCCTCGGGCAGCAGCCACGAGGCGCGGTGATGGACACACTGCCACCTGAAAGGCTCTGACTGGTGATGCCGGATCCTCAGTGCAAGGAGAAAGGAGCACCTGCAAGATGCCTTTAAGCAGGCGAGAGGCGTGGACTCGAGTACAGGCACGCAGTTGCCTGGAACAAGGTGTGTCAGAGTCATTTCCAGGGAGATCGGGGCAATGCCGTGACTGCTGAGCTGGACCTTGTAAGAGTACCAGCCTCCCTGCTCAGCAGGGTCTGCACACCAAACTGATTCAACAGAAGACACAACAGCAGCTGCTTCTAAGTACACAATGATTGTATTTCTATTCATATAAAATAACAGGGTTATTTTATCTCCCCCAGCACCAAAAGCCTCAACATGGACACCTCCATAACTCCTACCTCCTGGTTCTGCTCAGCAGAGCCTTGTACGTGGGCAGGGAAGACCAATTGCTTACAGCAACCGTACTGAACAAATGCATGTAAAAAAAACCCAAAAAAACCACATGAAAACCTGTTCTCCATTTCTCTTCTGGGTTCCCTGCTGTACAGCTTGGATTTGGACTGTCAGTGCCTCTCACAGCCCTGAATGCAAGAACCTTGCAACAACCACTTGGTAGCAACTGGCAGGTCACACGCAGGACGCTGGAGCAGGGCTGCACACTCGCCTTGCTGTCACACACCTAACACTTATTTCTCGTTATTCGGTGGCCAGCCTCAAACTTTATCCTATAAACAAGCATGCATCTTCCCAGTCCTTTTGCTATCCCTTACAGGATACAGCTACTGTCCCTGTAAGCTGGGAAGGGGAAGAACGGCTGCCAGGAGCACGGCTGCGAGGGCGAGCAGCCACCTCCGAACACACACAGCTCTTGCCTGGACCCCTTCCCCCTCCTACCGCCACGACTCCCCATTAATGTGAATGATGGTTTCCAATGAGCACAGCTTTGTTAAGCATCTGGACTGCACCAGAGCAGGGCTCTAAACAGTTATATCAAAGTGACCATTAAAAACACAGCACTGTGTAAAGAACTGCTGCGGGAGCAGGGAAACGGAGGGCTCCGCATCTGCATTTCACACTAAGCATCTCCCACCCCCAAGGCAGGAACTACTGCTCCCCAGGATGCAGATGCTGTGGAAGAGGACGGAGTATTTTGCATTTGCTTGCAGATGGGAATGTGCTAGTCGCACTCGACCGCAGTTACTTCGAAACAGATTTCAGACAAGCCTCACTCCTGGCACGAAGTACTGCAGGATGGGAGAGCTGGCACACAAGTCACGTCCGCTTCCAAGAACTGGCTCCTTTCCCTCCCCATCTCCCTCATTAAAGCATATGGCTGCCGTCAAAGAAGCTGCAATCTCTGCAGCACGCCTTCTGCAGATATCCTCTTATCAGCCGGGGATGCCACAACCCATCTCACAGCCAACGTGTCTTACAAACCTTCCCAGAGGACAACAGCTGATTTGAAAACCATCCTTTCAGGTGTGCGCGGGGAAAACACCCGCTTTTCAGGATGGAAACACTAAGCCACACAGATGTTAAGCTCCGGGTCACTTAGACCCACACTGGCAAAAGTCTAAACTCCAGTGATTTGGGTTCCCTACAACACAGGGCGGGAGCACAGTGGGATTTAGGCATTGTGTCCGGGAGCACCAGGGTGCCCAGGGCAGTATGCTGGCGCCGTGGCACTGCCAGAGCCATGCTCAGCAACACGTTCTCCATCAACTGGGTGAGGGAGGGCCGGACTGGAACTGCTCCTGAGCCCCTGGCTGCTGCATCTGTCCCACTTCAGTGCCCAGGCACAGCAGCAGAGGTGAAATTCATGGGTGAGCATCGCTGTACTGCTAGTTCTATAGGAAAAAGAGACTGAAAACACCCATGGAAGGGGCTTACTCCTCACCAGAACAAGGCTCATGATCACAAGATGAACCAGAGGCTTCTGGGCTCACCTCCGGCAGCACCAGGGCAGGAGATGCCTCTCCCTGCAGGTCCATGCCTCCACAGCTCCTCCCTCCAGCACGCTGCCTCTTGTCTGTTACGGCACCTCTGAGTGAGACTGTGGAGTTGTGGCACCCACAGACATTCCCCACCCCTCCCTCTGCCCTGCCCCATTCCCCAAGAGCAGAAACACAAGACAAATATGACTGTGAAACAAATTCAGTCTGGAGAAAACCAGCAAGGCTTGGAAAACTTTGTTTTCCTCTACAAATAGCAGATAAAAGTCTCGAGAAGGCACAGTCTGGGCTTGCAGGATAACTCAGGTGTGAGACTGTGTTTTTTCCCAAACCAGCTCCCAGCGCCAAGATGATGCTCCCTCTCCGGTACTCCAGACAGCCCATTCCCTACTTAAAAACCTTCCTCAGCCAGTAACATTTTACAAAACATTTTGGCTTCAAGAAACATCCCTTTTACGCTACCTCCATCATGCCTGGCTTCCAAAGAAAGCCCTACCGCATGCCCCTTCTCCACGGGCTCAGCATCTCCAGCAGGACACTGGGCAGCGGGGTCCGAGCAGCCTCTCTCTCCGCTCCCCATGCCCCCCGTGATGGCACAGCACAGGGGACTGCAACCAGCAGCCGCTTCCATCGGGTCACTTGACCACTAGCAGTGTGTGGGACATGCTGGGACAGGTCTGGGACAGGACACTGCTGGGACAGGTCTGAGCCCAGCTCTGGTACCGGGAGATGAGCAGCAGGACAGATGGCAGGAGCCACCAAGCCACCCAGAGACACTCCTCAGAAGGAGAGGAGGGTCACAGCCCTCAGTTACCGCTGCTGCCACAAGCACTTTAAAGACAAAGGAAAATCCTGACAGGAGTACGAAACACCAGTGCATTTAAGCTCTTTATAAAATTAAATCATGCCTTCAATAATGGCAAAACACAATAGGAGATACATAATCTCCAGAAGCTTAAATCCATAAAATGCCATCAGCAAAGCTGCTGTGACTGATAAACTCCCAAAGGGCATGTACAGCAGGGACACGAGAGCAAAGCAATTTGGCTGCAGCTCTCCGAACAGCCTGACAGCCCTTCTGCACACCACCGGCACGCAGCAGTGGTCCTGGCCCCCGAATGGGACTATCGCAGGCAGGTGAGGGCTGGAGGAGCCCCATGTCAGGACCCAGCAGAGGTCTGGAGGATGGATGCAAAGGCATTCAGCCATTCCAAGCTAATAGCACCCCTGGTTTCAGGGATTTATTTTTTTCCCCCTTAGAAAAACCAGTGCTTTCAGACCCACTGCTCCAAAAAGCTGAAGACTGCCATTACCAGTTAAGAAAGACTTACCTTACCTCAACACCACAACCCTAGGGGAGAACATGCCTACCTCAGAATCTGATATGGAGACCCGATTGGATTCTATTGTTGGTCTCCTCATTATACGTGGGGATGGCCCTGTGGCATAAAGACCACAACCTGGAGCGTTGGTAGAAGCCAAATAACCTCCTGATGATCTCTCCTGAAGAGATAACTTCCTACTTGAAAGGACTGGTCTAGTGAGAGGTCTCTTGGGAATGTGTCTCCAGTGAGCATCTTCTGACTGTTGGGAAGGCAGAAATTCATTCACTCCCACATCACTGTTGACTCCATTTCTTTGGATGTCTTTTATGTTATCAGAAAAGACTGTGTCATTTTCTTCAGTGGGGTCTTCACCATTTTGGTCACTTCTGTCTGGGCCAACAGCCACATCTATGGCTGCAACGCGCTCCGCCAGTTCAGTCTGCGTGTCTTTGCAGCACGTCTCTCTGCCTCCATCCACGGCATTTGTTGGAGAGTCCCCCATGGCTGTGGCCAGCTCGTGTGGGCTCAGATGGCACTGCAGAGAGCTGCGATGCTAGCACTCACAGACAGCATGTGGCACGAAGGAGTCTCTCCATGAAGTAGCTAAAAGGAGATACAAACAGAGGGAAACTGAATAATAATGCTCACTCAGCATAAATATGACCAAGATACCCATCTCTGGCTTCTTCCAACATTAAAAAAAAAAAAGTGAAGGCAAAACACTGGCAGGCTGTAAACAAGTTGCAAACGCTCTGAAGGAAACGCAAACCCGAGCATCGAGCTAGATATGAAAGTGATAAAGATGAGATTTTATCTGATGGGCAACAAGTGACACAGCTAAAGAGAACTTCAGCTAGACCGCCAGTCAACCAGAGTTTACATTAAAGGCAGTATAGCTGCTTAACAACCCAAGGGTAAAGGGTCAAACTTCTGACCTCTTGATTTTTTATTTATTGTACCCCAAGAGCTTCTGGTACGTATCCAAACCCAATGCACACAACAAACCCACAGCCGTTTCAGGCTCCACAGTAGTCTCTCTGTTGCCCTGCAGGACCTTGGAGGGTGTCACAGAACAGCCTGGAAGCCAAGCCATGGCTGGTGACTTCCACGCTCTCAGCTATTTGCAAGGTAGTCAAGAGCAAAAGCAAAATTTAAAAGTAAATCTGGTTCCAGGGTTGCCCCTGCCCCCCCGCAGCTGCAGCCTGTGCAAACAGGCATTACCTTTGCTGCCCACCCTATATAAAAGCTATATCGAGCTGCAAATCAACCACACTTAAATGATTACCAGCACGTGGGAATCAGCTTTTCCCTTGGAAAAGACCTACAGAACAAAAACGCAATACAAAACTAAAACTGCTGAATAAAATGGCTGTTTCCTGGATGCTAATTTCACTCTCAATTTAAAACAGATTTCGGTCTTCCCAGCACAGTCCAGAGCAGGAAATGATCCTCTGCGGCACACGGCCGTCACCCCTTCATCACCTCTGAAGATGCAGTGCTGCAGGATACATCACCTCATCCCTCTGCTCCGTTTCTGGGGACAGCGGGGGAGAACTTTGTTTTAGTCACAGCAATCCTGGACTGCATCCAGTGAGGATCAGCATAGGATTAGCTCTGCAATATTGCAACCTTTGGTTCTCTACGTGCGAAGCAGGTTGCGCACAAAAATCCCTGCAAGCCCGGTGATACTTGCATCGCCCTGTTTTCACGCTGGTTACGTTTAATTTACGTGAGGAAGGCTGGGGGTGAGCGAGTTGAAAAAGCCCCATCCAGCATCAGCCCGGGAACTCAGGGGACACCCCTGGAGGGGCACGGAGCAAAGGCTGAGCCTGGCTCAAAGCTGCACAGCAACGCTCAGTTAAACCCACTACAGCTGAGCTCTGCCGCAGAGAGAGGCGGCAGCCTGCATCCCCCGCTGAAGCGCGGCAGCCGAGCTCAAGCCATCTTTTATATCCATAAGGAAAAAAGATCGGGATGGGAGGCTTCACCCTAGGTAGCGTGCCATTCACGGGGGGACACGCTGGGCATTCAGTGTCATGGAAGGGAAACATCCAAATCTAACGCATCCCCCTCCCACAGCCTCCTTCACCTCCCTCCCCACTCGAGTAGCATCTTCCCCCCTTCTGCCTTTTCTGCAGGCTTGTTTGAAACAAATTAACAGAAATGTCACCCACTCAAAACAGTAATGAAACGGTGAGATCAGCTTTAAAAGCTTCTATTAAAACTATATTTAAACCCTTCAGTCCCAAAGCACAAATCCCTTTCAGAGCCGGGGGGCGGCTCGCAGCAGCAAGGGAAGGGGCGCAGGGTTCAGTCCAGCATCTACCACAGGTGGTCCTGCAAACCCACAGGCAAAGCAGCACAAGCCTCCCCCCAGCTAACCCCCCCTGCTCCCCTCAAGCCAGGCTTCAAGCTAGAAAGCCAGCTGCAGCCCTGCACCGGCTTAGCAACGATCCCGTCCTTCGAAAGGGATTTGCAGGCAGCCCGCAGAGGGTTTGCTGTTTGCAAAATGTTCGTGCGAGGTTTGCACTTGGAAAGCTTCTGAGCTGACCTAGGAGCATCAGGTCAGGGCAACCGCCAGCCTGTGGCCACCCTGCTCTCTCTGACGAGGCTTTCCTTGCACTCCAGAGCCTGTGGAGCAGCACGTTTCCCGACCGGACACTCACAAGGATTCCTTGTGGGATGCCTGTGCGCTCAGCTTTGGGTGAAGGTCAGCGCCTCGGCTGCTGGGAAGCACAAACCAGCCTCCAGCCCTGTGGCTTCCCAGGGCTGCCCTGCACCGGGAAAGCACCACTCAGCATCCTCACCATCAGCCCTCAGCTGCTGGGGCAGTCGCGCTCCAGCTTGCATGTTCCCTTCAATCCAGAAAATGACTTTAAATGAAGGGAGTAAAAATGCTTTCACCATTTAATCTTGCTTGCACAAGGGATAAGAGGAAACCTCCGATTCCACCCTGCCTTAAAAGCCTGGCTTTGCTCTTCTGCCTACAGAGAAACAAACCCTTTCCCTGCAGCAGCTTTAGCTTCTGGACAGTCAGAGCTCACTTCGCTCCTGGGGAGCATCAAGAGGAAAATCAACCCGCAGCTGAGGTCCGCAGCTCCCCCACCTTCCTCCCTCCTCCTGCCATGAGGTCTGCCCCACACACGGGAGTGAGGGGAGGGCAGCATCTGCCCGTGTTAGCCCGCAAATCACCCACCTGGACCGAGAATACTTGGGTGCCTCTCACTGCTCAGCCAACAGGGGAAAAAAAAAGCCAGGAGTGCCGGGAACAGCCGCCAGGTCCCAGCAGACAGCGATGCTTGGGTTAGCCGCCTGCACAGCTCTTCCCTGCCCAGACCAGGCACCCCAGGCTGTCCCCCCCTCAAAAGCAGAAGCACGCTTGCACAGCTCTAACCCACAGCTCAGGCTGCAAAATAAATCTTCAGCTAATTGACAACTTAAATAGACAAACTTCAGATAAACCCCATAAATCAGTTCATCCAATCAAAACAACTAGACCCGTGCAGCATCACAACAAATACAGTGCTGCTGAAAGTACGCTAAAAAAAAAATCCAGCAAGACTTAAAATTATTGTTCATCTGAGACCTGGGCTTTGTTTCAGGTCCTGCTGTTCTGAAGGATTCCTTTTCACTGATAAATCCTCCAGAATCGTATTGGAAAGCAATGGTTTCTGAACAAGCAAATCAGTCTTACTGTGCATAAAACTCAGTACAAAAGGCAACTATTTATTTCTGAGAGGCAAAAATCGATGGTGGATTTGCAGTTTGGCAGGCTGTAACACAACCGCACCTTGCTGTGATGGGAAATCCCAGCGAAACGGAGACACCACCGCTACCTTCTGCGAGCATCTCCACAGCTTCGGGTCTGATGCTCTTCACGCGGTCACCAGCCTGATCCCCCCCAACTCCAAACACCCGCTGTAGATCAGAGGATTATGCTGCAGACGTGAACTAAAGCTGCAAACAAGCTTATATGAGCAAAATTAATTTACTTACACCTATCTTATTTACCTTTTTTCACTTTAGCTATTCCTCTGCTGCAGGCAGACTGCCAGTTCAACAGTGTTTTTCACAATATATTTATCAAATTGCCGCACAGGTTTTCCAGACAGGCACCGGGCAGAGCATGGTACAAAAAAGCCCTTTTGAAAGGAGTATGATTCTAGAGAAAATCTCTCTGTATTGTACGTGGGAGATGAGTGAATGCAATTATGTTTGCTCCTCAATAAAGCATTTCAAAGCGTTGTTTGAAAAATAAAAAATTGTACATCTAGTTTATTGCTTGGTCCATCCATTTGGCTAACCAGAAGTGTTCCTATGAGCAAGGACGGGGAGGTGAAAAGGTCCTGACCTTCAGCAAATCCAGCTTCATTTCCTGATTTTGCTACAGGCTACCTGGAAAAGTGACTCTGCAGCTTCCTCTGCCGCAGTTCCCAGGTTAAGAGGAATGATGCTGCCCCCAGCCCACCTCCTCCCGCTTCCCCTTTCTGTCCCTGAGGACATACCTGCCCTGCGCTCAGCCACCGAGGGCCTTTGCAGTAAAATAAGTCACGCTGAATAATAACCGTAACGAGCATTTGCACGGACAGCATGCAGGCAGCAATTCTGCTGTTGCTAAGAGTTGGAGACTTCTTCAAACATCTGTGGATGGCACCCTCCGTGCCAGTGTGGGGACATCACACCAAGACCCTGTTTGAAGGCAACATCCATTAGGTGCCTCTTGACCACGCAAGACTCACAAAGAGAGGTCCCAAAGATCACAAAAGGTTTTACTCTGCCATTTGAACACACACTAGCAAGGTCAGGAATCAGCCCAAGTTCTCTAAATGGCGCAGCTAGCCATGTACCAGGGCAGGCTGCCTGCAGAGGGGATGCCATCTCCATCACCAGCATCCTTCAGCTCAGGTCAGACCACCCCCCGGGAGCTCAGCCCTGCCTGCGGGCACAGCTGGGCTGCATGTCCAGCCCCACCTTGCATCACCCGGTGCTTGTGGTGTGTTTCCATCAGACACTGCCCCACAGCAACGCAGCCCCGATGAAGAATCTGCTCTGACCGCTGTCAGCCGGCACCAGAAACTCCCTTTAAGGAGCGAAGCAGCAAGTCCTGGGCTGGGCTGCCAAGTCCTGAACAGCTCCTCAAATGACATCTTTGAAATATGAGGTCAGCAAGTCCCTTCCAGAGCCCGAGCTGTCTCCCCACACCAAGCAATACAGCCTGTGACTATTTCCATCCTGAAGCCTCTCCCGCGCTCCCGGGTCTGCAGCTGGCTCTGCAGGACTGCCCTGGCGCTCAGCATCAGTCCGCTGCCCTGACACGAGGGAGGTATTTCCACACACCCACCATGACCCCATCAACTTCTTACAGATGGGGGAGGCACCTGCCTGGAGTCCAGCCAGCTTGCTCCAACACTTTCGGTCTGGAGAACCTTAAGGGGGGCTTACATCCCACAGCCACGCACCAGAGCAGCATCTGAGCTGCCACAAGCACAAAGTGGTCTGCAACACACGGCTCTTCGGGTGTAAGGAGCCAGCTGCTGATGGGACCCATTGCTGTGGTGGGAGAGCAGCCAGCGGGTTCATTTTTTTCCTGCAGCAATTCACTTCAGAGCACGTTAGCCTTCATCTCAGCTCTGCCCCCCCGGCACACCGAGCAGGGTGCCTGCCGGTGAGGTGCCTGCCCCCCGGCTCCACTCACACTGCTGCTGCGAGCAATCCGGCCCCAGGGAAGCACACGGGCTCCTGGGCATCCGTGCAAAGCACTTTCAGGGACCCACTGGCTAAAAGGCAGCCCAAACCCAGTGGCGAAGAGCGACGAGAAGCTGCAGCTCTAAAGCCCTAAAGAAAGCAAATCCCTGCAGAGACCATCACGACAGACGCGCACCAGACCGGCCAGTTGGACTGTGTTCTCACTGGGAAGAGAGTAATCACTTTTTGCACTGATTCCCGACTCAAAGCAAGAGACGTTAACACACGCCAAAGAATAAATAAGAATATACTGTTTGAGCTTTACGCATACGTGCCACGCGTTTGCTTTATCCAGCGGCTTATGAGGCTCTTGTTTCAGAGCCCAGATAATCGTGTCTTGCTGAGAAATCACTCGATTCTGCTGTAATCATCCCAGTCCTTTTCCTTCTTCTCTCCACGGTTCTTGGCAGCCAGCCTGGCTGTTGTGCCACAGCTGAAAATTAGATCATAAACGCGAGGCGCTTTGATTACTTCTGTGAAGCTCCTAGCACAGCTTTAAAAGTAACCGCTGAGTGACAAAGAACAGTATTTTTTTTTTTTTTTTTGCAATTCAAGCACGGCATGAGCAATTTGAAAAGCAGGTCGAGGCCCATGCTCCTGCCAGATTTCCTGAACGACAACAAACCTCTCCAGACCACGGTCTGGAAAATACACTTTCTATCACCTCCTTAGTCCTTACCAAGGCAGGGTGTTTGCAAAATGGATTTCATGGCCAGTTCAGCCCCTGAGCTACAGAGGATGAGCACCCTGAGGTGCACCGCTCCACGCTCACCCTGCTTTCCCTCTCTTCCCCGTGAAAGACCCCAGCTGAAGACAGGATCCAGGGTTTGGGTCCGATGCTTTCACATCCCTGGGTGTAAGGTGTGGGACAGCGGGGCTGAGCTCAGCAGTGCACTCCTGTTATTACCATGTAAAAAATAAAAAGTTACATGCCTTCACTCCACGAAAGCCATGTAACCAATTTTAAGAGCTATTAACAGCACGTTTTAAATATGTTTTGTAACTAGCCAGGATGCTGAACTGCATCGCCAGTCTAGCAGCCTACAGCGCGAGAGCTAACAACCACCTTGCGCACCGAGTACCAAGCTCAGGAAGTTTTACAAAAGATTTCCCAACTGCATTATATTTCATCCCACCCTGTTCTAATTATACGATTAAATAAATCTGCATAATCAGATGCAATTACACTAATTGCACATATAAGCAATAATCAACCAAAAATTACTCTGAAGAAAAAGTTTCTACTTAAGGAAATTCCTGTAACAAGAAAACATTGAGGAGTGCCAAATCTATCCAAGCGAGAGCGATATTAACACCAAACGCTCCAGATCATGCCGGTGACACAGGAGCCCTGCCAGAACATTTTTTGACGGGGTACAGCTCTGCTGGCACATTTTAACCACAGCTTTGGTGGGGACGACACCAATGCATCAAAGAGGAGTTGTGCTCCTTTGTACTCAAGCCCTGGCTACGAACTACTTTTGTATGACAGGTGTGGCTGCTGCGTTTTAGATATTAGGAAGAAATTCTTCACTGTGAGGATGATGAGGCGCTGGCACAGGCTACCGAGAGCAGCTGTGGATGCCCCATCCCTGGCAGTGTCCAAGGCCAGGCTGGATGGGGCTGGGAGCAACCTGGTGTAGTGGAAGGTGTCTTGGAACTGGATGGTCTTAAAGGTCCCTTCCAATCCAAACCATTCTATATGGTATAAAACCATGTTTTATAGCAGACAGAGGTTCAGCAAGACTTGTGGGCATCAGACCCTGATGATGGACCATATTCAGTTCTGCTTTAATCTTTTAAAGCTGTTTATCAGTATATGAACATTAGAAGTGGTTTTATTTTGCAAGTCACAGTCAGAAAAGAATGCGGAATGGTCAGTGAGAGGCACTTCGGCCACATATCCCACAGATTTTTCCAGCAATGATGTGAAGTGCCTCAACTCATCAACTCTGCAGCATCCCAGTAGCGCCCACAAACCCAGCACATCCTAACACCCAGCTCCACACATCCACGCTGTCCCTGCAGACGACCTGAGCTCAGGTTATAACAAATCCCATTTGCCCTTGTGACAGGGGATGCAAAAACCTTGTGGGGGAAGGACCGCAGCCCCTGTGTCAGCCTGACATCAGCCCTGACACTGCAGCAATAGAGGATGGAGGATGGAGGAGATCAGTGTGGGCAGAGTGCACCGAGCCTGGTCACGCTACGTGACCATGCAGAGGACATCACATCCCTAGCCGTACCAGATGGTCTGCCCTACCTCCAAGTGACACTAGGGAAAGCAATAAGAAGGAATTGGGCTTGTTAATATGCATACACAGCCTGGACAATATCTGAATCAGTTTGATGGCAGAGGAGAGCCAAAACCCAGGAGAACCCTGTTTCCAAAGCTGCTCTGTGCGTGCTCCCATCTGGCACTCAGCCGATGCTGACTCAGACCTCAGAGCCTGCCTACCCCAACCTCCTCTTCCAATACCCATTAAAAGTGCAGGAAATACCCCAAATGCATCTTGCACCATGCACAGGGAAAGCTGAACTCCATAATCCAGTGGAAAAACAGCCTTCCGACCACCAGCTAGCAGAGTACGCGCTGTTAGAGCTTGAGGTTGCACAGGTGGGCATGGGCAACAACAACTCACACAGGGAGGTTCCTTGCAGGGTCAGTGCAGAATCTGTGCAGCGGAGAGAGCAGATTCCTGGGGCTGAACCTGAGCAGGGAGAAGGAGGAGAAAGAGGAGGAAGAAGTGTCACGGTTGCTGTCACTTGCTGAGCTGAGAGGCAGCGTGATTCCCAGGAGAGGGGTCAGCAGCAGCTGGGAGCACAGCTTGCTGGAGCTGGCATTTAAACAGCCGGCGAGGGAGTGCTTTGAAAAAAATAACTGAGAATGTCAGATTACCTGAAGTTTGAAAAGCTTAGAGTATTTGTAAAATATTAACAAGGAAGGCAGTAGCCAGACCCCATTGATACATGAGCAAAATAACTACGTCAGAATTAGAGTCTTTAATATTTAGGGTCTTCATTGCAATAATGACTTTTCAAATGTCTGCAGCATGGCGAGGTAAACAGCAGGTCAAAGAAAAAAGGTTTTTCAATTGTTTTAAGGCAAAGGGACTTGTCTCAGATGAACCATCTTCTGCTGCAATCTGTAATGATACCTCAAAATTGCCACAGAAGACAGTACAGTATGAACAAACCAAACCCGAAGAAATCAAGAGGACCTGAACAGTAGATCAGTCTGCAAGGGCAAGGTCTAACCCTCCACCATGGCCAAATTCCCTCTGATCTCATGGGAGCAGAACTGAGCACTCAAATCAAACCTGTCTCTAAACCACTGCAATTGCAGCACAGTCAGCCAAAGGTGATGCGGCGAAGCGGGGCATGCACTAGCAAGCAGCCTACAGAAAGCATCTCTTGTGGCACGGAGAGAAAGAAAAGAGAATGTAAGAGAATATAAGAGAAAGAGAACCAAAACCACAATGCACCGCAGTGAGCACATGCAGAGATTTGCATGAACAGACACAGCACATGGCATCTGCCCACTGCTATTAGTGTAAGGTCTGGGTTTTAAGCCTGATAAGCCCAGCCTGCAGCAAAAGCTCCAGAAAAGCAGGGGAGCCTGCCAACCAGGCAAACCAGCACTCACACACCAATCTGTGCCCCTGAAGAACAGAAAACAAGCGTAAGTAACGGCTGATCATCTGGGATTGCTCCTTGGTGGAGCTATGTGGTCCCTCCTGCACCAGAGCGCAACCAGGAGCCTGCGGTAGGTGCTTGCACCTGTGAAGCTAAAGACCAGAAGCCCCAAGGACCACACATGGCATACAGCTGCACCCACCTTCCATGGACCATGAGGAACAGCCTGCCCGTTCCCTTTGCAAGGCAATTTTATTCAAGGATGGCAGCCTCCATTCAGCTGCCTGCTATGCAGTGACAAGAAAAAAAAGTGGGGTTTTTTCCTTTTTGAACGGAGTTTTCTCTATTCCATTTTGTGCCCGTAGCCTCTTGTCTGTTCACTGGGCATCACTGAGACAAATCTGCTTCCATCTTCCCTACAGCCTTCTCCCATCAGTCATTTACGCACATGGAGAAGATGACCTCCTCCAGCCTTCCTCCAGGGCCATCCCTATTGCTGCCAACGTCCAGCACACAGGCAGGAACCTCACACCTCTGAGGGCTCCTCCTCTGCCCAAGCAGACTCAAAAGCTGCAGAGAGGAGGAGCAGAGAGGAAGACACACCACCCTCCTCCTCCTCCTCCCAGGACAAGTTTACAGAAGTCCTATAAAAAAACAGGTTAAGCTGCATTGCTTTCAGCGCTCTGCACCAAACCTACGCAGGGAACCGAGAGGTTTCCCAACCATGAATGCTGCCAGCTCAGCCCAGAGCCTGCGGCTGTTTTCCTACTCACATTCCCAAATTTCTGGAATATATTCTGCAGCAGGGCCCCATGAGCCTGAGCAGCATCCTGCTTCCTCAGCGGAGCCCACGATATACACTAGTAAATGAATTAAGGAGGGAAGAAGCAACCTGAAGCTGTGCACACAGGCTGCTTCAGCAGCAAAGTCTCAGCCCACAGCGGCACTTCAGCACCCAGCAGACAGCCTGCATGCTTCCAGGAGGCTTCTTTCCCCCCTCTCCAGTTTATTTCACCAGTACGCTTCTCAGTCCTGCCTGCCTCCTCTCCTGCATCCTTTAGCACCTTCCATACCAACTGCCCCGGTTAACTCTGCCTTCGAGGTGCTCACGGATGCTCAGGTTTCCTATTGCTGCACAGCACATAAGAATTCAACGACAGAAAAGCAAATCACTGCAAAACAAGGCTGGTGTAGCTCAGGAGCAGCAAAGTGGGCTCTGGGAAAGCACACATATAGATCCTCAACACAGCAAAGTAATTCAGCATCAGATACCTTTGCCAGCCTCAGATCTCACAGCACAGAGCAGCACTGAAGTTAACGTTGTTTAAAAAACACCCACAACAAACTGAACAAGCCACCAGGCAGAACAAGTTCACATTTAAACATGTCCATCTTAGAGGTTTATCTTCCTCCCAGATAAAGAAAAAGCTTTCTGCTGCCTTTGAGAGACCTGGAAGGTATTTCAGATGATATATCAAGTTGCTTTGTTCTGTAAACCAGCTGCAGTGAAAAGTCTTTCCGGCATTTTAAAAACATCAATTTCCAGCTGTTCCAGGATTGGCAATCTACAATAAAAATGTACAGCATGGAACACAGCGGGCTTTCGTCTTCCCAGCAGTTCAACTATGGGTAGAGATTTCTATTCAAGGTGATCTCTGCTAAGAGTTTTAACGAGGGAAATTATCCCAGCACCCATCTCCCAGTGCCCATGGGCTGAAGGTCTTCATCAGCCCTGCCAGCCTGCACACCCCAAGGCAAAAGGCAAAGCACAGAACTACAGAGGGCAGGACAAAAAGCAGGGAATGCTGTTAGACAAGACAAACAGACTTTAAATTCTGAGCTCAAAGTATTTGCTGTATTTCCACATGGATAACTCCCATCTTCTGATAATCCTCACATCTTTAGAAACCCCAGGACTTGAAAACACGGCCTCAGTTAACCTGCACGAAATCAAAGGCAGCAGCAGAGAGGCTCCGTGTACGGAGGGAACAGGCTCCTGGGGATGAGCAACAGATCCCGCTGGGGTCAGACCCAGCTAAACCACCCCTACAATTACCCTTCTCCGTGCACACATAACCCAAGCTGCCTGGAAACGTAAAGGGTAGCAGGCTTCCCAATTCCTTTGAAGCCTTAAGCTTTAGCACTTTAAGCCAAACTGCACTTTCAAAGCCCCAAGGTCAATGACTGGAGATTATCCAGCCAGTCCCTAGGGAAAGGCTGCTGGGGAAAAAGCTGCTCTTTTGAGTCACTGCAGTGCTATTCCAGAAATTCAGGCTGATGATAACCTCAGCGTTCGTTAGAGCATGAAAAAGGCTTTGCAGCACCAAAGGGCCAATAGAAGTTTCTAGGTGCAGCTTTACTTGGAAAAAGCAAGTGTGAAAATGCCACCCTGGGGCACCCCAGTTGCACCTCAGCCATTCTGGCTGTGCACAGCGAGCCTGGGGCTGAGCAGCAGCCGCAGCTGGGGTGCCAGCCTACCCCGGGACATCAAAGCAGCCCCCCTGCTCTCTGTGGCTCACGACAAGTACTGCGCATCGTACTCGACCAGCTGGAGCCTTTCGGAAGTGTTAGAAATGATGCAAACCCACCCAACAGCTGCCTCTTCTGCAGAGCAGCAAGGAGAGCAGAGAACGGCACGTCTCTGGCCACCGAGTCAGCAGGTGCAGGGGCAGAATGGGAAGTAAATCTGCTGGCAAGGAGACATCCCTCGCTGAGGGAGGTGCAGTTTCTGAAAGCAACAAGGATTTCATCTTGCTTCACACACCCCAGCGAGGCACGCTGAGCTGCAGGAGGAGCTGCCTGGGCTGAAGACATAGGGACGGAGGGGACACAGCTAGTATCGACGGCAGTCCTCACTGGGCCACTGTCGCAGCACTATCAAGCTGCAACAAGGCTTTTACCATCCCATACCAGCCCCCTCATGCCTCAGCACCACCATCCGTCTCACACAAGGTTTCAATGGTTCATTTACTGTCCGTGCTGTTTCTTCATCCTCTTCAGGCCAGTCCACCCTGCTTCTTGCCTCTGCTGCATCTGGGTTCCTGG
>JAVJGI010000001.1:104687700-104712178 GCA_035590275.1 Ibycter americanus | reverse complement strand
TTAGCAAAGGATAAGCCGCTTTTCAGCATCATTACAGCGCACGCTGCTAAAGCTGCAGGTGGGTTGACACACACCTCCGAAGGGTTCAGGTGGAGGTCCCGGGGACCGACAGCTCAGCTGCCAGGATGGCCCACGCACTTACACACCTTCACGGACACACAGGCACACAAATTTAAGTGAACAGCTCAGATCCCGCCAGCGCATCATCATCTATTGCTCTCCATGGCAATTGTATCAGATGCACAGTCTCCAGGAGGGAGGAAAACCCAACAGCCTTCAAGAAGAGTGCACAGCAGCTCCATCAGCTTCACGCTGATGCAAATACATCCCCTCTCCCACACTAAAGGCATCCTTCAAAATAAAGGGTAATTACCAGCTCTCCTGCTACAGATATAACGTCATGAAATCTGTCTGCTCCCTGTTGGGATAATCGCTCTGTGTGCCTGTCTCTGTCCAAGACAGCAAGACTTCACCGGCCACCTCCAGCTCTCCTGGCCAGCAGAAGCTGGCTGCTTGAGGATTACAGACCAGCACGCCGCTGCAGCGCTTCCAGCCTACGCCTCTGGCACTGCTGAAAAGCGAACCCAAAGACAGACAGATCCTTTCAGCGGACAAATAGCTGTACCTTGGGGAAAGAGAAAGGGAGGCAGAAAGGAGCTTACTGTTATCCTTAATCCCTTTCTCTGGGAGTCCGCCGCAGAGGTGTAAGGACAGTCTCACCCTGGAAATCCTCCCTCAGCTGTCTGCACCCAACCTGTGGGCAAGGCAGGTCTGCTCCCGATGCAACCGGCAACACACCAATGCAGCTCTCTCTCCTGGCAGCTGAATTCAAAGGGGACTGCAGGGAGCAAAGAAGCAGTACAAAAACACCCAGAATAAAACACTTTATAAAGAGCCACCCACTACAAATCCCTGGGTTCAGGCTAAGGGTTTCACCCTGCTCCAACTGGAAATCACTGGTGAGATTTCACTCACCCTCTACTCCGTGACAGCACGAATCCCAGAGAGGTTACACACTTCACGTGGATTTCTCATCCCCCGGGAAGACTCCTTCTCACCCTGCAGTAAGGACATCAGTAAAGTCTGTAACGACAACGCTGCCCAAGGATGGATCTGCGTGCAGCCACCACCGCGCTGCCCTGCCGCCGGCACTGTACCTGCTCCGTGGAGGACTGCCAACTGCAACCTAGGCAACTTCATCACCACTCTTCTTAAACAACCGGAGCTCTCCGAAGTCATTAACTCATATAAACATCTCATGTCTGCTTAGGGAGCTCCATTTTTACAAGCATTCATACGTGAAAAGCAATCACTGAGTGCATTCGAGAAGAGGTGAGATCAAGAAAGAAGCTTTTGGTATAAACATCAGAACATTTCTCTGAGTGCACGTTGCGTAGCTTGGCTCCTCCGGCTCCATGCCACATTGTATTTTGTGCCACGCAGCCTTTAAATCCTGTTACCTTCAGCTTCTGCATCTTCACTTTCAATATCTTGCTTCCCTGTACTGCTGCCTATTTTTCAGAAAGTCAGAGCCAGCCAGAGCATTGGTGGCCTGCCCAGGGGAGACACTAGTCTGACTGGATAAAAATTTGTACTCTTTCCCCTGCTTCCCCACCCTTCTCTCTCGCTGTATCTTGACCTTTAGACAGTAAGTTTTTGAGTCAGGGTCTGTTGCTGACCCTGTCTTTTTACGGCACCAGCACCATCCCCACAGTATGAACCATAAACAACAGAAATGCAAAATTATGCTTGTACAGGGTCTGGTCCAAAGCTCGTTGGAAAGATGTCTCTCTCTTCAATGGCATGTGGACCAGAGCCATAATACCAGCATGAGCAGAAAAGAGCTATTTGCAAAGCTAACTATTTGGGGAATACAATCATGCAAAAACATGATCTTCCAGCAGAATGTCTTCGCACTTTCCAACAGACCCAAAAAAAGTGTGTGCACACATATATGTATGTTTTTATCACGCATTTTTGGCATAGGAAGCATCCTGATGCCATGGTGACGGGTGCTCTTGCAAGCCCTTAACATAATAGATAAACCTGAAGCCAATTAGGAAAGCAATACCGCTGTGCTTACATGATCCACAGCTACTCCGAAAGGGACAAAAATCTAACTCTCATGAACAAGATCAAAACAAAAACCCAGATCCATTGTTAAACAGATTAATCAGACTCTGGGAAAGCTCATCAGGGATTGGGTTCAATCTCCGCTGTTGTTATTAGCATAAGCCCCGTACAGCAGGAACAATAGACTCGCCTAAGTCCCACGCTCTCCGTTTACTTTGCAATGAGACTCCGCTCGGGCTCACAGCATTTAACATACACACTCTTAATTAAGTGGACAGGGACAAGAGGAAGAATCTGGCCAACATTTATACTGCAGCAAAACAAAACTGTTGATGCCCCTTTTTATAAGGGTAGGGTTATCAGTCCCTGCTCTCCTGGGCGAAGTCAGTGCGGGAGAGAAAGGGGTCCCGGTGCCAGCATCACCTCCCCTGACCCAGCAGGGACCCGCTGCTGCAGAGCGGGCACCATCCCACGTACAGCAAGAGCCAGTCCCTCCCCAGGGAGATGACAGCCACAGCGGGGAGAGGAGAGCTAGGGATGAAAGCATGCAAGGTGAATAGAACCACACTGCGCTGGCGAGCGAGCCCAGAGCTGATGGGGCATCGGCCACCGGGCTCTGCCTGGCCCATCGGCAACAAGGCACAGATGGAGGGATGGCAGGAAGGCTCCTGCTCGCCAGCACGGCAAAGGGATGGCCAAGAACAACATGCCAAAGCACAGCCCCAAAGCGGTTCCCTGCAGCTGAGGGGACTGGACGGGGCCCCTCGCGTGCTGCCGGCTCCCGGGAGAGGCTGCAGGGATGTGTTTGTGGGAAGTGGGTTAACGGCATCCAAAGAGAAAAGTCTCCGCAGGAGCGCTGACAGGTAAACGGAGCGTGGGAATGACAGCCTGCCGAGAAACAACATCCTGCGCCCCTCGTCGGGCATCAATCATGCACTCCCAAAAAATCCCCAAATTAGAATTAAATACGACTTTGCCGCCTCTGCACCAAAAATTATTCATTCCATAAAAAGC
Organism: Ibycter americanus; assembly: GCA_035590275.1. NCBI lineage: Eukaryota > Metazoa > Chordata > Aves > Falconiformes > Falconidae > Ibycter > Ibycter americanus. The sequence goes on along the minus strand of JAVJGI010000001.1, from coordinate 104,709,091 downwards.
ATTTTCCTACCTCTTTCTCATGACTCTTCCACTGCTCTCCAGGCCCCCTCACTCCTCTCCCACAGAGAAGTCATTTGATCAAGGAACTTTTCTGATTGCAGCATTCTGCAAACTTTTTTTTTGCAGAAGGGTTAAACGAGCACATCCCTGTGGGGACGGCCGAGGCTGAAGAGAAGGACCTTCCTCTGGTGGCACTAGTGACAGCAAGGCGAAGCAGAGCCCCACCACTGCAACTGAGCATTGCACCTACTTTGTTGAAGGCAGAGGGAGTCCCACCACGCCTTCCACCGTGATTTTATATTATTCTTCCAAATGTGCACATTAGAACTAAACAACGATGTCAACACATATTTCATTTGCTTAGGTCTTGTTGAAGCTAAGCAAATGCTTAAGTATGCATATTGCTTAGGGAAGAACTGCTGGATGGGATCGTTGCTTTGCTCACCCGGTGCTCCAGGTGGGCTTCACATGAATTAAGGAGGTTTTCCAGTCACAACTCAGGAACCTGGGCAGAAAGAGAGATGGTGCTGCACAGTCTTACCTATAGCAACATCTAACGATGGGTCCAGGGAGGACGTGGAGCTAGCAGGTTGGCTGCACAGCATGCCCTGCATGCTCATGGATTCAGAACCAGTTGCATATCTGGGACAGGTAAGAGTCGTCACCTTTTTTCAAGCAATTACTGTGCACTTTTCCATTCCAGTCCAGAGGAGGAATCACTGCTGTAGAAGCAAGGAGCCCAAGTTCCCGCTGGCAGCCCAAAGCTTCCAAGCCAAGTTTTACTCCTGACTGTCATCACTTCATCACACAGAGTCAGACACATGAACCTCACCTCGCTGCTTCTGCACAAAATGGGGCCAGCAGCTCCTCATCCTGGTGCTGGGAGGACTGAGCCATCACCAAGCATCTCACTGGTCCCATCCACCTGCAGATCTCTCACTTCCACCGGTGCTCCTGCCAAGTGCCATGCTGTCACCTTCCACTGCTCTAACTCTCGTTTCATAAATCAACTGCGGCACTTCCATCTCCTGCAACATTTAACTGGGACAAATGCCAGCATATACATTGCTGGAGCATTGCTTGGTGAAGAGTATACAGAGCCGTAAAACCCACCAAAAGGTTTCAAGTGGTAATTAATCAGCTACAATAATAAATAATACATGTAGTTTCAAGTGTTTGATCATTTCCTGGATGTCTCCCATAAATATCTAACCAGTAAAGCATGCCTTGGACAGTGACACTTGTATCTTTTTCCCTTCTGAGCTAATTCTGTGCTATTTACTTAAAATAGAAAATTCAGTAGGAGAAAGACAGGTTGAAAGGTAACAGGATTTTGGAAGTATTTTGAGCACTCAAACCTGCTCTGAACAACGAATACTTAATACAAGTGTTTCATCTTTTCTTAATCTTATTTTTGATTTTTCTATATTATATCTACCATTATTCTATAGACAAATGTTATACACCTGTTTGAATCCCTTCAGCCAGCCAGGCTGCTGGTCAGCAGCCTTCATCAGCAAGCACCACACATGATGCTCGCTGGTCAAGCTGCACTCCTGGCAGGGCAGAGCTTGGGCACGCAGCCTCCTGGAAACCAGCACCGAGATAAAAGCCTGGCCTGAAAAACACAGCCCAAAGCAGCCTTCGCTGAAATACAAGAGCTTCGCTTTTAACGGAGATGGAATTTCTAGTTCAGGCTTTTGAAACTAAGTGTTGTGTTTAAAAAAAAAAAAAAAAAAATATATATATATAAAGAAACCAGTGCAAATCTCCCCCCAGAAAGGAAAGTGGAGTTGTCAAAACAGCTGGAATGCCTTCGGCATTTGCTAAAGAAGGGGCTGGAAAGTGTCAGTGTTATTTGGCTTTTAGCAAGGCTTTAATGAGCTTCACCATTCAGGTGGGGACTGGCCAGCCTGACAGGGGTTAATCTACCCCACTGAGCCCTGGTGTCACGCAAGACACCCCAGTGCAGGCAATGGGTGCCAAAAGCTGCTCTCCGCTGCCGTCCCCCCCGGGAAGCCTGTCGGGTGACACTGGTCTCACGCTGGCCTCTGCACCACGGTCTCTTCTCTACCACGGCGCAGGGATGCTCAGCCGTAATCACCCATCCCATCAGGGCTGAACAGGCTTTTAAGCTACACATTTAGAAGGAAGGTGCAAAAAAACACCCTACCTTAATATTCCAGCTGGTGCCTAATCCTTTAAACTCTCCTGGAGAGGTGCTTTTCATTTCCAAAGAAAAGTGAGTTAATGTTCTTGCCAGTGCTGTTAATCAGAGTAGCAAAGCCTCTTCTTGTCGCACAGGGCCCAGGTGACTGTTTCCAAGGGATTAGCTGTTACCGCATTTAGTTCAGTAAAGGGTTTATCTCAGCCACGTTCGCAAAGGCCGGCTATGAAGACATTCGCCTGTCGAATTCCCGCGGGCTGACACCCCGAGCAGCCGCAGAGCGCGCCCGGGGAAGGCATGAAATGGTAATTGCTGGGAGTAGGGAGTTCTTACCAGTCACCAGCGCAAGAAGCCAGGGCAAGAGGCAGCTCTTTTTGTGGGATACAGCCACCGCTGGCTGCCCGCAGACTGGGCTGCCCAGAGGAGAGAAGGGTAAGGGAGCTGGGGGCAGGAGAAGGAAGATTTTCAAAGCCCCCTCCCCGGTCAGGCACCACATCTTGCAGCGATCTGTTTGCTAATGGTCACAGCAGCTGCCATCAGGGATGTCTGGTTGCCAAAGCCACACACCACGTATTCCAGAGAGCCTCTGAAAATTGCACGGGGTGAAACTATTGGACTTTTGCCACCAACTTTAATCTAGAGCTCAGTCAGATTCTGCTGAACACGGCAAGCCAGGAGCAGTGCTAAAGCCAGCACTGGTGTCTGCAGCCATCCTGAAGGTTTCATAGGAGACAATCAAGTTAGGCACCCAGGCTCTTCTCAGACCAGTGCGAGCTTCCAGCCGATGAAAAGGCATCATGTTTGAAAAAAAATAAATAAAAAAAATCTAGATTTTGTGCACTGCTGTTTCCTCCAGCACTGGTCAAGCATTTTGATTCTTAACTCACCGCCTGCTCCATCCTCTTTAGCAACGACTGAGGTTTTCATTAGTGCCAAGGACAAACACTGAAGCTTTGGGACTGCTTCCTGAACTCCTCAGCAGAACAGAGGGAAATTCATATTTTCCCTCTTGCTCATCGAGAAAGCAGGCTGGGGTGGGGTTGGAAAGATTTATAAAGCCCCGGGTGCCCAAGCATAAGAAATTCCACTCTGATGCTTCCTCCCCTGCTCCCCCCAGCCTTGCAGGGGGCTTCGCTGGCATCTCGCACCAGCTGGCCGAGCGCTCACTGCCTGCATCGTGCCAGCGTGCCGCCTGCGGCCCCAGAAAGAGCTTTTGTGCAGCAGTGTCAAGTGGCTGAACGAAGCAGTCTCAGAAAAGAGGGCTGGAAGGAGAATGCCCAAAGATACCAGTAAGCAGGACATCACCGGGCATTTAGAAGAATGACAAAGGCAGCTCTCACAAACGGAGAGGGGAAATAAAGGAGAAATGAGACTGAAGATTGAAAAACATTTCCTAGTGTTTGGTATGCTCTAAAATTAGTGCTATAATGGATCTCATCAGCCAGCATTTATTTTCCATTCTGAAGACATGAATTCAAATAAGCAAGCTGCAGCAAGAGAAGCACTTGCTTAGCTGAGCAGCCAACCCCTAACCCAGGCAGCAACGCGAATGCAAACCTGCCTGCTCCATTCCTGCTGCCTCTTGCTTGGGATCTTTGCAAATGACAATTAAAGTTGGACACCCATTTTGTTTGACCACATCACAGCCCCCTCCCCTACAGAGGCAACAGAGCCTCAGGAGCAGGGAGGGGGCAGGCTGCCCACAGCAGAGTTGCTCCAGAGATACAAGACAACTGAGGAAGTCCCAAAATTATTCTGCCTGGACAGGACCTGACGCAGCAGGTTCCACAGCATGCTTTGGGAAGCCCTACTGTCAATCACCCTGATGGATTTCACTGCTGTTGTCCCCAGGGAACGAGCCCTGTTCACCCGGCTCATGCCTGGGCAGGGAGATCGCAACGGCTCCGCCGTCTTGCTGCGGCTGCACGGGGACAGCTCTCACCCGGCTGGGCTCAAACCCACTCCAGCCACAAAACCAGGTCACCAGATCCCAGGAGGATGTGCTGGTACCATCAGCATCCCACCTGCTGTTGTGCTGATCTGCACACCTCGAGCACCTGGCTCACAAAGCTCTGGCACAAACAAAGGCTTCGTGGCTTTTTAATTGAAAATGCAAGCAGCAAATCACTATAGGTTTATCTTGCAGCTCTCATAGCTCCCTCTCTTTCCAATATGCACACACCAGGTAAAGGTACCCAACACCACACGAGGCTGCAGAGCACCAGGGCCACGCAGCAATGCCTGGGAAGCTCTGGAAAGGCCACCAAGCTCGGCCAGGAGCAGCGATGTGAGCACTGACGTGACGCACCCATTGCTCTTTCAAAGTTTCAGAACAAATCCCTGATGGCAGAGGAGAACTGGCAGCACCACTCAGCTATGAGGTGTCAGAGATATTTCAGGCAGCCAGATATTCCCATGAAGAAACCCAGAAAAAGTCAGCTCCTCACTCCCCCAGCTGCCTCTCTTTGCATTATTGCTAACATGGATGTGACTCACTAGAGTTGGGTTTATATTAAACTCCTGAAACAGATTGTTTGGCTGTTATGTAAATCCAGTAAATGTTAAAATACTAGAATAAATCAGTCAAGCAGCTACCATAGCCAGCTCTCTCTCCAGAGATATCCAAGAGAATTTATTTTTTTAAAAAATAAGAGAGAGGGGGCAAGAGATGAAGGGGAAAAAAATAATAATAATAATTACCAAGAGAAATAAATCCCAGCTGCCTTTCAGCAAAGGGAGAGCTGTGCTGGTGGCTGCAGTACCCCCATCCGTGCTGCTACCAGTGTCCTGCCCAGCTACATACTGGTAAATCACCCAGTTGCTGCTCTGCACAAGTGATGTTATGCAGCATCACCTGCACAAAACACCAGCTCTGGGTCAGCAGGACTGCCTCCGTATCATGCCACAGGAAAGAGCAGTGCAACCTCAGGGGAGGTCAGTATGCCAGCACTGATGCTGAGCTTAAGTTGTCAGCCATACCACGCTTTAAAATAAAATAAACCCAAAACCAGGCATGAAAGTGCTACTTCCCATCCTTACCACTGGGAAGGAGGTTCTGCTTTAGGAGATGCCCCTCTCCCGTGGAGCAGAGAGCATCTGCCACTGAGAGAAAAGTCTCCTGCTCACCCCAACATCAGCAAGTAGGCACAGGAACAGATTTTAAAATTTGCAAACACAAGTGTTTTTACCAGAAACCTGACTCCAGGATTTTCAACAGTCTACAGGCCAAAGGATTACTCAGAAAAATTATCTGGCAAATAATCTGCAACGATAAGCAAAACCAGAGCACATCACCATCTGCTCACAGATACCTCCGAAGACAAAAATAAGGAACCTTCAAATTAACGTCTTCACTTTTTATCTAATTGTTCGTAACCAAGCCATCATGATCAAAAAGCTCCTACACCTACATCAGCAACAAAAAAGGAAGCAGGTAGAAATTAGGACCCCAAATCTTTGTTGGAATGTCAAGCACTTTAGTTGAGCTGCTGCTGGAACCGGCCACGTGGCTCAGCCCCGGCACCACGTTCCCCACCAGACTGAAGAGCAGCTGGAGCCTGCGGGACCCTGGAGGCAGGATCCTGCAGGATGGGCACCCTGGGCAGGAGGCAGCGACCTGCCTGGCCTCCGGGCTGCCACAGCACCAGCTCCATCTCTGACTGCCCCAGAGACGAGACTGTAGAGCAACACAGTCACAGCACCGAAACGAAGCGGAAGAGATCTCTGAGCTGTTTAATTAAACACAGTCTGGGAAAGTCTCTGCTTTTATTAAACACTGCCTCAAAAGAAGAGAGCTGAGTAATCCACCAATGGGGAAAAACATATTCTTTAGCTACAAGGTGTTATTATTATAGGCTTAATATCAAAATGGCTTGTTCAGCTTATAATATTAGACCAAAGCAAATGCTCCCAGCCTTGGCAAGACTCCGAGATACTACAGATCTACATTACACACCTACATAAGCACTTGAGGTTCATGTGGAAAGGAGTCTCCCATCTGGAGAGGTAAGGCATTGATTTGCACCAGGTTTCCATGGCACAGCAGAGCTGGTCAGACAGATTACAGAAGCGTGTGCGTGTTGTACCGGGCACCAACAGGGACGGGAGCCGGCACCGCAGCAAGGGCAGTGAAATCAGTGGCAGGAGTTGATCCCATTGACTGGGGCCAGCAGCATTAGGCAGGTGGCTGCAGAAACTCCAGGCATGGCCAACGCAAGCACAGTCCATCAGGGAAGCGCTCTGCAGGTGTCCTGAACACTGAGGGCACCTTGCCCAGCACCACACGCTCGGCACCGAACTTACATCCTGCTTAACCTCAGGCTACCGCTTCCTCGCTTTCTCCTTCTGCAAAACAGAGCTGTTCGCGTATAAACGCTGAGATAAAAGGCTTTGGAGCAGTGGGTTAAGCAGCATTACTGCTGCTGAGTCTGCCCTTGGGAATCCATCCGGAGACAAGCAGCCACAGATCGCTCCGTGCCATGGCACTGGGCTGGCTCAGCACCATTGCCAACCCTGCCCACCCACCCCCCCGCAGGCGCAGCCAGGCTGACTCCCACCCCCAACACCCAAATCATTACAAGAAATAATCGCTACAACCTGAGGCTTCCGAGTAACTGTGATGCTTGAGGCTCTTTTTGAGCCTTCACTGAAGAAGAATCTCTCACTTCTCAAGTTGAAAAACAAACTCTTTCTCTGTCTTTTATTTGCTAATTAAATGTGCTCATTGTATTCAGATCTCATTTTTTGGTGCATAATGTTTTGCCCATCTGTTTGATTAAAAAAGAACCCAACCACCCAGCTTCATTAAGCTAATTAGACACATTCAGCCATTGGTTAATATTCTGAAGTACTTTACAATTATTCTCCCCAGTTATTAAATCTCCTCTGAGGATTTTCTTTTCTGTGCTACACTCTTTATTAGCCAGCACCCAAGTCCAACTGCATTTGCCCACTCCTTACCCACACACAAACATCCCACCGACTCCTCCAGTGGTTTGTGACCCAAGACATACAGGTAATTTCGTGCCTGGATCTGACACGGTTCAGTTCATCCTGACCTCAAAACACAGCATCTTCCTCCCTCTGTGCAACAGAGGCTCCACACTGCCTGCCCAGGGACCGCTGGAGGATGACAAAGTGTTAAAAAGCACACCACGGCACTGGGGAGCTGCGTCCAGCTGAAGACTGGAGGATTATTTATCTTTCAGGGATTTCTCTGTCCCAGGTTTACTCCCCATCTGTACTTTTAAAGGAAAAAATGGTCTCAGAAAAGCTCAGGACCACAGTTCAAGATGGGCCATCCTAGAGAACAAAAACTAACACCAACTGAACTGGTGTAGCAATGGCATGGCCACGTGGCGTCATGCAAGTTGGCCTTGCTGACAGTCCTGTGAAGGTTTCTAAGGTGACTTCTTAGGGTTCAGGTTTCTGTAGTAAGTTGTCACCAGGCAAGCTACTTGCATCTTGGGCCTCCAACATGCCAGTCCCCCCAAGCTCTCTGCTCCATCGCAGAGAACACGCGGCAGCTCTGAGGCTCCATCTCCACATGTCCCAGCATCGCTGCCCCACCACTCCTCCAAAACGACCAAAGCTTTGACCAGCACTGCCCCCCTGCCAGCAGCCCAGCCCCAAACCAGAACAGTCCCTGCTCAGCCCCACAGGACAAGGATCCTTCAGGACCAAGCACTGCGGGCAGGCAAAGGGAAAGAACGGCACTGGAAGGATGGCAGGAAAGAGCCTGAAGATGAGAGAAGCAGCATTAAGTCACCTTTTCCTGGTATGAGCAGAACTCGTAAATGGAGCCCCTCACCTTTTCCTCACCACAACATCTTCCCTCCTCTACCCAGCCGTCCATTTCCATGAAAACTTGTAACAAATCTTTGAAGCCTTAACCACTGCAAGCCACTTGAGTCCAGGAGGACAAAGGCTCCAGAAGCTGGGTGGCAAAGGTGGCAGGGTGGGGGACAGCACTGGTAGACAGAGATACACAGCAGATGTCTGGCTTGTCTTTTGCACTGGGTCTGGTGTCAGAAGGAAGCCATGTTAAATTTTTTAATTTATTTTTTTTTATAGCAAGCTCTGATGTACATGGTTCCAGTCCCACCTCTTGGCCCCAACTGACAGCAAAACCCCCCATCTTGAGGAACTGCAAGAGATAACGATGAAAATCTGCACTCGTGTGCAGTATGGACTCGTGACTGCTCTTCCTTCCTGAAGCAGCACTAAACCTGAGATGTAGGTCAAGAGCTTCTAGAACACAAGCCAGATCATTTAGAGGAAAAGTCATACTGAGTCAGGCCATGCATCCACCTTGCCCTGATTTCCATCTCCAACAGGGGCCAGTAGTGGATGCTTGGAGGGGTACTGGTGCAAAATTGAGAGCTTAAAAATAGTAACGATAATCAGGAAAAAATTCAGAGTTTGCCCTCCTGACAGCACCTCCCAGCTTCAAGCAGTCACTCGGGGAGCCCCGAGAGAGCATCTCTGAACTTGCCTACCACCATTTTGACGCTGTTTACTTTTTCAGCCTCCACAGCACCGGAGGGAATTGAGCTCTGCGATGTGACAAGCGCTGCACAGAAAGCACTATTTGTGCCATACCTGCCGGCCACACGGGGAGGTTCAGGCACCCGTAACACCCCTCTCACAGTGCCAGAGAGGATAAGCTGCCCCCCCCCCAACACACACACATTCCCTGCCCCATGGTAGACGCCAACACAGGGTCAGCAAGAAGCTGCCACAAACACTCCGTACAGCGTAACACAGCAAGAAGGAAAGGCAAGGAAAGAACCTGTCCCCTATTTGCTTCTGCAATCCCAGACCAACCTCTACTATTTGGATTTAGAGAAAACAGCCAGTATTCATTCTCCCGGTATAAAAGGTGGTTACACTTGCAAGAAATCACTTGGTGGTAATTTAACTGAAGGAGGAAGAAATTTAGAGGTTGATGCAGCTGTGATTTGACATGGGCTAAGCTGGGGCCTTTGGAAAACCTTAATTTCCTTCAGGCCAGCCTGTTCTCCTTGGTTCACACTGTAATTAGCTTCCCCTGACATCCAGGCAGAGAGCCTAGACCAACAGTTGAAAATTTGGTCGGGTTATTACAACCTTTCAATAGCCTGGCAACAGCACCAATTAATATAGAGCTCACTGCCCCGCTACAAATGCTCTAAGGCACATTGAAAAGCAAGCTTTGGCTCAAAGAACTTACAATCAAAGCAGGTACTAAAAAGAGAGCTTAAGAAATCATCCCCAAAAGGCCAGTGCATTTAAGTGGGTGCTGAACACCCTTGAAAGTCCAGCCCCAACTGGCATCTGTACAAAAAAGTTTTAGGGAGCAGCAGCAAGGCAAACCCTACCAAGCAACCCAGGGTTATCACTTGAGGTGTGTTTTTTCAAAATGCTCATACAATATAACAGCATCTGTGACATACTGACCATTCAGTAGATGAATCACACTCCTAGGTTTTTCAAAAAAAAAAAAAGACGTTTTGCTCCTTCCTTAATGCCACCTTTAATTTGTCTTTCAGGTTTGGAGCCCCTTCATGGGTGCGCTGCTTTTGTGAAATCTTATTCCAGCTAGACCGAACAGCCAACGATGCTGCAGCCCTCTGGAGAGGGCAGGGATGTAGCATCAGTTCCTGACAAGCTCTGCCTCCGAGGCACGTGGCCTTCCCCTGGGGAGACAGCCAAAATGAAAAGGGAGAGCACCGAGGGCTGGGTCCGAGGTCCTGGGAAACACAAAACAAGCAGCTCTTCCGCATCTCCCATCACCAGCAGTATTTCTTTATCTTGGCCTTAAGGAGAAATTAAAGTTGCCGAGGACTAATTCAGGCTGTTCTTAAAGTGCCACCCAGGAGTAGGCGAGCTCTGGTGCACATGCCACCAGTCGTGCGGGAATCAAGGGACACACAGGGCTGGAAAACCAATGCCCACGTTAGTCAAACTCAAGAGCAGTGCTGGCTTTCAGCCAGGGGTTACTCCAGATGTCCTGCCCTGCATCTTGGGCTTTGGCTGCTTTACACACTGCTTTCCTCGCTCATGTCCACAGTGAGGACAACCATCTCATCCCTCTGCTGAAAGGGCCACAGGTCCTAACACTAAAAACGCAAGGCTGCAGAGTTCTAAAGGGACAAATCCAGTGTTTCACTTTTTCCAGGCTGAATCCACCTCCTGTCACTGACTCCAGTCACCTTCCCAGCATACCAGTTCAGGGAAACCAGTCAGTACCCATGGGAGTGGAAGCACCATCCCACCCACCCATTTGGGAAGAAAGCAGCAGCCTCACAGGGCAAGCGGTTGCCCATTAACCCAAAGAGTGCAAACAAGGTGGTGGGTGGTCCCGTCTCCCCACCGCCTGATGAACAGTGACCCAGGCGATCCGTGCCAAAGCTGCTAACGGCAATAGCAGCCCCAGTGTTATGTGAGCTATGGATTTCCATCATCCAGTGAAGCCACCAACCCCCCTCAAAGCCAGAAATTCCTTTGGTGGTTTCTCTAAGTTGGCCAATGCACCTCCTGCCCTCTGGGTTGGCTGAAAGATACTATTGCCCGGGAGAGATCTGCCGCAGCACACAAATGCGCTGCTGAAGGGACACTTACCCTTCAGTTCGCTCCCCTCACTCCCATGTTTCCTATTTGTTTCCCTTAAGACAATGTCTGCAGCTAAATGAACACATTACAGCAGAAATTTTATACTTAAATTTGTCCCTTGGGTGTTTTGCTGACCCTACCGAGAACTATATTTAAATGTGCAATTTCCTGGCTGGGCTCATTTGCAGTCCCTTCCCCCCAGCTGCCTATGCAAGTCTGGCCCAGAATCCAATTAGCTACTACCACCCTTTAAATCAAAAGCATTAAAAAAAAAAACTCAAACAAGAAAAATAAAATCAAGGATTTTAATTACATCATTCTTATTATATGTCTAAATACTTACAATTCCCATGCTCTCTGGGAGGTGGGCTTGAAAGGCTAGAAGATGACAGGTTTCCAAGCAGACAAAATTGTAGCCAGAACAAACAGTTTGACAGCAGAGAGACTCTGCCCACCCTAAGCAGAGCACGTTTGGCTTAATACACCGCAAAGCTGGATGCAGGACCTGCCCAGCACCCGGAGAAGGAGCAGCTGCTCCCCAGCATCCGAGAGGAGGTACGGCAAGCACAACAGCTTCCAGCTTCACACACGAAGGAGCACCTTCAGTCCATCTGGTTGTAATGCCAGGAACCTCCTTTCATCAACATCACCCCCAGACGCCTGGGAGGTGGTGGTGTTGCAGTTTTCAGAGGAGTTTAAAGTGAAGGAATGCCCAAAGCCCACAGACACTTTGGGCATCCCTTCCACTAGGATCACAGCTTGTGGCAGTTTCAGTATGGGGAATGGGACTGGGATGAAGAAGGCAAGGCTGTGGTTTACACGTGGTCAGAGGCAGTCACCTCCCACAGGCAAGCCCAGAGAGCACCCAGCTCTACTTTGAAATAAGTGACCCAGCAATCAGAAGACTGGTCTGCTTCTGGGATTTTGCTGGTGTCACACTTACTCCTTGGCCAGTTTCAGCTGGTCACGGTGACAGCCACTGCAGCAGCTGTACTGTGTTCCCGACAGCCCCAGCTTTGCACAGGAACAAGGCAAGGAGGATGTGGATTCCCAACACCATATAGCCCTGGTCTTCACCACGACGGAGGGGTGCTTCACTCCTTTCCCCGTCACATCCAGGCTCCAGCTTTTGCTGGTCAGGGTCCCAACGGAGTATTGCTGTGGCTGTTCAACTTCACAGTGACCTCAGAGCACCTCCAGAGCCCCTTTTGGGCAGGCTTCTCCACACCCCATCCTGCTCAGCAGCCTGTGCTCCAGCTCTTGGCTTCCTGCCTGCCTCCAGGAGCCGCTCAGCCGATCCCCGCAAAGCCTTTGGCTCTGGTGAATCTCCACAGGAGTATTTGGCCAGAGGACGGGGTTGCGCAGGGCAGGAGGAGCCAGGCCCTGTGAGGTTGGAAGCCATCGGGAAAGCAGACATGCCATTTGCCTCGGAGCTGGCTGACTGCAAGTGCCTCAGCCTGGACACCAGAGTTCCCAACTTCCAGCACTGCTTGGGAGGTACCACAGCTGCAGAAGAGGTCAAGGACTTTGGAACAGCCACGTTGCTGCTGGAAACCGCTTCCCAATATCAGCAAGTAAGGAGCAGCTGGGATGACTTCGCTTCAAGATATTAGCTGTCCAGGTACAAGCAAGCTGCCTTCAGCTGCTGGCAGGAGCTGGGTCTATCCTGAACAGCACGGTCACCTGTACCTGCTCCTGAAAAACACACAGGCTTCGCTCAGGCCTCCTGCCACCAAATCAGGGAACTGCAGAAATCCCACAGGTGAACCAAAAAACTCTTTTATGAGAGCGTTAGACAGCTCAGCCTCCTGGGGAGAGGAGCAGGAAAGGGTTTAGTACAAGCCACAGGCTTCTTGCCAAGAAAGTAGAACAAGAACTGCAGAGGCACCAAGTGATCCACAGGTCACGACAGCAGAACAGAAAGCTCCAAAGAGGCTCAAACGAGTACACTTGCATGGTGGGACAGGGATTCGCGACAGGAGGGAGCACTGCCAAAATAAATGTATTAAAGCACAATGATGAAATATCTTTCTTCATTGACTCCCCGATTCCACACTCTTCCTTTAGAGGGGAAAAGATACACATGGACAGATGCTTTTGCAGAAAGCTATCAGCTAGGAAGATCAGATTCCCCAGGAGATGCACAACTCTGAGCCATCTTCCTCTTCTCTTGCGTGCAGCTACACTGACAACTTGCAAAGACGCTCTGCAGAGCTCCCTAACATGCTAGAAACCAGTTTGATGGTGAAGTGTCAGCATATTTCTAGCTTAAGAAAAGCTGGGGCATGGGAGGAGAGAGGGAAGGAATGAGACTGATTGTCTTAGTCAAAGAGGCTGGAATGGATTTCACAGCAGGAGAATGTTTCAGGCCAAGGAAATATTTATTCATACCTAAAGAGCACAGAATATTAAATACTCTGGAAACTCTCTTTTCCTCCACAAAGTCTTAGTGGAATGAGGCTCTTAGCACTTTGCAGTAACCCCAACACACCCTCAATGCATCCAGGTGTTTCTACACAGCTCACAGCAGAAATTCAAGAATACTTTGGCATCGCAGCCATGCCATTAGCAGGCGGCTGGCACACACACTGTGAGTGGTGAGCAAAGGCGAGCAGCCTCAGCCCCGAGAGCCAGGGACCTCGCAGGGAATGAAGGGAGAGGGATGCTGGGCAGGCACCAAACCAAAGGCAACCCAGCAACACACTACTCTGGAGTCAAACCGGAGACTAACAAACAGCCCTTTAGCCTTGCAACCCCAGAGCACCTGCAGTTCTTTGACTCTGATCTGAAGGCTTATTTTCTATTGCTGTGGTATTTCAGATGCAGTTATCTCCTGTGCCTGATGCTGTACCGAGAAAACACTGGTCTCTGCCACAAGGTTTATGCTCTAAACGGCAAGAAAGAATGCAACCAGCGGACAGATGTTTGGAGCATGAGGAAAGCCATGGTGGTTTTGCTCATTTGTTCAGGACATGCTGCAGCAGAACAGATTCCCACAGGTGGGGCATAATCTTATGTTGCACTTTTGCCGCCGTGATAATCATTCTGGACAGCAGACATACAGTGGCATTTGGGTGGAGCACAGCCACTTTTTGACTCCTTGGAAACAGCAAAATGAAAATTAACAAAAAGTGCCAGTTCCATTCTGCAGTCTGACTTAAATCAATCTATATGGCATTAAGTAATGGACTCCCAGCAATTGCTATGAATAAACCATGCCTTTTTACTATTGCTTCAAGGCAGACTACAAGCACTGCTCACATCAATACTGTATGAGAAAGGAAAAAGCAGAAGCCTGATTAGAGCACGGAAACATGCTGGAAGAGACGCCTGATCTCTTGAACATATAAGTGCACAATAGTAACATGGCCTGATTTGCCAGCCGAAAGCACTGAAGTTCATGACCACTACTACAGGACACAGGCAGACAAAGCCAGCATCACACCCTTGAACAGACTGCACTGACCTGACAGCACTGTAAAGGAGCTATAAGCCCTCTCAAGTTTGCATAAAACCCTTCTGCCTCTTTCCCCCACATTTCCCCCTGCCAGTGCTGTGCCCATCAGACAAGCTGAGACCAACAACCTCATTCTTACCATTCCAACAGATCCCACCCTGCACAGGCAGTAACCCCCCAGCCCAGCCCCAGGGCAGAGGCACACGTTCCTGGCCCCTCTGCAGCCAGCCAGGGCTGGCCTGACAAGCTGCACTCAGACATCACCCACTTCTCCGTGCCTCTCCACCCGAGGACGAGGTGCTGACACAACAAGGCAAAAAACCCTCATCTCAGGTCAGTTTTACCCTCTGCCTCGCAGACCTGGGAGCCTCAGATACCATTAACCTTTGCCAGTTCAGCTACCCAACAGCTATAGGAGGGTCAGCCTGGACTTCAGCAACAGAGCATCTCATCAGCAAGCGGTCAGGGGGTGAATCTTCTGTCCTCATACCATCACTTGAGGCAGGCACACCATCAGCACAAGCAGACTCAAACCCTTAGTTCCAGCACAAACACCACCACAGAACAGCACTACCCAGACAGCATTACTAGTAGCAGGTGTTAGGAAGTACCAAAATCAAGACTTGACTTGTCTAAGTGGTTGGCTTATGCATGTGTACTATAATAATTTGTCACAGGAACACTGTACCAGGATCCTGCTGCCTTCCAAGGGTCTTGATTTCTTTAGCATGGGGGTACCACCTTCTATATCACCAGTATCCAAACCCAGTTCTCTCTCCTTCCCTCCCAGTTCTTCCACACTGATCTGTAACCACTCATAAAAGACGGGGAGGGAAGCTCTGAAGAAACACAATACACTTTTCCAAGGCAGCACTCAGCTCCCTTGAGGAGCAAATCCATCCTCTTCCTTTCATGCTACCATCAATCACTTTTCACATGCTGCAGCAAGGAAGCCTCCTTCCCTAACGGCGCTGTGATTCATCCTCAGATCACATCCATCCCAGGCTCCCTAACAAGGAGGCAGCTCACACATCTTCCAGCTTCTTGTCCACAGACAAGCCAGGCACCGTGTGCTGGAGTTGTATGAGGGAAAGGGAGGGTCTGGCAGCAGACACCCAGCATGAAGCCACAGCTCCAGATCTTCCAGCAGGGGTTCCTTTGAGCATCCCAGTTTCCCTCCAAGAGCTCACATCAGAGCAGCAGATCAGACTAAGACCACCAGCTTTCTCTAGCACATGAGGAGGTCCAGAGGCAGGAGGAAAGCTCCAGCGATGCCTGTGTGTTGCCAGTACCATGGTGAGGAAGCACAAAGGCAGGAGCTAGCTGAGAGTAACTTGCCAGAGCTGGATGCAGCAGCATGGGAGCTGGTAATTACAGCCAGCCTCAGGTAGGTAAGCACGCACAGCACTCTGCAAAGCTGTGCTGGCACTTTTTTTTCCTGCTGCTGCCCAATTCCTTCAGTTTTATCCATCACAGATGTGACAGCCTGCAACTGTGGGCTTCATGAGGCCATGCCCATGCTACTTCTATATACAAAATCCTACCCTCACCAGCTCTTTTGTGGGTTTAGGACTCACTTTATTATATAGAATAGAAACTTGAACTACTGCCTAGAGTGGAAGGTAGGGAAGAAAAGGCAGAAACCCATGATAAAGTCTCTCATGACTACAAGGGATCAATAGCAAAATAGTCTGAGTTAATATGTACATCAGGCAAAAAGCTTAGCTCCATCCCAGCCAAAACCAGCACAGTGCACTCAAGACTGCAAGATAAAATTGCAAGCAATCTCTGCAGCAGAGGGACAGCTGAGAAACACAAGCCACCAGGAGGACAGCAGCATCTCACCACAGAGCACTGCTCCAATACAGCACCAAACTGTCAAACGCGGGCACTAAAGTCCAAGTCACTAGAGTATGATGATCTCACACCCTTTGGTACAACTGATTCACAATTTCACCACAGTCACAAATCAACACTAACATGCCCTCAGAAGGTGTTATTCAGCCTGGGCTTCCACAGGGCTTCTTTATTTTTCCTTTTCCCACCCCAGCTGAGCCCCTCATGTCTGCTCCTAGTTTAACACCTATGCTAAGCGCTCAGCGTTTGGGTCTATCTGTGAATTGGAGCTCCAGGTTACCAAGGAAATTTGTAGCCAGAGGAAACAACTGAATGCATCTTCTTCATGTTAATGAAACATCTTACATACCAAAATCATCCCTCTCCATTTGAAAGCCTTGCGGGTGTGCAGGACTTGCTTCTACAGAGCATGCATAGAGTTCAACAGCCATACTAGAGATCCACGTAAAGAGAGAATACCAGAGACAAAGTGAAGTTTTTTCCCCCCCTCTGAAGTTGAGGAAAGTGTTATCTGCACAGCTGTGCAAAGTCAGGAGTCTGGCCCTGCACGGTTTCCCCATGGGAACAGGGACCTAACATCCATCCAAAATGGGTCATTAATGCTTTGTCCTCACAAGGTCACATAATTATGGAGCCACCTGGCTGCGAAAAAACAATAGGCACACCCCAGAAATATTCACGGGATATTGCAGAGGAACTGCAGGTTTCAGGGAGCTGCTCTTACTCCCACCATGGCACACAGCTCTGTGTTTTTGATGGCTTAATGCAGACCCCTCTGCTCCACCTCTGCTTTGCAGCAAGGACTTCCATCAAAACACCAGGCTCTGCTGGCAGCTGAAAAGGATGGGACACAGTCCTCCTCACTTAGAGCGAGCAGAAACCCCTGGAGACAGGGAATTGCAAATGGTAGCAAAAAAAAATATATTTAAAATCAGTGAGGTAATGAGTTTGGCTCCGCTGACCTTAGGGGAGCAGTTGCCACTCAGCACCAGGATCAGCAGAAGGGAAGGCTGGATTTCCATGGCTTTCTTCTTGCCCAGGACATACATATGGCTGCTCTGCAGAGAGTCCAGCATGGGAACAGGAAAAAGGGGAAGAGGACGCCTGTATCTCAAAAAGACACATTAAGTGCTGCTCCAACAGACAGTGGCACATCACAGCCCTGCTGTTTACACTCATACCAGTGTAATTACAGCAGTCACTGTTAACCAGCTAACAACTTCACCATAAACTCTCTGCACAATACTGAAGAATTAATCCCCAAATTCCACAGCCTTCCCCGAACACAGCCACCAATCTGCAGAAACACCGAAACCACCCCAGAGACAAACAGGCTAAATTAATCCCACATGGCTTCTGGCAAAAAGAACAACTATTTCAGAGGTACTCACCCTAAAATAATGCCTGCTCAGGGCAGCAACCCAAAAGAAACAAGTCCTCAACAAACCACACCTTTATCCACAAGGCATGACTCAGCTCATGTGCTGGTGCCACCAAGAAATAAAATAGAAGGGTTCATATATAGCTAGGTTCATTCCCTAACCCAGCAGGTTTCTGGGCTAAGAAGCTCCCAGCTGCCATGGGACCGCCTTCCCTTTCAGCTGCAAGCTGAAAATGTCCCCAAAAGGTTTTGACCTTTCAGGAGAACTTCCCCATCCAGGGACACCAGCACATGAAAGGAATAATTAAAAAAAAAAAATATTCTCCAATGTCATGTCCTTGACATTAATGACAAGTATTTATGCTTCTCCCTCTGTTTCTGTTCATATGACTTCTGCCAACAATAAAACTGAAGACTGCAATGAAACAGGAATATATTTCTAAAGACTTAGCCCAGCAGGAAAATGACCAACAAATCCAAACTGCAAATTCTTAAGCAAATTAAAACTGCAAGTTACACAGTGCTCAACTGCACCCCATCATTAATTATGAGCTCTATAAAATGACTGTATTTGTATAGGGTACAGGTAAAAAAATAGACTGGAGAGCAACACAGTAGCTGAAAACCAGAAAAATAGGAAAGGTTGAGTCTGATTTCCAGATGGATTTTTTGATAGCCCTGATGTTTGATTCCAGAAAAAAAAAAAAAAAGCTACACTTGCCAATTCAAAGCAACCCTTGAAGTAAGGCACAAGCCTTCTCTAGGAACCCACAGGAGACCTCCCTGCTTCATCACATCTCTGGTTTCATCCCTTCTTCCCCATGCCTGCCACCAGGTGCCACTTCTTGCCCAGACCAAGACCAAGGGCCCCCATCTGTAGGGCAGGCAGCTCTGGGCCAGAGGCACATCACACTTGCTGGCCACCCAGGGCCTGGGCAGCTCCATTTCTCAACAATTCTGCAACAACCTCCAAAGGAATCTGCAACATCCTGGTCTGGTGCTGACGTCCCTTAATCTTTTCTGTGATTAAGGACTGTCCTTAAAGCCACCACCTGCGGCCAGCTACACATGCCTGAGAAACACCTGAACTTCTCAAGAGCTGGAAATAGGCATGTATACTTACACCTCACCCACCACCACAAATCAGCAGCCTCCCACACATCCATGAAAGTTACTGCAGCTTCTTTCCACCATTATCTTTTAGATTAGTATCCTATCCTAATTTATCCATGAGCAGAATTTCTTCTTTAGAAGGTTTCAGACATTTTTTCTCCAACCATGCTAGGCTTAACCACTGTCTTAATTAAAACATGCTTGACTACATGACATTATTTGATACAAGTCATTTATCTGCTTCACCCAATGCTTTGATGCTTTATCTATCACAAACATCACTAACTAACCCTCAGATCTGCCATGACGACTGTGTTATGTCAACAGTTGCTTCTGTACATGTCAGTCATCCCCACCACTTTTACAGCCAGCTACCCACATTCATTTCTCCAACCACGTATTTTCTGATGACTGGGTCACCTCCCTGCACGTTGGATGCTTGCTTCTCAAAGCAAGCAACATCCTGTGCCAAAAAATAAAGGACTAAAGATCAGAAGAGAAACCATGAAGAGAAAGACGTAAAAGGAAGAATTTTGACAGGGGTTACTGTGTACCTAGTTTTCCCCAGATGTGTCTGCTTCCCTACATTTTAAGGCACAAGCCAATAACATTTTACATCATACCAGCTATACTTGGCTTTTACACTGACAGCTCCATCCAAAAGATGAAGGGATAACTTGCCTCCTCACTGGTTCTCAGCAAAGGGACGGGCTCAGCTGCCCGTCTTCTCCAACGGCCAAACTTCAGCAGCAGGGCTAGGTACCAGCAAGCATCTGCCAGAAGCTGTGCAGGAAGAAGTCTCCCCCCACCCCAAATTAGAGGTGGGTAAAAACCCACACATGAGCAGAGCCTGCCTCTCCCTGAAGCCAGTGTGTGCCGGTGCTTTGAGCTGCTGAACAGACCCATGGCCACTCCACCTGCCCATCATCCATCTGCACTTCAGGGCAGTAATGGGTATGCTCTCTCCAGGCATCCTCCCAAGGCAGAGTAATTGCACATATTGATTTCAGATGTTGTCAGACAAGCTGCCTTCCACAACTCCAGCACAGACAAAATCCTCACACTGAGCTCCCCACCAACACACATCCCTTCCCCCTTCCCCCCCCACCCCAGCTTGGCATGCCCAGATTTGCATCAGATTTATCCTCTCTGCCTCTCAGCCAGGCAAGATACACCCTCTGGAGCACCAAACCACCCTGCTAATAGCCCACAGAAGCCATCCAGCACCCCAGCTTTTTCCTGAAGCCTCTTAAAAAAAAAAGAGGCTTCTCCTTCCCCTGCTCCTGGGTAGCAATGACCCTATCAAGGCTCTTCTAAGGTCAGTAGTGACACTTAACAGCAGGCTTGGCTTTCAGACACGGCTGTCCTCAAGAGAGGCTGGCACAAACACCTGGGTTAATACACCCTTCATGTAACTTCAGGGAACAAACACCAGCAAGAAGAGATGCTGTACTCTGGCGAGCAGACCCTCGTCTGAGGTACAGTGATACGCTCAGCATAGTGCCACCTCTTCAAACGTAGCCAAGGTCTAAACCACACGAGCGCTTGTGGTGACTGCCACCTCAACAGTGCTTCTTCCTCCAGCAAACAGAACGCTGCCACGCTGTCCTTCCAGGTACCTCCTCTGCTGCAGGCTGGTGAGATTCCCATTGTAGCCACCCCACGAGAGCCCGTAAGGGGAGAGAAATCCCACGGTCCCTTCCCAGCAAAAGGAAGCGGGGCCTTGAAAGGCTGGTTAGTGCAAGGACAATGAATTGCATCAGGCAAAAGCCTTTATGCTTAATGAACACCCTAACGAAGCGGCACAGGTGTGCCAGCAGCACAGGCTTTGAAAGCCATGGCAGAAGTCAAGCACCAAGAGGCTGTGTGAAGTGATGGGGGCACCTCACCGCTCCCCAGGACAACGCTGTACGGGTGAGGTCCCCTTGCAGCTCTGCTGCAGAAGAGGCTGGATGAACAGCTCTGCCCACCCTCTCCGGGCCAGGAGCTGTCCTGGGAGGGTACGCACCCCCACACATCCCACTCCAAGCATGCCAGCTCCAACCCACAAGACAAATCCCAAAAGCAGGGAGAAGAAACAGCTGGAGACAGTTCCAGATTGAAGGCATTTCATACCAGTGAACACAGCTTAACTCAAGAAAGCAAGCTATCAGCAGCCAGCACCTACCGTAACTTAAAGCCCAGCCCTCATACCGTATCGAGCAATAACATGCCTGAACTCCTCGCTGGAACAACAGGCTGGTGCTTACACTCCTGGTTGCTAAGATCTGGCCTTCTCCAGGCAAAAGCCAAGGGAGTAAGCCCAGGAAAGCATTTTCTTGCTATGCCTGGAGATGAATCCTATGCATACCACGCACCCCAGCCCGAGCACGGGGCGCCGCGCCATGTGCGGGGACGTGCTGGAGCACAGCCCCATCACACTGGCTTTGGTTTTTCTCTTCAAGCAACTGAGATAACGGCTCTCTGCTTGCCTTATCCAGTCGCACAAGCAACACTTCAAAGCCATCCCATGTCAAACGGCAGAACTAATTGAAGCTGCCAGGGATGCCTCGCAGGGAGGAGGTTAACGCGTTGTGGGAAGCGGCACCGTGAGCCTGACTTGGAACCGCAGAGTATTGTAAATAGCAAAGCAACAGCCTATGAAACAAAACCTGTTCCATTAAGTTACAGCCACAACAGAACGGTAATTTTAGCTTCATCAGAGGAGCTGAAGAAAGCGCTATCCCTGCAGGATCAGCAGTTTTCCTGGCCCGCAGCGCACAGGCCTGTGGAAGCCGCAGTTTGGTCTCCCCCCGCAGCAAGGTAAGGGGGCGGGGAGCGGAGC
>JAVJGI010000001.1:104675980-104686315 GCA_035590275.1 Ibycter americanus | reverse complement strand
TGGGTGAAAACACGGGGATTTTTGCCAATATAACCAGGCAAAGAGGTGCTGGCGGCCCGGCGGGCGCTGGGTGGGCACGGCCGCGGATTTTGAGGCAAAACCCTCTTTTTTCGAGGCTGTGTGGCTGTGTGGTGCCCAAGCAGAAGCACACCTGGGCTAAGGGTGGGGTTTTGGGTGAAAACACGGGGATTTTTGCCAATATAACCAGGCAAAGAGGTGCTGGCGGGGCAGGGAGCGGAGGCTCTGCTGGGCGCGGGGGGTTGTGCCAGGTGAGGGATGGGGTGTGGGGTTGGGCTGGGGGAGCCCGGTGGTGGGGGCACGGGCAGCAAGGTGGCTGCTGCCTGGGCCGTGGGCGATCAGGCTGTGGGGGTGGGTGGGTTTTGTGGTGCCCATGTTGTCCCCTGACTCCAAGGAGGCGGCGGTGAGAGCGTGTCTCCTGGGGCAGGGCGGCCTTGTTCTCCAGGTGCTGGCCCAGGGGCGCCCGCTTCCCCCCCGTGTGGCCGGGTGTCCCCTCAGCCAGGCTCTGGCTCTACAGTAACAGCGGTCAACCCTGACCATGTGCACAAGCATTTTCTGAAGTCTTACAGCAAAAGGGAGAAACACTGCACATCGACTAATCCCACTGCCATCACTTGAGGAATTCCTACAAGCAGACACCCACCATGTTTTATGATTCATGCTTTGGCTTTATTTTTCCATTCTGCTCTCTTTTACCTACTTGGCTCATGGTTGACCGTGCCCCTGGGTCAAGGGGTTCCCACTGCAGCCCTGCACCCAGCTGCGACGTGTGTTTCCTGTGGAATTCATGAGGATGTCGATTTTGACAAGTGACTCGCGGCCGGGCTTGCTGGGCTCTGCTGTGACCCTGCTGGCGGTTGTGTCCCCACCAGGGGATCTTGCCTTTAGCCGAAGAGCAAGAGTTGGATTAAATCCACATCCTGACTCAACCCACTGCAGACTGCTGCTCCTTCCCGCTGTGAGAACAAGTGGGTAGAAATGCCTGTGCCTCCTTCCAGTGGGCCTGAAATAGTCCTCCGCTTTGGAAACAAATTAATTTCTTACCATGGGTTTCGTATCTCAAAACAACTTAACGTATTAATAATGCAGCTTGCGGTTTGCTACCAACTTTGTCTCCCATCCCAAAAAGCCTTGCTCAGGTTGTCACTGTGTTTAGAGAAGTATCAAAACGTAATTAAGAGACACTAATCATTAAAACAGCAAAGTCATTTTGTAAGCCTTGCAAAGACTTTGAACTTTTTCACTTACTCATTCTGTGGGTATGTGTCTTGTAGTCAGACATACCATACTGCAATTTACCGTGTGCAACCAAGTCTTAACGTTTCCTGCAGAAATGTGCTTTGTCACCCTGGCTAGTCACAGGCAGTTGAGCAGCTCTCTACGGATGAACAGGTTTATCCAAGGCTAATGCCCTTTCACTTCCACCTAAAATATTTGTCCATTCCATTTGCCAGTTTTCAGTCAAAAATGCTTTGAACTGAAATGTTTTGAATTTAGCTTGAAATCTTTGAGACCTTATTTGCCTACAGTTAATCTTTGAATTGGTAAAAAATAATGGATCCAATTATATGATCACAGCATGCTCTGTCCCCTTATTTATTTTGCAAGGAAGACAACAACAACAAAAAAAGTGGTTTTATCTTTAACTAGCAAGCTAAAATTCCAGTACTTGTGCAGTTCTAAACTTGACTGTTTAAGAGTTACTACATTCAGTGAAATGATCCCTGTTAGAAAGCTGGAAAGGATTGTTCTTTCAGCTCGCCACAGAGAAAATCCAGCAGAGAAGATCTTCCACGAACAGGAAACACTGGGGCAGAGAAAGGCTCTTGGACCAGGCGAACAGCAGTGTGACATGAACCAGCGGGAGGGTGGCAGAGCCTGCCATGGTTTAGAGTGACCAACAAATGTGTTTTCTAGTTTTTACCATTGGCAATTTGTCTGTCTCCTTCAGTATATTTTATTCATAATTCTGACAGTTTTTCCATGGTTTCATGTCTTTTAACTAATATGTGGTTCAGTTTTGCACTTCAGGTATACAGAATTTCTTCCTGCGGCAGCCAGAGCACCTAAACTGAAACAAAAATATAAATAATGTATTGAGGACCCATGGTTTCTGAAGGAGAGTGTTTGGGACAGCATCTCTCCGCCCTTGGACCAATCACCAGCAGCTGGAAATACTTTTTCATTTCTCTTTCCATGCAGAAAGCCTTTCTGACAGAAATAAGAAGGCAAGAAAATGCTAGGGTTTATTTTCAACACCAAAGCTTGGCACAAAAGGTTTCCAGCATCTCATGCTGCACGGGTTTTATGGGACCTCTGCCTTCCAGCCCACATTCGGTCTCTGCTCAAGGCAGTGGAGCTTCATTTGGCTAAAACCCAGGGCTTTTAGGAGCAAGGATCTGGCTGGTCTTTCTCTAGCAGTTCCCTGGTTCCTCCGTGTGTCCAGAGAAGGGCAACGAAGCTAGGGAAGGTCTGGAGCACAAGTCTGACCAGGAGCGGCTGAGGGAACTGGGGGTGTTTAGCCTAGAGAAAAGGAGGCTCAGAGGGGACCTTCTCGCTCTCTACAACTACCTGAAAGAGGTGGGGGTCAGTCTCTTCTCCCAACTAACAGCCAGTAGAACAAGAGGAAACAGCCTCCAGTTGTGCCAGGGGAGGCTTAAATTGGATATTAGGAAAAAAATTTTCACCGAAAGGGTTGTCCAGCGCTGGAACAGGCTGCCCTGGGATGTGGTTGAGTCAGCATCCTGGGAAGTATTTAAAAGATGTGTAGAAGTGGCACTTAGGGACATGGCTTAGTGGTGACTTGGCAGTGCTGTGTTAACGGTTGGACTTGATCTTAAAGGTCTTTTCCAATCTAAATGATTCTAGGATTGTAACAGGACAGCAGAGAGCCTCATCACCTTGAGTTCATGCTTCCAAAGCTTTTGCCTCCTTCCAACAACTCCGGATATTACCTAATGATCACTGATTAGATACCATCTCAAGCCTGCTCATCTGCAATCACCGATTAGATATCATCTCAAGACACCCACCAGCCTGAGCTCCTGGGCTGTCTGTTGGCCATGATAGACTCTCAAGGAAAGTAGGACATGGCTATGAGCAAAAGCAAACCCTCCTCCCAGCCCTGAGCGGTTAAAGCCCCACCAACCTCCTTCTTGGATGCCCGGTGTAAGTGCTCAGGACCCAGGAATGTGGCTGTGTCTATGGAGAGACTGTGCTCCTGTGGCTCCAGGGCACGGGACATGCTCTGAAAGACCGTAAACACATAGAAGGTAAAACATTGACCTGCTTCACAGGGGCTTTCAATTCAGCCAAGCAGGGCCTTGCTCATAAAGAGACAGCTTAGCTTCTCTTGAGCAACGAGGAAAGCTTTCAGCCTCCTGTTCCTCTTGCCATAACTACTGCTGAGAAATATTTTCAAGAGTTTCAGAAGTCACGTGGGCTGATTCATGTTTGGCTTGAAGATGCTGACTGTTTGGAAAGTGCTGAGGATTGTCCCCTAAAGACCTGTCTCCTTTAGCATCAGGCAGTTTAAATCACCAGTGACATCTGAAGCACAGTTTTAGCACCAGCACCAGGATTTGAAAATACCGCCTCTGGCAAAGTCTGCTAGCACTTGACCTAATGAAATAACCTGGTTAGCTAGTCTCAGTTAGAAGCTGCTATTTCTTCCAGAAAACAGAACAAAACAAAACAATCACGTGCCTCAGTTTCCCTTTTCATAATACACAAGTGTGTAGCAGTGATGACCAGTGCAAAAAGAGTCCCAAATAATGTCTTTCTGATGCTTAGATATGAGGGCTATAACATTAAAATAAGACTCTGGTATTTCTGTTCAATAGTGATCCGGTGCAGCTGGTTGGTGACTGTTACTTCCCGTGTGTTTCCTGGGTGCAAGGACTGGGAGGGTGTTTAACCTGCCCTTGAGTTACTACAGTCATGAGAGGGAGACTTTACATTTCCCCAGGCATTTCACAAGTATGTTTAGATTAAAAAAAGAGTTGAAGCCATCATTTCTTATAAGGAAAGCTTGGGGCAAATCTCTTTGTGGTGCCATAAAGCTGAGCAGGATCCATGCTTGGTACCAGGAGGCAGAGCTCTGTTAACTGGAATGATCCTGACTTACCCCTGCTAAAGAGCCCATCGGTTGACTGCGCCGTTGCTATAATCAGAATCTATTTGGACACTTTGACTTTTACGCTTTCTAGAATAAGGCAATAAAGCAATTAGAAATAGATAACAGAAGGAGAGAGCACTTCACCAAAGAAAGGAAAAGAAAATAGCCTGGCATAATTAATACAGAGCTGGCAGCAGCAAAAATGAGCTGTAACAGCCATACTGTCACCGGGACTATGACTGCAGGCTGAGCTGCAGATGTCTAGCGCTCTCATGGCAGAGGGTCCTTTTGCCACCCAGCACAATCTGGCCTGAGAATGCACATCTTTGGGACAGAAGGGAAAAAAAGCATCCTTTAGAGCTGGGAGGACGTAAATGTTCCTGTCAGCACTTCACTGTGTGTCAGCCAGAGGATTTATCCGACTGAAAACATGCTCCCACATCAAAAGAGAAAGGGAATTAGTGTAACCAGAAAGGCAGATGCTTTTTAAAGGGAAAAATCCAAGAATGTCCTAAGTGGAAGATTGGGTTAAAAATAAAAGGGAGTCTGCTGTGCCAGAGAAAGAATGAGTGGGCTTTTAGATAGGAGAGATTGCACAGGGAAGGAGCTATCTCTTTCATTCATTTTTAATTTGCATTGTTATAGTGTCTGGAAACACCAGGTGGAAATCAGGGCCTCATTGTGCTGGGAATTGTGCGCAAACATAATGATTAAGTGTTGCCAGCTCTGCAGAGGTTGAAATATAATTCCTCATCTCTGCAGCATCACTAACCAGCATAATTATTGCTGAATAATTTTTCTGCAATTGCTCTGCTGGAATATCTGTGCCACTTGATTTCTTTCAGAGTAACCATGCCTCAGGGGATGAAAAGATATATTTGTACCGGGTCCAACCTGGTAACCTTCACAGGTAACAATAACTGGTCAGAAGCAGAATCTGTTCACCACATTTGCATACGCATTCAGAAATTATTTGCTGGTGCCTTGGTTTTCCTTTCTGTAAAACGGGAATAGTAACACTGCACTCAGGGCTCGCGCTCTTTATCTAACCCCCATGATCGGTGCAGAAGTCCTCTGTAAGACCTTTAGAGGACTATACTGACAACATCACATACAAGGGCTTGTTAGTGCTGTTTGTAGTGATTTGGGATTAGCTGGAGAATATATATTCTTTCTGTGGTGTTTTCTGGCTGAAAGGACCGGAGGCAGTGTTTGATTTGCTGAAGGTTCCTTTTCTAGTAGTATTTTCCTATGAGCTAAATAACCGTGTAAAATTAAAAATGCAATTAAACAAGGAGTTTAAAAACCCAACAACCTAACAACCCTCAGTTGCCACAGCATAAATAGGAAGCAACACAGCCAACTGTCATTGAAGGGGTCTTTGCACGATGACTAAAATCTCTTTGGGTTTCTGTGACACTTTGGCTCGCTGCTCAGAGGTCAGAGAGCAGCAGGGTACACTGGCCGCATTTGTACAGCTTCAAATACAGGCGCTTTCTGGCCACAGCCGATGCCAAGCACAGAAAATTCTTCCCTAACCCTCACAGCGAGATCAGGTCAAACCAGAAGGAGCAGGAGTATGGTCCTGCTGGTCACCCACACCTCTCCACGGGGACTTGTACTGAAAGACCTCCGTGCAACAAGCTCACTAGCAGCATCAGGGCACTGCAGGGTGCAGCCTTTCTCTTTTGCCCTCCAGGGCAAATCTTAAACCTGTCACTATTCCCATTTTTCAGTGCTTTAGCTATGCAGACTTTTAACTGCTGTGTACTACCCTGCATTCAGTAATTTTGCATGAGTTTCAGCAAACCGCAAGGCACCGGGAGAAGGAGCTGGGAGCTGCAGTGCTGAAATAGAGCACCCACACCAGCCAAGGCTTCCCCGGGGGGCTGAGCAGCCCCTCCTCTTCGCTCTCCCACCCCTGGGCACCAGCTCCAGCCCTCTGGCAAGAGGGACCAAAACAATTGCCATGGGCTTTCCCTGCCTTTTCATACTGCAGAGGGGACCGATGTATATTAAAAAATCAGACACATACTCCGTTTCCCCCAGACAGCTATCGCTCTGCATAGCACCCACCTGAAAACCACGGGCCCTGGGGGCCCCTAGCTTAGAGAAGGAGCTTGTTTTGGTGAAAGAATTAAAATTACAATATCTCATTCTGCTGCTTGCAGAAATGGTTAGTGAATGAAAAGCAAACAAAAGGATCCCCAAAGATTGTGCATTTTAAAAAACATGCAAGGAGATGAAAATAAATCCTCCCATGATTTTTAAAGCAGTCTTGGGACTTCCAGGAATCCCAGCTCAGAGGGTTTGAAGAGCAACTACAGGGGATCATTTACAAGTAGCATTTTCCCTAATTTCCTATTCTGTCTTTAAATACTTCCTGGGAAAGAATAGGGGCTTTGCCTTACAAGCAGCTTGAAATATTAAGCAGGCAGAAACAACCCCCTGCTCTACCTGCAGCCTTGCGCTGGTTATTTTAAGTTATGACTGGAGATTGACCCCGTTTAAGTGGGTGCAAAAGGTTACCTGAACACTCTCGCTTCACTGCCTCTTGTTTGGCGACAATTTTCCTCAGGCATGCCTGTGTGAAATGGTCTCCCAGTCCCCTCTGCTGGTTGCAGCTTGCTGGAGGGCTGCACCGTCGCACAAGACGGTGACTGTGTGGTGCTTCGTCTCGATGAACGCTGCAGGAGACACCGGCTGCCTGGGGATGCCACCAGCCCCATGCCCTCAGTGCCCTCTAAGGAGGCACTAACCCCTCCAGAGACTGGGGAGCTTTCCCCCACCCTCATCTCTGCATCTCTAATATAAGCACTCGGCATATCTCTTAACACTGGTCAGCATCGTGAGAAAGAGTGAAAAAAATCAGCCAAATGGATAATCTTAAAAAAAGCACCCCTTCCTGTGAAAGCTGAGGCATCCTTCCAAGACCAAATGATCTCCCCATGGGGAATGGACAGCTTGACACGTTTGTTGAGCTTATAACCAAATATCACCTGCAACTGTCTGTGGCATGTGCCGCTGTGTCCCTACGAGCCCACCGCAGTGCATCCATCCTGCAGACTGCTTGCTCACGCTCCCACCACAGCCAGCAGCCTTGCAGCCATAGATCAGAGCAACCCCTACCGCTTCTTTACTGCCTTTCCCACAACAGCTGGCATCCAGTTTTGAAGTGACCAAGGCAAAATTTCCTCCAGGGGGTGTGAAACAACACTCAGAGAGTCTGTGCTGACGCATCCCAGAGAGGGAACAGAGCCAGCAGCACAGAGCAGGGTCTGCTGGTAGCCATGTGGGGCTTGGGCGTAGTTCGTGATGTCCAACCATACGTGATGAGTAGTGCAAGTCTTCTCACAGAGAGGGGAAATTTTGTTGCTGGGTGCAAAGAGCTGGTTTGTGAGGCTACTGCTGAGAAGGTCAGTTCTGACCAGCTAACGCTGACCGACGTGGGCAGCGGGAGGCTGAGCTGGCACAGGGCAGCCGGCCGTGATGGCCGGCAGTGCACCAGCGCTCTCCATCAGCCTGCCTGTCTGAGGAGGAAACCCAAGCGACAACCCTGATAACAACCGCTGCTCATGGCCAGAGGCCCAGGGGCCCTGCAGGGGAAGGCAGAGCCCCCGGCAGCCTGCACTGAGCCCATTGCTGAAGGCTCCACACCCCAGCCACATTCACAGAATTGCTTTGCATGCACATCCCCCCCCCAGCGCTGACACCCGCACCCCGGGGGAAGCATGGGCACCGCAAAGGGATGTAGTAGAAAAACTAAAGGTTTATTTTTTTTTAATAAAATACATCCTTACAAAATAACCGTTCTTATCCCATGCTGAGGGACTGGGCATGGTTCTTGCCAGCTCTCCTTCCCTCCCACTCTCCTCAATTTGCAGCTGTCCAAGGGTGCGGCTGGGGCAGGAGAGGCAGTGATGCTCTCCCCAGGGGCCCCAGCACACCAGGCAGGGTGCAGCAGGACCAAAGGCTGCAGACCCCGTGCCCTGCAGCAGGGCTGCTGGAGGGCCCTGAGGGTCTCCTAGTTTAACCCACCCTCGGTGTTGAAGCGTGTCCCACCAGCAGCAGGGCGCCGGGCCGGCCGGCCCCTGCCCTGGCTGCAGGGCACCATGTTCCCATGAGCTGGTGTCGGACGCTGCTCCCACTGGCCTTGGGGCTGGCGCAGGGTGGTGACAGGGGATGACGACCATGTTTTAGGAGAGGAGGAGAAGGAAGAGGGTGCGGGTTTGTTGGTCAGTGTGGATTCTGCCGAGAGAGAGAGAGGTGCATGGTGATTTCTGGTGTCTTGCTCCCCCCTGCCCCTCTCCAAGTGATGCTGCCATCGAGGATGCAATGTCAATCCCACATCTCACACCCAGTGCTGCTGTGTGCACTTGCTTGCCCTGGGAAACACTCACCCCAGGTTAGACACTACAACCCACAGCTCAGATCTCCTCTGTTCCCTGGAGCCCTGTTGCCTATCCAGGGGCCTTGGGATAACCCCGAGACACATAGCCCTCAGCCCTTTTAGCCACATGCTAGCGGGGCCCGGGGAAACACCACTCACCTCTCACTGTGTGTTGTCCAGCTTCTTTTCCTTCTTATGTGACTTCGACTAGGGGTTAAACAAGAGAAAACAATGATTCTTTTACAGACCTTCCCCTTTCTAATGCCAGGGGAAAATGTGGTCGAACAGCAACTTCTAACCTCCGATGTATAAGCATATTTTCAGATGAGTTTGAGGGCAGCTGTTTTTGTGTCCTATGCAATGCCACGAAACATCCCATGGTCATGGAGATGTTCTCAGAAAAGGGGACACTTTCCAGTTTTCTAAAGCACTAGTCTGCCCTGCTTCCCTTAAAGCAATGGAAGTGTTACCAGATACCAGAATATCTGCATATAAAGGGAGGGAATAAAGCTATTAACAGTGAGTCACACAGAAGGTCTCTAATTTTGGAGAGCAGATTCATGGATCCCAGTCTCTGACAGTCCCAAAGGCTCAGGATTCCCACTAGCTCAGGAAGGCACCTGGTTGCTCCTCGATATGAATGTTGTTTGTGTTACAGCATCATTACTCACACACACATCCACACTCACACACGTGCAAGAGCCTCCACAGGGGAGGGACTCGCTGATACTTACAGGCTCTTGTTCCGCATATTTGAATTTCTTCTGCTTGTAATAGTCCCGTCCTTGGAGAAAATGCAGCAGGAGCAGGTCACAGAGGACAGAGGCCTTAAATCAAAGTGCAGGTAGGGTTGGGGCTGCCCTCTCAGCTCACCTGTGCCACCTCGTACTTCCAGCTTGTCCCAGTTTGTCCCACAAATTAGGGTCACTTCTGTTTCAACCCACAACATAGTAGCTGCTAAAGAGCGTAGAGCTCCCGAATGTCCATTTAGGACATATGTGAAGCGTGCTGGGTTCAATACTGGGCAAATTAAGTCAACAGAAATTAAGCATTTCCACTTTAGGTATATGCAGAGCACAGCACCCTTCGGGTCATGCCAAAGTCTTTAATGATCATAACCAAATAGGATGCTGGTTTTTTGTCATGCACAAAATACTGCCCATCACCTCCAAAACCCCCTCCGCAGCATCTCCAACTTGAAACTATCAAGATACCAAGGCATGGTCCTGCCACGAAAGCCTGCCTTCCCCTCACTCACAGGGCAGAGGCTCCCATTAGCAGAATTCCCATAAGCCAGTGGCCAGCAGGAATCCATTTTCCTGAGCTAGCAAGGTAGGAGAGCACCTCCTTTCCCCCTTTTGCCCATCCCCTGTTGCCTAAGCAGGAGCCAGTATTTCACTGCAGCTCAGGGACACTTCCCCACGGATGTCACAGGCAAGGAGAATAATTTGAGAGTCTCCATACAGAGGCTGGAAATATCTGAACTTACCACTCCAAAAATACCAATGCCAGAGCCAATTGTGGTCATGGTCGGGATGATGTCAAATTTGCCTGCCTGAATAAAATCAGAGAAAATAGGTGATATGTTACAATCAGCCCGGGGGGGAAAAAAAAGGTGCCGTAGCTGTAGGTGGAGCTCAGCTAAAGTGTTGCAGCAACCCAAACCACAACCACAGCATGGAGAGAAACAGGAGCTGAGTAAGAGCTGGTTTTAAGCTCATTGGTCAAACAGAAAAATGCGGTAAGTTGATTTTGGGCTGACACAAATTGAAATTACTTTGCTTCCTGTATTTTTAATTAAAAAAAAAAA
>JAVJGI010000001.1:104660699-104674718 GCA_035590275.1 Ibycter americanus | reverse complement strand
CTCTCCTCATCTCTCCTACATCCCTGGGCTCTTCTTCATCCAGTCTCCTCTCTCTTCACCCAGTGCTCCCCCTCTTCCAGGCTCCTCAGTGCTCTTTAGCTACTTAGCCCAAACAAGCCACAGCTGTACATTATCCACATCAGCCAGCCCTCCACCCCAGAAGCCAGCCCACAACTGTATATTATCAATGTTAATTAACCCTCTACAGTTCCTCTACACATCTCCAGTCTTTCAAGGGGCTTCCTGAGATCTCAGCTGAGCAGGAGAGTCTGCAAGGGGGAGGACGGGTACAGGGAAAGGCAATGGGGTAATTCTGAAGCCAAGAGATGGGTTATCACTTTTCTCTTGCCATTCTAAAGACAGCACTGCTGTCTGGCACTGCAAAGGTAGTGAGTGTTTTGGAGAACAGTCCCTGGTCCTCCACCACCTTTTGAGTGCTGTGGGATCCTGAAAGGTGTCACCTCTGAATTCTGCCTGGAGAGTTAACAGGGATCTCCTTACCTGAAGTTGAAGCCCGGTGAAACATTACTGTCATCATTGTAAAGGCCATGGAACTGGTAAATGGGTTTGCAGTACCGGACGGGCCAGTCAAGGTCGCAGTTCCAGTCTATGGTGATGCCCACCACTCCACCCTGCAACCGAGAGGGGAGTCATGAGGTTACTCCTCCTTGGACCTAGCCTGCACAGAGAAATGCTTTCCCTCCTCATACGTGGCCTTCCTTGATGCTATGAGGTGTCCTGGCTCTTCCGGGTACATGGACCCCACCACTGCTTCAGCCCTCCTGGGCAGCCTCAGCTTTGTGCCCTATACATCACCCTACGTGCAGGTGCTTGCTTCTGCCCTAAATGTTGGAGACACAACGAAATTCACACCTTCTTGTTCCTGGTCAGCACGCCGTGGCCAAGGCATGGTCCTGAGAAACAGTGCTCCCTGCAGATCCCCCCCAGCCCTTGTGGGACAGCCTTCCCTTGCCTGAGCTTGCCCATGAGATTTGCCTTTCCTGCCATCAAACCATTAACATCACAGGGAAAATCAAGGGCGATTTAACACAGTCATAGAGGAGAGTGAAAGGAACCCATGAAAATCAGAAGAAAACCTCTAAGAGAAGCGGCCACCTGCTGGGAAATGAAGCAGTCCCTCCTGAGCTCGCTCCAGGTTGTAACCAGCTGTGCCCCAGAGGCTCGTCTTTTTGCACTTTAAATATATGCAAGCCTCTGATTTGATTTGTTGCCTAGCAAAGTTAGGTTAAGTGCATAAATAGCCGATACTCTTGCATCCCGCCCTGAGAAGCGCTGGGCAAAGCTGCATTTCTGAGCCTGGGGAGAGGCTGCAGTTCACATTGTGCGATGACCAGTATTTGACCATCCAGCCGAGGTTTCCAAGCTCAACTGGATGGGATTTGGCCACGCAGCTCTAGTTATTCATTGCACAAATTAAAACAAACTGAACCCTGGATTTACTACCAGTGAGACAAGTCTTGTCAGTCTTCCAGGGGAGTTTCCAAGAAAGGCTTAAATATTAGGCCACATCAAGGAGATTCATAATCTTTAAGAGCTAATTCTGACACTGCCTCGCAAGTCCTTGAGAAAGCAGATCCCTCGTGTCTCAACAGCTTGGGGATGATAGCTCTGTCAGCGTCCCCCTCAACATATCAGCAAGGAACATAATTTGAAATTAAAGTACCTTAACAGCCAGGAAGGTAAAATTCTGACCCGATTCCTTCACTATGTACCCCAGGTCAAACACGGGGCATAAGGAATCGGTGACTTTGTGATAGGTGCATTTCTTCAGGTACTGTTTGGTAACGCTCTCAACCAAGTTGCGCCTGTGAATGAAAAGACAGTGAGAAAGAGTCTGAACAACTCAATAATTTGGGTGGAAAAGGACCTCTGGATGTCCCTGGTCCAACCTATTGCTCCAAGCTGGGTCATGTCAAAGCTCATCAGACCCCACGCATGGAGACTGGGTCCTTTCCTCCAGCCCTGCCTGGTTTCTCCCACCTCATCAGCAACTCATTTCCTTTGAACCTCCTCCTGCGGAGGAAGCCTCTGCTGTTTTCTTTCTTGCAAATGATCTCCACCTCTGCTTTGGGTTTGCTGCTTTGCCTGCTGCCCAAATGCAGCACATGTCTGCCTGGCCTCACGTCTTCCAGCAGCCCCCTCTCTCCTTCCTCAGCTTCGGAAACCCTCCCGTGGCCTCCACCATCCCTCCCAGCTGCCTCTCCTCTCCACACCTCAGCTCATCTATGGGCTCTGCCCGGCAATGCTCCGTGCACCAACAGTTTTCATCTGGGAGAGTTCATGGATCGTGCATCCCACAGCTTTTAGAATTAGCTGGAGTTTGCTATCTCCTCCAGAAAGGGTGAAAAGGAAAGGACAGCATCTTGCCTTCCACCCTACTCTGCTCTTTTGCCTAAAAATAGTCTTTCTGTGAAGCCTCCCTGACCCAGATGGTTTTCTAAGACTTGTGCCTTGCTCAACCCCGTCCCATCATTTATGCCTAGCAGTTCATTAGCAGCAGTGATCAAAGGCAGGAAGCTTCCCCATGACCCCAGCCAGCCCTGGCTCAGCCCCTGCAGCAGCACCCAGCCCGGCCGACCCCACCTCCTGGGACCTGCTCTGCCCCGCCACGTCCCCTCTCCTGCCTGCCCTCACCCGAGCTGCCATCCCTCCTCGCTGCGGGTGGGGATCCCCTCTCCCAGCCACCTCCCGGGGTGCAGCGCAAGGTCGGCTCGAGGCTTTGCCAAGCGTGCCGGCTGCCAGGGCATTTAACCTTGGCTGCAGCGCAGGGATGCGATCGGCTTAGAGAGAGGAATCCGCCGTCTTCAGCACAAATAGCTTCTGTTAATTTGTTCCAAATCAGATATATAATCGGTGTCATTGCAAATCCTCTTACGTGTGCGCCTTCAGCCAGCAGCGCTGTTCCCAGCGCTGCCTGGAAGGGGACGACCCTATACCCTGTTGCAGAAGCAAGTGAGAACCGTGATGTTAAGAGGGGCCTCTGCTCATTTTTGGGCACCAACCTTGTCCTGGCTGCTCACACCCCACTGTGCCATCTAGTATTTTACTGTTATCTTCAGGGAGGAAAAGGAAGAAGAAAAATGAAGAATCAGAGAAACTGTATTTTCACGTGCATCGTGAGAGGGTAACTCAGGGGACATGAGTTCCAGAAACCTTTCCTGTAAGCACAGCTACCAGCCGAGGTGGGACAAATTTGGGAGGGAAATGTCTCGACTCCTCCAAGCTGATCTGGTGATCAGTGCAGCAGTTAAAGTAGTCGTGGGCTCACTGGTGAGGGATGGCAACCTCTATATCAAGCATCCAGCTACACCCATGGCCTTCCCTGAGGGACACGGCTGGAGGAACCGAGCAGAAGCCATCCCCCCAGACCTCCCCTTACCTGGACACCTTGAACCTGGGGAAGGTGATGCTGTTCTTGATGAACAAGGTGAACTTCTCTGCTTCTGACAACAGGGCAGGGCTGAAAAACACAAGCGTTGATATGTGTCCATCACTCGGCTCTCTGGCCTCTAGGGAAAGCCCCATGTGATGGGGATTCATCCAAACTGGGTCAAGTAGGACCCAGAAAAACTGGTGATCTCATCCCTTCCCTTTCTGAATGAAAGATCCCAACAAGGTTCAGAAAAGCCCCAAGGAAGGATGGAAGTGCCTGTTAGGGGACAGAGAGGGAGTTAGGTTCTGGGATTTCAGTTAAGAAACCCCGAAAGCACAGTGAGGTGGCTGGAAGAGAGCTCAAGGGCCTGCATGCTTCCCTGGGCTCCTCGATGGACCCTGGCTGTCCCTGTGGCCACCCTGCGAGGAGGGGAGGCAAGGAAGAAAAGGACTTTGCATCTACCAGGATGTGCTTCACAGTGGCCGTGGAGGCTGGAGATGGAGAACATCTCACGGGCAGAGCACAACTTTCCTCTGAAGGCAGACGGGATGGATGGGGGCTGCTAGTCCATGCACAGAGCACCCAGCAGAGTTGGGGTGAGCTGCTGGCAAGGTCAGGAGGAAAACCATGCCAGGATAGGCACAAACCCCCTGGGAACACTGGGCAGTATGTACAGCCACAGGGTCTGCACTGACCCAGGCTGTCCTGGCAGCACCCTGCAGAGCCCTGGCTTGATCTGCTCTACGCCAAGTGCTGCTGGTGCAGCTGGGGTGGGATCGGGCTGGAAAAAGGAGCAACAGCATCACTCCTTACTTGGGAATGTGGTCATCAACTTCAACGGGGCACCAGCCAAAGATCTCGCAGGTCTTCACAGAGCTGTTGAAATGCACACACTTGCCTGTCATGAGCCCTGTGGGGAAGAGCAACAGCTGCTCACACTCCTGGACACCGGGAAATCCCAGCCTGACACTGGGATGGATGGGATGTGGTTGGAGCTTCAGTTTGCCACAGACATCCAAGACACAAAATACTCAGGGCTTTGGTGCCCCTTTCTGAAAAGAGTAATTAATTGTGGCCTCTCAGCTCGGGGCAGTGGTTCCTCTCACACTATTGTACAGGGGAGCAGCTGGGCATTTTTCTTGCTAAAATACACCTCAGAATATGCCGAGCTGTTAGAAGGATAGCAAAGTGGGGGAAATGGTTTAGTCTTGATTAACCTTTTGTTGGCAGAGCTTTTTGCAGCTCAGGCACCTTTCAGAACGGGCAAGCAGGACCAGCCCAGGGGGACCGTCACCCGGCATGTCAGAGGCTTTTCCCAAACCCTGTCAGCTGGTGGTCCGAAGCGGGTCCCCCTGCCAGCCACCCCAGCCACGCTGTGCTCAGCATGTCCCACCAGAAACGCCGGTGCCAGACCCCTGGGGGCCACGTGCCGTACCTTGTCCCTGGCGGCTGTACTTCCCTTTGCTGCAGTCACTGTCCCGCGTACAGAGCCCCGCGTCCGGCAGCTGTTTGGGGAAAGCAGGCAGCCGCCTCTCAGCATCACACCCTGCGGTTTCGGTCCCTCTGTCCCTCCTGCCTCGCCTGGCAGCGCTATCCTCGGTGGAAATGCCGCCCGGCTGCAGCCAAAGCCTTATCTGTACCCTGCTTCCCAACCAAGGATGCTCAGATTAAGCAGAAAAAAAGGGGGATTTTCTTTTTTAAACTCCAGGCAGATGCTTTTATTTAAGCCTTGAGCCTGCTCTGCTTGATCATCTCAAAGGGAAGAAAACTTAAACGGATGTTGGCTGTTTTTCAGCAGAACAACAGCTTTCACGTAGCACTCGCAAGTCAGGAACGACAGTACGGGGCCAGGCTCAGGCTTTTACTAAACCTCCCCATGCCAGGAACTCCTTCCCCAGTGCCACCACCACAACCCCCCTAAATTACAGAAGCTGAGGCTGCTGAAGGAAGCCAGTGTGTTTACCTCCGGGCAGTTGCCTTGTTTCTGTCCAGGGGTGACAATGAAGTTGGTCATCACCACAAACGAGTTGTCCCCCTGTGGAGATAGAGCCAACAAGCTCACAGCCAGCACGGTGTTTTCTGATGGAGTCTCTGCGAGGAGCCTCTGCCTGGGGCAAAGTGTAGGGCACCCAAACCACCGGGGCATGTCCAGGGAGATGGCACCTTTCTCCCTAATTTTGGGTCCTCCACTCTCCTCCACCACAGCTTAGGAAGCTGGGAGTGGCCCTGGAGACCTGCAGTGCCACCAGCACCAGGGACGGTGGGGGACCCCCTTTACTGCCGAAGATGCTCGTCCAGAGGCACCGGAGGAGCCTTGATCCTTTTGGAGGCAGCCTCAAACGCGCCCCATCAACCATGGTGGCTCCCAAGCACTGAATGCTCCCCAGGGGCGATATGTGGGCAGAGGTTTGTGGCAGAAGCAACCTGCTTTCCACCGCAGGGACACCATGTCATGGTTAGCCCCATGGAAAGCCTACGCTGAGGAGCCCATCTGCACCCCAACACGTGGGGAAAAGCAGCCGTCGGGATAAAAGGAACCCCCCCTAACCCACCCACCATGCCTCCTTACCTGGGGTGGGAAAACATAATCCACCACATCCCAGATGTGAGGGCCCATGACACTCTCGTTGGTCAGCGTCAGGCCTTTCAGCTTCACCGAGACCGAGCTGACGATGCTGTCCTGAGACTGGTAGCCCTTCTCATAGAGGAAAACCCACCTGGATAGGGAAAGGTGGTGGGGTGAGCATGGCCACTGAGGCTCATCCACAGGAGCCCCAGGTCCCAGCACATCACTGTCTTCTACCAAGTACCACCTGGGGGCTTGTCTGCCAAACTTCCTCCAGCTGGGTAAGGGACACGTGGCTGAACTTTCCTACCCTTTGCTCGAGGCATGTGGTAGGTGCGGGACCTGGCTTCCACGGTGGGATGATTTATTCTGGGGACAGGGATGCGTTTTGGGGCTGAGGGTGTGTGAAGGCAGGTGGTGCAGGGCGGCCGTTGGCCATCTGGGATTAAAGGCTACGGTGGGTTTGCAGCTTGCTGGGCTCAGTGACCCACCCGGACCCTCCTGATCCCCTTCATAGGCACTCTTCAAAAATCAGTGCCTCCATGGCCAAGACAGGGGGAAGTCTGGACATGGCTTGTGTCCAGGGCCACTGTTCCCCACCCAGCAAAGGGAACCACGGAGCCGTGGCTCTGGGTGCAAGTGGGCTGCAGGAGCAGGGTTGGGGACACTGCTGTGGCTGGCATGGGGCTCTCCCTGCATTTCCCAGCCCATTGCGCAGCCATTAGGGCGGGCTTCTGACACTATTTAACCTATGGCATAAACAAGCTGTCACTGGATTAACTCCGACTTAGGAAGACTATAAACATGGGTGAGCAACCATTTCGGGTAACGCTCTTGGCGGCGTGGAGCATTCCCGGCACTAAAAAAGGAGTGATCTGCTTTTTGTCCCTGCTGCCACAGGCACTGGTCCTGTTGGCTGTGACAGAGAGGGCACACTGCCCGTGGGACAGCCCGTGGTGCCAGCCCAGGGTGTCAGCACATCCTCGGGCACCAGACTGATGGGCACGGGGGAAAATGGGGGAAGCCCAGGCGCTGTGCAGAGCTCTGCCCTAGGGGTGATGGACATTATGGGAACCTCGTGAGGATGGTGGGTTTTGGCTTGCAGCCCCATTAGCATCCCAGGACAGGGGGTGAGGGGACCTTGGGGGTGGCATCTGCCCCAGTACCTGGGGACAGGAGGAGAAATTCAACACTGCTGCCACCCCAGCTGAGACCCCCAGCTCCAACCTCCTCCAAAGCAGAGGACCATACTGGGTTACACTGGTTACACTGGGAATCTTCCCCACTTTCCTCACTGCAGGAGGCTGTGAGCTGGCTAGCACCACGGTGGAGTCTTTCCCTAATTCTGCCTCCAGCGCAGCCTCTGCCACGGCCACCTCATCCCACCCTGGCAGAGGTGACTGTGGGCACACAGAGCCCCCCACTGTGACACAGCCTCCCCATGGCAGGACAGGTTGCAGCCCCCACCCTGCCACTGAGCTGTGGTCATGGCAAACGAGGTGTCATCTCATCATCATGCTGTAAATGCCACCTTGAGCTGTGCCCAGGTGCTGAAAGTCCCCTGGTGTTGCTCCCCACTGTGGCAGAGTCACCAAGCCCTCCTCGCTCGCTGCCCTCACCCTGCAGCTCAGCCCGCAGCCCGCTTGCACGTGGGGTTTTCAGGAAATGAAAGCCAGAAAGCAAAATCCAGCTGAGAAGCGCCTGGCATCACCTGGCCAGCAGCTCTAATGCCTTATCTCAGCATCATCAGCAGAAAGAGCAGCTCCCCAAGGGTGAGAAGGGTCTCTTGGTGGCATCAGTCCCATGTCCCTCCTCTGCACTGATGGCACTGCCACACATCCCTCCAGCACAGCCACGCATTGGCATGCATCCCCATGAGCATCCCGTGCCTGCTGCCAAGGAGGACAAAAGCTGGGGTAATTGTAAATAAAATAAATATCTGTTTGTCAAACTTGCTTTCAAAGAAGACAAAATCTCAAGCACCGTGGCTCAGTGCAGGCAGGGGGCCGGAGGCAGTGCTGCAGGCAGCGAGGGGATGCCAATGGCTGGTGGGGCTACGGGCAGCTGCATTCATCACAGGCAGCCCCTGGCTAGCAGAGCCCGACCCCACCAAAACAGCAAAAACTTAGGACTTACAGCAACTTTCTGCCAACTTCCTCCCCTCTGCCACTGACTCCCAGGCTGGTTTTCTTTTTGCTGCCTCCTGGCTGCCTGTTCCGTTTTAGCTGGGTTGCTTAAGCCACATTTCCTTAGAAAGTCCTGCCCTGGGCAACCATTTCTGCCAGTTCCCCACCCACAGGAGCAACCGCCCCCAGCTGGGTTTGCTGGAGCCCTGGGGCTTCATGGGCTCAGCCCGCAGGAGAGCCAGTGCTGCTCCCAGTAACACCAGTCTGGGCCGGTGCAAACCCCTTCGCAACAGAGCATCCTTGAGACCTTGGCTCAGCAGCTGTTTGGGAATGAGGATTACCCTTGTGAGCCAAAGTGCTGGTGAGCAGGGCGGGTGCGATGTGGGGGTCCCACAGTGACCGCCTGGGAAGCTTTTCCCCCTTTCCAGGGGATCTGTGCTAAAAGCAGGGCTGAGCACTGCTGCTCCCCACAGCTACTTGCTTCCACTGAGCCCTGGAAGCTACTGCCTCTGCTCTGGGCTTTGGGCACCCTGCGCCCCAAAAACACCCAGTTTTTCCAATTCATGGCCAGACACCCTCTCTCCCTGCAAACCTCTTGCCGTGGGACCTTTCCTGACGGAAGGGTGCTAGTCTGTCTCGAGGGCTGAGCCCACAGCAGCTATGGGGGCACAGCAAAGATTTTTATCGACCATCTCATCCCATCGCATGGCACGTCATCCCACAGCGAGGAGACAGGGAGCGAAGCCCTGTGGCAGGAGCAGCAGCCCCAGGGCACCCGAGGACACGCATCCTCGCACGGCTCTGAGCCTGCCTGCTCCACTCACTGCCTTTTTTAAGCAGCTGTTCTTGCATCGTGGCTGCTCTTAGAGCTGCCTCCCACAAGCAAAGCAAACCAGGGATTTGGAGCAAGGCTCCGTCCTGGCCCCAGCTGCTGGGCTGGCTGTGCCTCCCCGGCGGG
The DNA here is from genome assembly GCA_035590275.1 of Ibycter americanus. Taxonomy (NCBI): domain Eukaryota; kingdom Metazoa; phylum Chordata; class Aves; order Falconiformes; family Falconidae; genus Ibycter; species Ibycter americanus. The sequence goes on along the minus strand of JAVJGI010000001.1, from coordinate 104,665,674 downwards.
GCGGCGGACGGAGAGATTTATGGCCCTGTCTCGAGCCGCTTGGGTCTCACAAATCACCGCGCTGGCCCCAGCTGCCTCTTCTTTAATATAAATGAAAATAAAAATAACAACAGATTCTCAGGCCACCATCCAGCAGCTCGATTGGGATTTGGATGCAGCTCAGTGAGGAGACGGGGCCCCGGCGTGCAGAGTGGGGCTGGGCAGGGCTGAGCCTCCAGCCTGCACACGCAGCCGCTGCTGGGGAGGATGTGGGGACCAAGCAGCCATCTGGAAGACCCATGGTGAGACACTGGGCTGCATGGGAGTGGCCACGGCCAGGGAGATGCGATAGCATCGGCAGTAACCACCCCTGCATTGGGATACAGGTGATAAAGGAGCCCCTTCATCTCCGTTGCTTTTTAACCCGGTGGCAAACCATTAATTTGGGGGAAAGCAGGCGCCAGGGAGCCTTACCCGATGATGTACGCCAGGACGATGAGCTGGATCAGCCGGAAGGTCAGTCCCACCTTCTTGTTCCTCACCAGCACCATCCTGGGGGTATCATACTCGAAGAGGAAGGAGGACACCTTCTCCATGCACTTCTGCCCCATGGCTGCGCCAGGGCTGTGCCGCAGCCTCCCGTCGGCCTCGCCGCTCGCCGTGCCGTGGGTTGGGCCGTGCCCGCCGCAGCTCGAGCAACTCCTCTGTTTGCAGAGAGGACGGGAAAAAAAAAAAAAAAAGAGAAAATAAAAACGCTATCGGCCTTGCTCTGCGCACATCTGGGCTGTCGGGTTTCCTCCTCTGCGTGAGGATGAGGTTTCCTCTTCCTATAAGCTCTGGGCTAGGAGCAGCCGGTGCCCTACAAGGTCTGGGGGTGGGACGGGGTGCGGGAGGGTGCAGGGCCACCCCGCTGCCAAGCCCACGTGCCACCAGGACGGAGCCGCCCGCCCCGGGGGGATGCACCCTCGCCCAGGCAGGGGCTCACCCTGGGGACAGAGGGGCTGCGGGCAGGGCTCAGGGTGAGCAGGGACCACTAGGTATCCCTGGGGGCAATGGCGGGATGGAGGAGATGGTGGGGGTCCTGGGAGAGGATTTTAGGAACTGGGGTTGGGGTATCTTCTTTCCCACCCCAGCAGCCACCTCAGGCTGTGGGTCTCCCATTCGTGTCCCTAACCCATGTCCTCCTCAGTCCCCCAAAGCTGGGAAAGGGGAGGTGGGGGCGCAGAAACCCCAGCCCAGCAATTTGGAGCCAACCCACAGGGCAGCTGGGCACCGGGCTTGGCCCCCTCCCGCGGTGAGGCCACCCAGCTGGGGCTTGGCTGGTTCCCAGTGCTCGCACAGGGCTGGGCTGGGCGCATTTCGAAGCATTTTCAGCATTTCCAGCATTTCCTGAAAGGCATGGCCGCCGAGCCAGGGTCACAGCGAGGGATGCTCGACAGGGTGGTGCAGACACTGCTTAAGTGAATATCGCTGAGGAAGGGGCTGGATTTGTACGTGCCAGACTGAAATCTGGGTGTCAACATCGCTGCAGGGGGAAGCTTTGGTGGGGGGGTTGGCTCATTGCTGGGGAAGGCGCAGAGGCTGTGGATGGGGGACCCCGTAGCTGAGCTGCATCCCACCGGGCAGCTCTGCTGGGGAGCGCTGGGGCTGGAGAGGGTTGTTTCTGGAGAAAACAGGATGTTTTTCCCAAAAAGCCCAGAGCCCAGCAGCTTCAGTAGCCCTGCAAGGACAGGCTCCATCCCGTGAGCCCTGGTTCATCTGCTGCCTCTTGTCACCTGGGAAGAGGGGCTGCCTCTCTGCAGCCACCGAGCCTGCGACAAGGTCGCTCTCTGCAGGGGGAAATTATTTTGAAAATATGGAAAAGTTGAACCTGCTGGGATAAATCTTTCCTTTCCGGAACTTTTAACATCATCACCTCTCACATTCAATTGCCCATCACTTGGCACCAAGTTGACCTTTCGACTCGATATTTTACAGATCTGACAACCACGAAATGAGTGGAACAAATTGATTATCTTTGCTGGGCAATAGGGAAAACGGGGGGAAAAAGCAGATGAACCATTTATCCAAATCTTTTGCGCGTACCATGAAGCCTGGGAATCAAAATCAGATGATCCCACGTTACAAGTGACGTGACACCATCCCAACGCCCCAGTCCTCAGCAACATGGAAAGCTGTCGGACGGGGAGCCAAAAGCAAATATGAAATGCTGATGCTAATCATATAAGATTGAAGGCTGATACTGCTATTGAGCAAAGCAGACAAACCTTATAAGCTTAGATATCTGTCAGGAGAGAAGCAAATAACTTACTGTATGAAACGAGGCCTTTTAGGGAAGGCTGCTCACCCTTGCCAAAGCCATGGGGATAATGAAAATAGGACAGCTAAATTTAACAGCAAAATGACTTGTAAAAGAGTCACTTCTAACCTTCTCTCTGGTACTTGGAGTCAATAAAATGGTTATAGCATGGATTTAGCTAAAATACTTTCCATTGGGAGATAATATGCATCTCCCATTTTAGGATCTCTTGGAGCCACGTTGCAGCTGTCGAGTGGGGCCGGACCCCATGGACACGTCCAGGGTGATGTGGGGAGCAGGGGACCCCACCACGGGAGCACCCGAGGGGCCTGGGTCTTCTCCTGGGCTGCTATCAGCACCCAGCATGGGCACCATCTTAGCCACGTCACCCAAATGTTTGAAAAAAAATCATAGCCCAAACCCTCGTGGGCTTGCACACCATCATCGCTCACGCCTCTCCCGTGCCTACACCAGCCCTGGGTTTGCCACTCTTTAAATGACTTTATAACAGGGAATTTAATAGCTTTGGGCTAAGCTACCTGGCCCCACAACCGTGACGTGGGCGTGCAAGCAGTGCCAGCTGGCCAGCGTGCCCGGCTGCCTGCCGGACCTGCATCCTGCACCCCCCCGTCTGTGGTGATGCTTCTCCCGGTGATAACCCACGTGAGCTGTGAGCGCACCTCCCCGTCTCTGCCAGGTGGTTATCGTGGGGAAGTGCTCTACTTGGGTCGTTAAACTGTTAAATTACCTGCCCAGACGGGGCGGTTGCCTGCTGGGAGATGCTGAGTTCACAGGGCTGTGATAGTTTCTGCTGCGGCTCAGGTGCTGGGCTGTCCCGTGACGTCAGGGCTTGCTTTCTGTTTGCAATAATCTGCTGTGATCATGAATACATTACTGTAATGCCTAAAAATAATAATAATAAAAAAAAAATTAGTGGAAAGAGGCGTTTAGAAGTGTATCGTGTCAGGTGCAGCCCAGAGGAGTGCCCACGACCTGCTGCACAGACACTTGCACAGCAGCTGTGACCCTGGGGATGTTTTTATCTTGTGTTCCTGCAGACACAAAGTTGTATGATGCTGTCGATACGCTCTCAGTTGTCTCCTCTGAACAGCTTTTGCATGCTGCTTTCAAGCAGAGCAGGCGGGAGTCCCTGGGGGGTGCTCTGCCTGGGGGGATGAGGTGCAAAGACTGTGGCAGCTTGAGCTGGGCTGCAGCAGGTCCTGGGCATCGAGGCTGGGTTTGCTCCGGGCACAGAAAGCGCTGAGCTGGGTTTGACCTGAGCAGCACGCAAACATGGGACCAAGCAGGGTGGAGCAGGACACCACCAGGCAGAGATAAGGAAAATGAGCCCGTCCAGCTGCGCTGCCCGTGGGAGAAGAAAACAGAAGCAGCGACAGCAAATGAGGCCCTAATGCCTCTGTGTGTCCGGGCTTGCAAAGCCCCAGGACCAGCTGGCCCAAATGCAATCCTGGGTCAGCCAGCACTGCCTGGTCCCCAGCACCGGGCTTGGCCTTACTGAGCATCTCATTCAGCTCCAGCTGGGTCAGACACCGAGGGTATCCCTGGCAGCGCTGCACAGGGGTAGCACAGGACTCTGTCCGTGGCTGCAAAAGCAACTCCTTCCCTCTACCTGTTAAATAAACTTGACCTCTGCTTGGGGCTGTTGAGAGAAAAAATGCAAAAAATGGTATTTTTAGGGGAGACATTTGGAAATGTGAGCGCATCTTTGCTTCAAGCTGGGACAATGACCCAGAGGATGGTGGAGCTGCTGGGGCACAAAGAGGGTGGTCTGAAAGCCTCTGCATGGGGCTCGAGCCAACTGCACCCAGGAAAGCAAAGCCGTGGTAGGCATAAAAGCTACTGGGTCTCTCCAAGCTCTCAGACATTGCTTTTCTAAAAACTTCTTGGGAGGGGGGAAAAATTATAAAAATAATAGAAGCAGCTCATTACACAATCCAGACTCATGCTTGGCAGCTTCCAGCACAGAGCTCTGAATTTCAGCACAAAAATGTGCAGCACGCTGCAAATCTGGAGATGGGGAGGAATAACACGGTGACAAGGAGATTTAAAATATGACGGTGGGTGTAAAGGGGACCTGCCGTGGTTGAAGTCGCCAAGAAGAACCCCTGAAAGTTGGTGGCTCTTCCCAGAAATTTTGGCTGTCACGGACCCCCTTGCCCCCACCAGCCGGAAGAGATACTCACACTGCCCCGTTGGCGATGGGAAGAAGGGGTGGAAAAAAATTGGCAGATGAGAGCAAGCAAGGTCCTACGAAACAGCATGTTCAGTTTTCTTTCCAATTTTAACTTGTCCTTGACCTCTCTTCGCTCCTTCCCAGCAGGGCTGGCTCCACTCCGTGCCCGTCCCGCGCTGCGACGCCCCGGCGCAGACAGATGTTTTTGGTGGTACTCACCCCACAGAAGCAGCATTTCCATCCCTGGTTGCTGTGGCAACATGTTTCCCTGAAAATACCTTGGCAGTGGTTTAGCCAACGCCAAAACAAACACATGAACCCAAGATGCTGGGGGTACCCAAGGGTGTCAGCAGCCCTATGCCCATTGCAGCCACTGGGAATGTGGCCAGAACATCCTGTGGGGTGGCTGAACACTTGCCATGGGGTACAGGGACCCTTGGTGGGTTTTTTTTTTTGGGGGGGGGGGGGGGGGGAGGGGGGTCCCACCTTTTTTGTGAATCATG
>JAVJGI010000001.1:104601392-104660599 GCA_035590275.1 Ibycter americanus | reverse complement strand
TTTGGGGGGGGGGGGGTGAAGGGGGGTAACACCTTTTTTCTGAATCATGCCTCTGAAAGACATGCATAGCCCCAGCAGTGATGGTCCCCAGTGGTCCAGGGACCAATACACCACGTGAGGAACCGGTTGCGGCGGGGGTGGGGGGTGGGGGTTGCCTTCACTGCTATGTGCTGAGACAGTGCTGCACCCTCAGGAGCGGCTGGGGTGGGGGACGGGCTTGGGGGCCACCACCAGCCATGGCAATAGTGGCCCTCATGGACTGACACTGGAGACCAGGTCTGCATGTGGAAGGAGGAGGCCAAGCAACGGCCCCTTCCAAAATTCAGTGTTTGCTTGGGTGTCCCACATCCCTCTTTGTAACGCCCTTTGGGTTATTAAGTTTTTAGGTTTGATTAGGTTTTGATTTTAGGTTACCCTGTTACATCCTTCTCCTGCTCGTAGCATTGGGAAGGGGCGCATGGGGCCAAATCCCAGAAAAAACGCACCATGGATGGATGTTGCCATGAACCCAGATTTGCTCCAAAACATGACCTGCAGTTGCATCAGGATTTTCCGCTCAAAACGTGACCATGGGCAGAGCTCTGGGCAATGCGGAGATGGAAACTCACGGCCCCGAGGCCCTGCGCCACCCTCCAGAGGAGGCCAAGTTATTTAATTATTACTGATTTAATAATTATGTCTTGTGGAGGTCATTACAGGGCTTATTTAAACCTCCTCTCAGCTGAGAGAGATAAGGTGAGGACTATTCTGGATGCAGTCAAAATTAGCACTGTTATTTGTATTCTTGTGCCCTGAGAGCGAATTAGCTGGTACTTTAAAAAAAATTCCCCAACAGTCGTATCACGCCACTCCTTTCATTTCGCCTTTGTCGTCCCATGCCAGAGACAAGCTCAGCTCCATTTCTAGTTTGGCTGCTCTGAAAACCCACAAGAAATCCTGATCTGGTGAGCACAGCTCCTTTTACGGCTGAAGAATGCCCTCGGGCGCTCCCGTACAGCTCCAGGGGCTCCCAAATGTTCCCCAAATCGGCCGCAAACAGGGTAAGAAAAGAAAAAAAAATGCAGAAAAAATTAATAAAACAACAGAAAACCCCAACGTCGTCCGGTAAAATTGCTTTTATTTCTGTAATTTCGTAAGTATAAAACAAATCAGCCCAATATTGTGTGAACAGAGTGGGTCATATGGATGTGACCACGAGGAGCCTTCCCACATCTTCACGGCACACCTGGCTATTTACAGTCGGACAAAGGACATGATTTAGGAAGCGGTAATTTAGTGGAAAAATATCTCTCATATAATAAAATAGGAAACCTTGTTTCTTTCAATTCTACCCCTCAAATAACACCATCCCACCCGCCTCCCCCCTAAGATATGATTTACCTTTTGCTACGATGCACAAACTCAAGAGATTTCTAGATTTGGCTGTTCAGGCTTCTCATATATATAAAATCGGCGTATGGCCAGACTGAAGCGCCTGAGGGCACCCGCTGGCAGCTCAGCAGGTGCCCTCCTCTTGGTCCCAAGCACCCGCATCCACCCAGCTCAGACACCCATGGTACCCATGTCCTCATCACTCCAGACACACACAGATTTAGGCTCATCTAATGCCCCATTTATACCGAAAGCTGAATGGCACCAAGAGGACAGGTCCAGGGAGCACAACTTACCTTGTGTGTCCCCTTCCTCACTGCAGCCCTGCAAACCCTAACCCAAAGTGCACCATGCAAGCTCTGCCCTTCTCCTTTGTCCCCAAAACCAGACCCATGGGCTGCTTGCCCACCGGGGACAAGCCCTGCCAGAAATTGTTACAGCAGAAGTGGGGAAAAAAAAGCCCAAGTGGGACTGAACAGGGCGACTGAATCTCTGGCATCATTTACGCAAGGTGATGGCCGTGCCAGGTATGGCCCAAAAATCACAGTAAGTTCTAGGAGTTGGTACTGGGGACTCCTGTGAATTTGAGTTCCAGGAGCAATATGACACCAAGGTCACTGAACCTCCTGAACATCTCCCACCAACGGGGACGTTATTAGCCTGAGCCCCTGCACAGCAATTATTTGATTAGTTTTGGTGGAGCAGAACCCTGACTGGGAAGCAGCACTATCAACCTGATGTACAAAAGAGGGACCAAAAATTGCTGCTGAGTTTTTCTGTTGCTCCTCTGGCTACTTCTGGCATTCACACAGTGCGCAGAGACTCTGGTTCAATCCCAGATTTGATGCTCTTACAGGAATGAAATCCCCCAGCCTCTCCCATAAAGCCTGTCCCTCCTACTCCTGACTCCCCCAGCGCCTGGTGGTACCATCCAGCCTTGGCTGAGCAGAACATCAGAAACACACGTACGACATCTTCACAGTGCCAAAGTCTCAAACACAGAAATCAAAAACCTCACCCAGACCCTGAGCTCTGCAGTGGCCACGTGACACAAGTAAAACATAGGATGCAGTACTACTCTGCTCTGCAGAGCATCTCTTTTTCCCATTTCTAATGTGCCTCCCGACGGGACCACACGCCGCAGGGGGAAGAGCTCATCCAGCAAGTAGCCACAACGACACAACATCCCGAAACAGCCCAAAAGACTTTGCACAGCTGCTGCCCAAAGCTGACCCCCTGGGTGCTTGCTCCAGGGATGCGGGACCCTCCCCTCCTGCCTGGGCTGTAATCCAGCACGGTGCCTGGCCCCTGAGAAAGGAGTATAAAGTGCTCGAGGACAACCCCACACTGCCATCCTGGTGCGTCCTCCACCGCCCATCTTGCATCGCTGCTTCTGTTTTATTTCAAAACTTTGAATATGCCAGGCAGCACAATCGAAATAAAACTGAAAAGGAAATAATTCCTAAACTCCGTTGTCAAAAAAGCACCAATCCCAGAGGCTTTGCCCCTAAGCTGCTTTTTTTAAACAAACTTTTGGGCAAAAGAGCCACCCAGTGTCCATCTCCCTTGTATTGCACAGAGTCGGGTGCCTTGGTAAGACACAAACCCAATCCCAAAGCAATGGTCTCGGCTCTGGGATCTCCAAGTTTGCACAAGAACACGCTCCAGCCTCTAAAAGTGCCCAGCACACTGCTGGTGGCATACACGCAATAAATAACTACACCGTGATTTATCCTCACCCTTCACTGAAGCATAAGGGAAAAAATAATTAGATCGACGGATATTTTTCTATTTCATTAAAATATTTGAACTATAAGCCTCTGTAATCAAAAAGCATGCAGTGAAAACCTGTATTCCAAGTAATTAAAGGACAGAGGGAAAGAGAGAGATGTGGTTAACCGTTCCGAAGGGCAAACAGGGATGCATCAAAATGGTCCCTCCCAGCAAGGGGGATGCTGGCTCCAGGCAGCCTTAGTGCAGGTTTCCTGCACTATTTTCTAGGTAGATCTAGAGGTTTACGATATAAAGGCAAATGCAATTTGATGCTGCTGGGAAGAACAAGCCTTTGGCTGGGACACAGCTCCGGTTTCTTGCCCGTGATGGCTTGGGGTTTGGTTACGCAGTTGCAACCCAGTGACTGCACAGACTGACACTGCCTGGGCTCGCAGCAGCGTGGCATCTCCATCGGCGACAAAACACCAGCAACTTGGCATCTCTAGCAACTCTAAGTTAACAAACTCAGCGTATCTCTTCAAATGGCCGTTCTGTCAGTGGGTTCAGAAGGATGCCCGGTATAACCACCCCCACCTCTCTGCTGTCAGGTGAGACTAAACAAAAATTACCAGCAGGAATTTAAGAGAGAGTTAAAATTTCATGATTTCATCTTTGCTCTGAAGCAGAGCTCTTTCTTTCTTCCTTTTAGGTCTCCTTATTAAAGACTCCCATCCATTACTCAGTACTCATTAGTGGGACCTCTACACAAGAAACTCATCCACACACATACGTGTCTGGGTAAAATTAATAATCCTACACCAGACAATAAGCCCAGGGAAACCAGGGTAACTCAGGTGGTGCAAAACGGAGTGGATGGACCAAGCAGGTCCCCAGAGGCACAATGGACTGAGGCCACCATGTCCAAGGAGATGCCATCGGGCAGCTGAAAGCTCTGCTGCATCCTATGAACGGGGCTGGGATGCTCTGAATCCAGTCCAGCCTCTCCCAAACTGGTTTTCAGCCTCAAGGAAACACAGCAACAATTTCCTCTGAAGTCACCAAGCTGGTACTGGATTAAATTCCTGCTGGTTCTTTCCCTGCACAGAGAGCTGGAGACAATCTGTACTAAAATAAGATGAAATCCACCCTTTTGGGGAAGGACAAATCACACACCCACAGCATTAGTCTTACTGAAGCCTTACTTGAAAGCTTTAAGCAGTACCTGGGTCATGCCCTGGTCCTCTGCACCAGGGTGAGTCTCACCCATGGTGAAAATCTTTAAAGAGGAACTGGTTGCCAATTAAATCAATTAGACATAACACGTTTGAAAAATAAGACTACTTCAAGACAAACTATAATAATATTTTTAAAAAAAATCTGCAACATTATTCTAACCACGGAGTATCTATAAAGATCTTTTTTTTTTTTTAAGAGCTCCATATTAAAATTCCTTGAATACATTATATATTAAATACAGTAACAACATTTCATGCAAGGTTTATGTACAATTAAATCAGCTCAGTAGTATAACAATTCTGTACATTCCCATTGGTCTGGGGGCTCTGCTCATCTTCAATGCTGGTGATGGAGAAAAGAAAGGAGGGATGATATTTGGCACCTACTGTACAAAGGAAGAGTAGCTCTTGCCCAGGTGAGAGAGAAACAGAAAAGCACTGGAAGCTTTCACAAGGCAAAAAGTAGAGGAAAAAACCCAACAGCAAAGGAGCAAAATGCTTTCCAAAACCCTGGCTCTAGTGCTGTTGCTGAAATTTAAGAGGATAGAAAGATGTAGGGCCTGGCTAACTAAATATCGTCAGAACGGGTCATAGGGAAACGCGAGGAAAACAGGAGGCAGGATTTGGAGAGCTGGGGAAGAAATCACCTGCTATCAGCTTCTCAGCTGACGCAGTTCAATGGACAACGATCAATTTACTGGATCCCAAAATCCACTCCTGATCCACAAACTCTCACTGCAGCCTGTGTCACTCCTGCTGCAGAAAACCCCACGAAGACTATTCAAAATAAAGTTGGTGCCTTGTAAAAAGGGATGTCACGACAAACACCGCTCGCGGAGGACTACGTTATGTACAAGCATACATTCATCCCTGCCCCGAAGGCAGATCACCGGTGTCAAGGATGCCCTGTGCAAGACAGCGATGTTCTCCAAAGCAGAGGACACGACCTCAGAGACAGGCTCCTAAGGGCTTAAGCTCTACTCCTGCTAGGTAATAGTTAAAAATCAACTGAGGAAAGAAAGTGTGACCAGGAGGGAGGAACACAACGTCGGTCATCCCCATGCTTTGCTTTAAACGGTCGCCCCTGCGAGGAAGAGGGCTCCGGCTGAAGGAGCGCAGATGGGATCTAACAAGACGCCAGGGACCAGACAGGACTACGCCACGCTTCGGTGTCGGGTGAGCCTGAGAAGGTGCGGGGCTTCCCGCAGCACGGGGATCAAACAGGACAGTGTGATAAACGGGGAGAACTTCACCTTCCATCACACGCACCCAACCTCGACGTACGAACACACACCGGCGAGACCCACACCGCCCGCGGTCGCGCCGTGAAGCCGTTTCCAGCTGCCGGAGCAGAGCGCAGCAGCCGCGGCGATGCGCCCACCGACACTGCGGATATCATGGAGGGTCAGCGACCCCATCCCACGGCTCCCTCGCCTCCCTCCCTGGCCCTCGCCCACCGCCAAGTCCTTCCCAGCCCCGTGAGCTGCCCTCGCACATCCCGCCCCCCTGGGGGACGCAGCCTCCCGCCCGCGTATTGCCTAAAATCCCGACTTCCCCCCTCCCTCGATGTCCCACAAAGGGCGCCTTGCCTGAGCTCACCCCGTCGGTGAAAATTGGAAAGAAGGTCTCAAATTTTGCAGGAACAAATCCCCGAGGAACCGCATTACGACGACCCAGGTCCACACAGCTCCGTCCCCAAACCCTATGCCAGCTGTCCAGTAATGGCACTCTTATGTACAGGAAAAAGAAAGCTACAAAACAAAACAAAATCAGTATTTTTCTTTTCGACGATTCACCCGCATTTGTCTGATAGTCGGACACATGCATGTCCTGCTGGCTTCTAGCGATGGTCACGCATGCAAGACTTCAGTCCGAGTTACAAGTTAGGGATCCTTTAGTTAGGAGCGTTTCCTTCGTGTCATTCATTTCTTGTCCTCTTCTCCTGAAACGAAGGAAAAAAACGAGAAGAAAAAGTATTGGCAAGGGTTCAAAAGCAAACCAGCTCCCTGTCTTTGTTATCAAGAGAGGCTGATCCCAGAAGGAACCTGGGATCCCATCGGCGCAGAGCTGGCTCGACTGCAGCCGCGGCAGCCCAGGCTGCACGAGGAGGAGGATGCTGGTCCCCGGGTGAGGAAGGGCTCGGCATGCTCAGCCTGCAGGAGGTAGGAAAAGGGGTGAGTTGGAGCCATGCAGGCAGGAACAGCGGGAAGGCGAGCAGGCAGGGACCCCTTGTTATTGCTGCTAACGAGAGCATCAGGCAGCACGCAGGGAAAGGCAGCAGCGCGGAGAGGAGGAAGCTCACTGCATCCCACCGCCCATCCAAAACCCTGTCCCGGCTGCTGCCAACAGATGGATACTGCTCCCTAGGCTGACACCACTTGTACACACACACACTATATATATTTACATCCATATATATCCCCAAAACAACGAGCAAGCACCAATCTACCCATCTCAGCCGCTGTCCCAGCCCCAGGGCTGCCCTCCTCCCTTCTCCCACCCCACTAACGGATGGAGTTGGATGTGGAGGTAACAGGCAACACATGGCCTGAAGGAAAGCTACGGTGTTCAGCTTGAACTCAGTGTGGGCAGCCTTGAAATCCCTGCCAGAGCTTGACTCACACCAACTGCATTCCCAAATTTTCAAGCAGTCGACAGCAGCATCCCCGGCCGCCCAGGCAGCTGCTAGTCTTCAGTCCAGGGCTGGGACAGACCTTGCTGGCAGCTCAGTCTGCCCAGAACAGTTTATTTTCTTTAAAAAAAACCAACAAAACCACCAGGCAGCACTTTCTGAGAAGAGTTAGAAAGATCACTTATCGTGAATCTTTCAACCATATTTCTCTATCTTTCAGCACTGCACGTGTCACCCAACACATCTCGCAGGGGACCGCCGTTACTGCGCTCTTGATAAATTGGGGTCCTGCCTGGGGTTACCAGCGAGGCTCCGCGCCCGCTGCCAACCCTGGTGCCGACAAGCTTCCAGGAGAATTAATAAATAACAGAGGACAGAGAGGGGGGGAAATAAAAACAACCTTTTTTTGCAACTTCTGCCAAAATTTCTTTCCAGCGCTGGCTGGCAAGCCCAGCCCTCCTGTCCCGAGATCAGACTGATGGCTGCAATGGCAGCATCCCTCTGGATGACCTCCGCACCGCAGGCTTCAGGGCAAAGCAGGGATGCTGGTGGCCACTCTGTACTAAATCTCATTGCAATAGCCAAAATTCACCTCCTCCGCATTGCAGGAATGTCTCTTCAGTAGCTCCCAGAGCTGACCAGTCCCCGCTGGGTGACACCGGCGGTTATTTGCCAGCCACAGCACTTCCCCAAAGTGCTTCACCCCGTGGCTGTGCAAACAGCGGGGCCACCGTGCCGTGTGGTGAGCAGGGATAGAAAGGGGACAAGGGGACGCAGCTGCAGCACCGACAGCGAGCCTTTACCCACAGTTACAGCTACTCTTCAAAACGTTACTCTCGGGCCTCAGAGTAACTCCCCCAGCACAGAGCGAGTGGGGCTGACCGCAGGCAGCCGAGGGTCCGGCACCCACGGTAACAGGACAGTGGTCCCCAGGCGCCGGCGTCCGGCTCCCCGCGCTCCGCTGAGGAGCAGGGGGGATGCGGGGACCTGTCTGCACGAGTGATGGGGCGGTGCTGATCCGTCTGCACCCTGCCTCACACCAGACTTCTCAGGGGTGTCACAGCCCATCAACTCTTGCAAACCTGCAACCGAGCACCACGAGCTCACCTCCTACAAGATCTGTTCCCCACCAGGACAGCCCAGGCTTTCTGGGAGGTTTTTCCTTATTGCTTTTGACTTTCCTCTTCATGAGTTCCCGTAAAAGGTGATGCTGGAGGGATGCAGGCTCCAGCCACCAGCCCAGATCACTCCCTCCACTGAGGGACACACTGCAGCCCTCATAGCTCTGAAAATTGCACGTCCCCCCATATCATGCCGGGGCACCCCGAGCTTCAGCTGAGACCCTGGACCCCAGAAGAAAACCAAAAGGAAAATCCTCCTCCCATCCCTTTGCAATGCCAGGGCAGCAGCACCAACAGCTTCCCTCTGTTCTTCCATTTCTAAAGGATGGCACGCACACACACAAATGAAAGAGAGGGAAATAAAAAGAAAAACAAAAAGCAAAGCAGCAGAGCTGTAAAATCCCATCTGGAGAGATTCCGGCCCTGAGAGGTACGGCACCACTCTCCTTCAGAGCATCCCACAGCTGAAGCGAACGACTTGGCCCGTGGGGACACATTCCTCGCCCGGCGCCAGCGCCCAGCCAAGGTAGCTCCCGGCAGAGATTACCCTACAAGGGCAGGCCAGGGCTGCGGGCGCTCGCTCCCGGCTCTCTGCCGCGCTGGGAAGAGGGATGCCTGCCGCTCCGCAGGGAAAGCGGGTGGCTGCAGCCGCCCTGTGCTCCTGGCGGAGTTTCGGGGGGCTGCCCTCATCCCCAGGTGCAGATGCATGGGGGAGAGGAGGGTGAGAAGCTCCTTTTTGCGACACGCTGGAGGTTTTTTTGTGATGGGACACGGAGATTTTGGTCCCTGCAGATTCTGGGCTGTCTCGGAGGGATGCGGAGCCCCAGCGGGGAGTGTGACTTGTCACCGCACAGCCACCTCTGCCAGCTGCTCTCCTCTGGGAGGAAGTTAGAGCATAAAGCTGATGTCAACTTTGCAGAGAAGCAGCTCTATCTCCCTCGGCAGTGGAGATGCTCACCCAAGGGTGCAATCTCACCTGCACATCGGCTGCGGGGCACTGTGCTGCCCACCACAGAGGGGACTGGGACCCGCTGGGGACAGGTACCCAGTGGTGCAGCCACCACCTTGCAGCTCCTGCAAAACCGCCCAGGGGCTGCCATCCCCCCTAGGCACAATGACAAATAGCTGCACAAACGCTTATCTGCCACAAAGCATGCCAAGACAATTCTTGTGCATCAAAACCTTCTGATTTTCAGTGACGCTGCTGCTGTCAGGGCAGTTGTGGTGCTGTGTTGCAGAAAGCACCCGCTTCTTGACTCACCCCTGCTTTTACCACTGCACGGGTGGCAATGGGGAAGCCCGAGCCCCCCTGCTGCTTAACAGACTAAAACCAAGTGAAAACACCATGGTGGCAACACTGACACCTGCGATGGGTTTGCTTCAAGGGGGTGAAGACAGGAGGCCCAGGAAGGCAGGAGGAGAGCAGGGTGGCCACGGCAGCAGGCTGATGGCGCACAGAGGTACACGAGCACCGGGGTTATCTCAGTGTCCTGTCTGGATTTGGTACCTTTTGAGAACCACTCATCAAAGAGACTCCTGCAAGGTCTTGGCATAGATGCCTGGAAACCTTCCTCCTGCACGCCACGGAGCTCAGAAAGAACAATACACTTAAATGCATAGAGCATGGCAAATATTAAAAACTCTAGGGCAAGAGGTCCTTGAGGGTGGTCAGCCCTCGTGAGCCTGCCAGCATGTCTCTGTGCGACAGACCCCTGAGAGGGATCTGGAGAACATCTCCACATTCCTGACCTGCAGGTCACACCAAGCCCACCTAGCTCAGCCGTCCACTTTCGCCTGCTGCCTCCCAAAGCTGAGACAGCAGAAGCCTCAGAGGGGCCAGAGGTGGATGAAGACAGCAATACATGCAAAACATGCAAGACAGGAGGCTGGAAGTGACCAGGTTGATGGGCAGAGGAATGTAAAGCACCAAGACCACAGTGAAAACTGAAGAGTCTCAGCTTTCTGCCACTTCAAGGACAAGGAAAATCCAGCATAATGGAAACACAACTTATCTAAATCTGATCAAAAGAGAAACTTTGTCATGCAAAACCTGACTCAGCGGAACTCACAGCTGTATGTACATTGCATCCCTCAGCTGAACACCCTTGGCCATCCCTGAGAAGGTCCCACAGTGGAGACCATCGCCAAGCGTTGCCTTGCAGAGACCAAGTGGTAGCCTGGCCCCTGGCCAAAACCACCATGCAAACAGCTGCTTCACAGGCTTCTTAGACCTTATTTTGAAGCAAAACACAGAGGCCCGTGTGGGAAAGGAGCTCCCGTCTGGGTACGGGGTCCTTGGGCTCTGTTATCAGCTGGTTTTCCAAGCCACGTTCACCCAGACACGTTCCAAGCAGGTCCCCACCACACACGAGCAAGACTTTGGAGGAAGCACGGGTATATGGCATTCGGGGGTGAGACACGTAAGAAACCCAACCCTTGCTCTGGAGTCCTGCAGGTTTTCAACTGGTGCTCCCCGCTCCACGTGTGTCTTACCACTCTGAGAATGCCTGGTAAAAAAAAAAAATAAAATCACAATACCACATTTAAAAGTGGCTTTTTGAGGTTTTTTGTTTGCTTTTCAAAGCCCAGAGGAATTAGGAAGATGCAGGATTTCAGTGATTTCTTTCAAATGTGATGATTTAAGCATGGTTTTGCCCCATAGTCGTGACTAAATAGCTGCATGGGAAACCCTCGCCGGATGAGACACAGAGCGAACCACGAGCATCAGCAGCATCGTGACCGTGAGGACGAGGGCAGCTCAGAGGACCTGGCACATCGGGAGCATGGCATGGGAGGAGGAAACACTCCAAACTGGTATGATGGGACTCGAAAGGATCGTATGCCTGCCAGACACCCCGCTGTGCTTGGAGCTGCGCTGGCAGAGCCAAAGCAAAAGCCCTTCCTCTGACAGCACTGAATTTTTATAGAGAAATGCAAAGTGTGGGAGAAAGACAGACTCATCCCCAGATCACGGATGGTGAAGTCAAGACCAAGGGCATGCATGGGATGGCAACAGCCAGGAATTAACCAGCTCTCCTACACCCTAGCCCAGTGCCACGCCATAAAACTGTTGCTACAGGCCTGTAATCATACGATAAAACAGACCCGGGTGATGAAAAGCACCCATCAGCCTGCTGAGAGACGCAACAATTCAATAAAAATAAGATAGAAACAGTTTCTATCTGGTCTGTAAAAATAGCAGCCCCTGCGCCTCCATTTCTCAGCAGAGGATTCTCTGAGCAATCGCTGTGGTTATGCACCAGCTCGCCACAGAAAGGAAAGCTGACGTGAGCACCCCCAGCGTGCTGGGACCCGTTGATGGGGAGGGCGACCAGTTGGTGATCGTTTCCTGCTTGCAATAATTTCCCACCCTGTATTTCCAGCTTTTTGCACCATTCTGCTCCTTGAGAAACCAATGAGAGCTGTTACAACACCCCAAAGCCCTCCCTGCCGGGGCTGGACGGACCTGCCTTCATCCCTGAAAGGCAAGAGCAGCTTTGCACCATTTTCCTGGGTCATTGTTAATGGGTGAAGGGAAAAGGAGGGGGTTGCTGCGGTGCCAGTTGCCTAAGGCGTAAAAAATGGTTTGAGCAAGGTGATGCTGTGGAAGGACAGCCAGCCCCCACACTCAGCTAGTTCATTTGCCCCCCAGAGCCACTACATCTTCCCCAGGCAGCGACGGCATCTCTCCTGCCCTTCTTCTCCCTGCTACCACTGTCGGGGCCAGCACGTCCTAAAAAACGAATAAAACCTGTTTTCCTGGCGAGGGGCCAGCCCCGTGGCGGGCACAGCACCGCTCGGCAGCTGCGGCCCCGCAGCTGCTGCCGGGAAAACCTGCCGGCTTAACTCGGCACTGAGATGTCACCCGCAGCAACATCTTTTGCAAGAAATGGAAGAAAAGATGCTATCAGCTCTTTGGAGGGCTGCCTAAATACACGCTGTGATTTACAGCGCGGAGCCCAGGAGCACATGGGAACCGCTGCCCCGGTGTCACAGGAGCTGCTTCTCCTCTGTGCGTGCCGTGGGCCCGATCCTGAGAGGTGCTGGCCAAGGGCAACCCCATTAAAACCAGTTTATAAGGTGTTCAGCTCTCAGCTGATCTTAACATAGAGGTAGAAAACACAAGATAAGGATGGACACAGGTGGGTGGAAAACTGAGGGGGGGAAAAAAAGAAGGAATCCTGTTAGAAACCAGTGTTTGCTTTGTTTTGCTTTATAAGAGAAGGGATCCAGTTCCCAGAGGTTCAAGAGGAGCTGGATAAACACACATGGCAGGTTTATCTGGCGCTCCAGCTCCTCAGGGAGTATTTCAAGCAGATGTAAGTACCAACTGCTCTGGCAGGCACGGCACCCGGGCAGGAAGGGGGTAGGAGAAAAAGCCCCTTTTGCACAGCAAAGGTGGATGAACATGCAGGTGCAGACACCACACGAGCAGAGAAGGTGAGCGAGGTGTCCACGAAGCCACCATGAGCCCCGAGCAAAGCAGCACGGAGCAAACAACCCAGCGTGGTGCAGACCGTGCTCACCGTCCAGGTGGTTGCGGGAAAGGTACTTGAGTCCTTCATCCAGCAGGATAACGGGCAGGGAGATCTTCATTACAACCACCCACTGCGGCCAGCTCAGGGGGGTGACCTGGAAGATGAGCTGCAAGGTGCAAAGGATTGGACATGTCAGTAGGGAAGGAGGTGGGATTTTTAATTTTTTTTTCTGGTTGTTTTAAGGGTCAGCTTGTTGTACGGCACAGCTTGAAAGGGGGGTCATCCCAGGTACAAGGAGGGAGGATCCAGACAGCCCAAAGAGCAGGATTTCTTCAAGGCTTGTCATGATCCCAAGGTGGCTCTTGGCCAACGTGAGTCAAAAATTAGGTCTTTCACCTCTCCTGCAGATGGGGACAGTGAGGCACAAGCTAGGACTGGATGTTCACGTGCTCACAGGCGCTTAGCAGGGGACAAGGGACAATGTAACCTCCTGGGCACAGTGACACGCTTCATCATAAGCGCCCTTAGGCATCAAGCGAGACATCACCAGCCTTGGACTGCAAAGGGAGGTGATGCCTCCAAAAGAGGGTGAACCACCTTCTGGAGATATCCACACCTCTTTGCATCACCTATAAGGAGAGCTTCTGACTTAGGTAAAGGCTCACTGGGGCAGGAGGACTCCCAGGGCCCCACGTTGGTTCAAGTCACAGGACCTGCCCCTGAGGACACGTGCTGGGGACAAACATCCCAGAAGCTTCCAGGCTCAAAGATTGCTCCAGGGATGCCCTCACCCACAGACGGAGCCCCCTGGGGCTGTGAACTCACAGGCATGGGCTTGACGTAGAGGATGAGGAAGTGCAGAGCCATGGACATGACGATGGCCCCCAGCAGCCAGATGTTGAGCCATGGTGGCATCCGCAGCAGTGACTGGTTCTCAGAGACACTGCGAAAGCGAGGGGACCATGTTAGCCCTGGTACCGCCTGCCCGAGCTGGGGGTCCCCACTCCTCTCCAAGGTGCAGGTACACTCCAGCCCTTCCCTTCCAGGCTGTTCAGCTTCAGGCTTTGCTGAAAACTGGATCTGGACACCATCCCAACGCAACCAGCCGTGCATGGATTAGGACTGGTCGTCAAGAGAGCCAAACCACTAGCAGGTGCAGATCCAGTCCTTCCTCCACTGCTATCGACAGCAGCATGCTGGCTTGGAGGAGATTATTTAAGGCAAAACCCAGCGGTCCCCTGTGAGAATGCTCCGAACGGCTCTGCTGAGTCAAAGCAAAGCCCTCAGCCCACCAGCAGATGCTCAAAGAGACCCTACATAAAACCAGTCACGCACAGAGGGTACCGAACAGCCCTGCGGCCACCCTACCTGTTCAGCGCGTTGCACATTTCGATCGTCACCAGCACGGACAGAGCCATCGTGGTGGGGTATCGGGACTCAAAGATCTCACAGTTGATTCCTTCAAAGATGGGGTTGTCCTCAGTGCACCTCATGAAGTTCCGCTGTGGGCACAGGAAACCGTTGGTAAATACATGGCAGAGCAGCAGTGTAGGAAAGGTGGGAAAGAGGAGGAAGAGGTCAACTGGTTGGGGGGCACACGATAAATCTTGATTATTGGGGTTGCTGTTCAATATCCCACAGTTCAGAGCAACTGATAAAACTAAGGTGACCAAGCTTCTGCTGTGGTTGGGGCTTCAGGGCTACGGCTGGACAGTGGCTTAGAGGTTTTCATGTGCAGTTAGTAAGGTGTTCGAGCAGACACATGTCTCCATCAAAAATACATCTTCCATTGCACCTGACATCGGGGTGCGATGGCACCTGCTTTCCCACCACCTTGTTCAGACCTACGGTAATGTCAAAATCAACCCCTTTCAATGTGGGATCAGGTAAAGGAGCTACTTTCAGTTTCTTTGAATTGTTTTCCCCACCGTGCTGGTCACTAGCACGCATGAGCCTGAGGGAGAGAATGTGCTTTTATTTTAAGTTATTCTCTTCTCCACCAGGAATTTGGGACACTACAACAACCATAGAAGAAAGGCAGAGGAAAGACTCCAATGCCTGCATCCATGCCCTCACCCATCTGCTCAACACACCCATCCGTTCCCCTTCCAACTCACCAGCTGATGGAAGGAGACCTGCGGTCCCTCGGCGTCGTACAGGAACCACCAGGTCGCTGCGCCCACCGTGGCCAGGCCCACGTACACTACAGCCGAGAGAAACACCCTTACCCCCAGCACCCAGCAAGGGCCCCCCACCCCATGGCACCCCGTGCCCCTCCTCGCCCCCAGCCCACCAGCGCCCACGGGGGCTCACCTCCGACGGCCAGGTAGCGGAAGAAGAGCCAGCCACTGATGAGGGGCTCCTTGGGGTTGCGGGGCAGCTTGTCCATGATGTCCAGGTCGGGGGGGTTGAAGCCCAGCGCGGTGGCCGGCAGCCCGTCCGTCACCAGGTTCACCCACAGCAGCTGCACGGGAATGAGGGCCTCGGGCAAGCCCAGGATGGCTGTCAGGAAGATGCTGCGGGGGAAAAATCAGAGATGCCAAATTAGATGAGCTCCAGGTAGCCAGAGGAAGCGGCTGTGTCATGCAAAGGGAGAGCAGACAGGCACCCTGGGTCCCAGTACCCAGACTGAACATTCACCCAAGGTCCTGCAGATGAGCCCACAGCCCCTGAGTCAGGAACCTGAAGTCCAGGACTGAATTTTGCAGCTAAAATTTGTTCCTGTTGCTATTAAAATCTGCTTTGCAGTTAAAACCCAACCATTGCCATGCACATTCCTGTTCCCAGCACAAACACCCCTGCTGAAACGCCAGGGCAAAGGATGCCCAAGCGATCCGCAGGCTGTGCTGAGGATGTAGCTGAGGATGGCGCTGATTTACCAGGAGGGATGGGACCGGGAGAGCCGCCCAGGACCTGATGCAAAGTGCATCGGTGCAAGCCGGTGACGACAGCCTGTGCACAAATATCTGCACCCATCTTACACGCTGGCATGGGCTTAAACAGGCAATGCATAACAGAACAGTTCCTGGGGGGTGGTATGATTGTAAAACCCCAAAAGAAAAATCCCCCTGCCCCTGGGGAACGGGACAAGGCATAGCTGCCCCGTTTGGTACCCGCAGTTACAATTTTGGGCTCCGCATGCTGCCAGGGGTAGGGGACACAGACAGTGCTGCAGGTCACCCGCCCCAGGGGAGGGGTCCCCACCACTGCTCCCCCCAGCGTGGTGCTCAGTGTGGGAGGCTCTCACCAAACGACCTCTCCGACGTTGGAGGAGATGAGATAGCGGATGAACTGCTTCATGTTGTTGTAAATGGCCCTGCCCTCCTCGACGGCCGACACGATGGTGGAGAAGTTGTCGTCGGAGAGCACCATCTCGGCAGCCGACTTGGCGACGGCCGTGCCTGAGCCCATGGCGATGCCGATCTCTGCTTTCTTCAGGGCTGGGGCATCGTTCACACCGTCACCCGTCTGCACAAAGCCGGAATTAATGGGGTGCAAGGCATAGGACTGGGTGGAGAGGAGGAGCCCAGGGGGTGGTGGGGTGTCCCCAGGGGACTCACCATGGCGGTGATTTCGTGGAAGGACTGGAGGTACTCGACGATGCGGGACTTGTGCGCTGGCTCCACGCGGGCGAAGCATCGTGCATCACGGCACGCCTGCCGCTGCGCCTCGGGGGGCAGCTCGTCAAACTCCCGGCCTGTGTAGGCTTTGCCAGTCACATCCTCGGTCTCTGAGAAGATGCTGATCCTGCGGCAGATGGCCACCGCCGTGCCCTTGTTGTCGCCGGTGATCATGATGACGCGGATGCCAGCCTTGCGGCACATCTCGATGGAGGAGGTGACCTCTTTGCGGGGAGGGTCCAGCATCCCCACACAGCCCACGAAGGTCAGGTTGTTCTGGAGGGGATGACGACAACAACAACCCCAGACCCACATTAATCCCTGGGGATGCAGCCACTTCCCTCCCCACCATGAAACCACCCTGGGCACAGGGACTTCCCTGGGAGGAAACTTTCAGGGGGTTTCCTACCAACAGCCCCACGGGTGCACCCTATAGCCCCAATGCAACGGGATGCTCCCATCCCCTCTGCTGCTCCTCACATCTTTTTGTTTCGCTCCCCTCCTCCCCATCCCTCTCGGTGGTTCCCAGGCGGTGGTCTCAGCAGTCACCCCATGGGGACGATGCTCAGTGAGACGGGGCTGTTGGTCTTGGGACTATGCAGCTTTGCACCAGGGTTTGCAGAGAAAGAGCTAAGCCACCATGCTGCCCACTACCCCACAGAGAAACCAGAGAGAAAATACCACTGGGGCAGCTGGGAGTGGGTGGGAAAACTTTGGGAAAAAGGAAAAAAGCTCCTGAAGAAAGCCCCCAGTGCTGTACCTCGTAGTGGATGAAGGCGGCGGAGTCATGCAGCTGCATGGTCTCCCTGCGGACAGGCGTGTCGTGGGTGGCCAGGGCCAGGCAGCGCAGTGTGTCGATGCCCATGCCCCAGTCCCGGATCCTGCTCAGGATCTTCTCCCGCACTGGGGCCGTCAGCGGGACCTTGGCGGTGCCCACGCGGACGTGGGTGCAGCGCTCGATCACGCTTTCTGGGGCGCCCTGGGGAGGAGCGGCAGGCTTAGGGGCTGGAATGAACCCGGAGGCTGAGCATCTCTTGCCAGCACCGAAGGAAGTGCCAGAGGGAGGGAATGCACTGAGTTTGGGCAAAGGAGAAGGAAAACTCCCCAAAACTCCAGCCCGCGCATCCCGGCACGGCGGCTCAGCGCGCTAGATGGCAGCCTCCGACCGAGCGACGGCGACCACGGCCGGGAAGGACCAACTCACGGCAGGTCACCAGACAGCAGGATCTGCTCTGCGGGGGATCCACCTGACTCCGACAAAACCTACACGCCTGCCTGAGATACTCCCACACCACAGATCCCCTCTCAGCCCTGGAGGGCATTAGGGCTGTAAATCCCTGCTGAAAACACACGCTCCCTGTGGGATGCTCAGTGGATGCTTGCGATGCCTCTGTGATCCAGGAAAACGTGTCCTTTAGTATCACAGCATCTCACCACATCCCTTCTGACCTTACAAAGGACATCCCACTGTGCTTTTTAATGTAAAACTTGCAATCCTTCTACTGCTCTTCTTAAAAAGCTTGCCCAGGACAGCCAGAGCCACAGATGCGGTGGCCCCGGCAGGTCCTGACCTGACCTGGAGGACAGAGTTCACCCACCCGGTGGGAACAACAATATACACATCTCACATTCAGCTGGGGGAAATTCCGGCCACATCTCTTCTCCTGGGAAGAAAATGCCCTTTAAAACACTATTTTATTTCTGGTTACAGTGGAAAGCTGGGCATCGCCCTTTGGGCATTGCTGGAGGGTCCCAGCCTTTTTAATAAAGGCAAGTGGCCAAGTTTTGCACTGAGGCAGCTCTCACCTGGCCTCAGCACCAGCACACTCAGGGCCTTTTCCTCCCTCTAAACCATTTTACCTCCTTTTTTTTTTCCCCTATCAATACTGCAGACTCACCTCCTCTCTGACCACAGCAGTCTACCTGCTGGCTCCTGGACCCCGCACGGCTAAGGGAGGAGACAAACTACAAAGCATCACTGCCCGCTGCGCTAAGGGCCAAATCCTGCTGGGGTGTGCTCGGGGAAGGAGGGTCCTGCAGGGTGCTGAGGACCTTCTCCCCTACCTTGACGAACATCTTGCTGCCGGTAGAGTTGTGGCCAGGGCTGGTGGGTGTGCAGTATACCGACATGGACTTGCGGTCGCGGGAGAACTCCAGGGTGCACTCCTTCTTCATCAGCTGCTTGATCACCTGCGGGGACAGCATAGGTCTGAGCCGGGACATGACAGGGACATGCAGCTGGGACTCTCCGCCTTGGCTAACAACCCTGCTGAGCCGGCACAGCACCAGTGATGGGAGGAGAAAGGCAGCCACAGGAGCCCGGAGGGATGGGACAGCGCAAAAAGCAGAAGGAGCATTCCCAATACAATTTTGGGGGAGAATTTTTACCCCTCCAACTACATCATTGCTGCCCAGCCCACGGCACATGCCAGCACGTGCCAGACCTTTATTTTATTGACCCCACACGGGATGCCAAACAGCCACTGTAGCCTAAGCTAAAGTCCTGTTTGCCAGAGAGGCAGGGGAGACTTTCCCCCACACCGGGCTCCAGCTGTGCTGCAGGAGAGGGAATTGCATCCCACTCACGAGAGCTGAGGGGTTCACCCTGATCCTGCACCCAGGGGTCAGTGGGAGTGGCAGCACCAGCATTACCTGAGGCTGAATTGATTCCCATCAAATTAACCACCTTCACAGTTGAGACTCTAATTAGGCTCATTTCAGGACATGCTAATTACCCTGAGGACTGCCAGCTAAGCAGTAACAATCATTCGCCCCAATGGTACCTGCAGGTTTGCAGGGCGAGGACAGAGCAGGGGCTGCCCCAGTGCACGGACCCACGGGCACAGGCAGCACCCACAGACAGGCTCTTGCACCCCAACACCCCCAACCCCCCACCCCCAAACCAGCTTCTACTATTGGTACTAGTTAATTAATGAAGGAGCCAAATGCCCAGCAAGATAGCAGCCAGTCCTCTTCAGACCAATCCCCGCCTCGTGCATCCACGTCGGCACCACGGCTGCTGAGCCCGGCTCCGGGGAGGACACATCTTGTCCCAAAAAAGCCATTTAATCAGCCAGGCATCTGGGGCCGACCCAAAATATTCCCCAGAGAGGGCAGGGGGCACATTGACGCCAGCTTTGCTCTGCATGGCTCAACTGTGTATACGGTGATTATTTTTTGTTGCCAGGCGGGGGTTGCTCGCGATGGGGACAGAAGCAGCTTTTTGCACAGGACTTTCACAGCAACTTAAATCTAAATAAATCAGCAAAGGGCACAAAGGAAAACTCCTTTTGGGGTAAAACCTTGCAAATCCAATGTTAAAAGGATGCTCCTACTGCAGCGAAGCTGCGAGTGGATGCTGGGGAAGCGGAGAGATGTGCAAAGGGGATTTGCCCATGCCAAGCGCGGGCAGCGCCTGTGGATGTGCCAGGCGAGCACCGAGCGGCTCCCGAAGGCCAAATCCAGCACAGGGTGCGAGTGCAGCGGCCACACGCAGGCAGGCAGGCAGTTTTGCAGGCACAAAAGCGGTGCTGTCCTCGCTGGGCACTGCCTGCGGTCAGGACACCTGGGAGCAGCCGGCAGCTGTGGAAACCCTGAAATCCCCCCGGAGATTTCAAAGCACAGAGCCACCGGGAGCAAATTAAGAAGCAGTAAAGAAACGCTACCAGAAAACTCCCAGGAAGGGGTTTTTGTCCCTGCCCAAACACAAGAGTAAGGAGAGAGTAGCAGCGGCTGATCCCAGCCTGGCATCCGAAGGGCACGCGTAACGAAGCCGCTGCCGGGATGATACACAGCCGGGAAATTCCATCTCCCTTATCAGAAAGGAGTCAGGGGATTTATTGTCACCCACACATAGCTATCTGGGGAAGAAATGCCAGAACAGAGAGCCCTTCCTTCAAGCCAGCAAAGACACTGTAAGATCTAACAGCACGACACCAAAGCCAAGTAAACCCACAGATGAAATGAAGCGTTTTCACCAGGACAGGGAGACACTGGAGCATTGGAGTAGGGGAATAGCCAGCATGGGATGTTTTCACATCAAACCCCGATGTTTCCGAAGAGCAAGCCTCGCCCAGGCCAGGCACGGCTCTAGGGAACAGGGTTTGGCTCACGCTGTGGAGGGCGGCCGCCCAGTGCAAACTGGGCACCTGGAGGTTTGCTGCGGAGCGACAAACCTCCAAACCTCCGCACCTCCGCAGCCGCAGCCGGGGCTCTGGCCGTCACCGAGGGGGCTCTGCCGACTGAGCAGGGACTGGGATGAGTTTGAGCCTCAGGGCTCACCCGCTCCGAAGCTCCACGCGGAGCCGGGTCAGTCCCACGGGCTTCGCACCAGCCCCCCAGGGCCACTGCGCTACCTGCTCCGAAACAGCCCAGCCCCTGCAAGCCAGGAAATTGCATCCTTGCGGCAGATCAGTCCCTTAGATAGTTGCAAGCGGTTATTGCTCAAGTAACAGTTGTCCCCAAACCCTCCTCTCCCTCCCGTCCCCCCGCTCACCGAATTGCAGGCGTTGGCTCGCTCCACCTTGGAGAGTTTGCTGATGTCAGTGTTGAAGACGTTCATCTTCTCCACCAGGCACGTGAGGGCCGTTTCGGTGGCTTCCCCCACCTTCTCGTAGACTTTTTTGGACTAGAGGGCAAAAGAGAAAAAAAAAAAAAAAAAAAAAAGAGCTTAAGCTTTAGAGCACGTTCTCTACTTGCTTCTCTGACCAAGGATGCTGTCACCCCATGGCTCCCAGAGCATCACCTTGGCATGAGTTGAAGCCAGGGAAGTGGATCCCGGGAAGTGGATCCCAAGGGACAAATCTCAGTTGGCTTAGCCCCAAAGCACAGGGAAGAGCATCGCCAGTCCCCCACCGCACCCCTGGTGCCCCCCGCACCTCGTTGTAGTCCAGCGAGGAGTCGTTGCAGAGGGCGCAGATGGTGGCCAGCTCCACCAGCCCGTCGTACTGCCCGCACTGCACTGGCTGCTCGTCCTTCAGGCTGTGGGAGAAAACAACCCCCAAACACTTACATCAGCTTACATATTCAAATAATACTTAGCTTCTCCTATATATACCATATAACATTTTTGGAAAAGAGAAAGAGCCCAGTTAAAGCCCCAGGCTCGGCAATAAACATTTGGGTTCACTTTTTGTGCTTTATGAAACGGGGCAGGAATAAGCTGCAAATAAAGTATCACAGGAGGCAAATAAACTCTGGAAGTGGCCCAGAATAAAGGGGGCTGCAGAGGAGCTCAAAAAAGCCTTGGACCTGAAAGCAGGGGCTGCCAAAAGGCTGCTGCTGAAGATGATGATGGACCAGAAAAGGGGCAAAGAAATTTAAGTTAATGTCCGCTCCCTCAGGGGTTTCCAGTTGCTGTGGATCCAGAGGGGCTACAGAACCAGCAGCACGTCCCTTCTCCTCCCTGTGATGCTGCTTTGTGCTCCGGCGAGCCCGAAGGCACCCAAGGGAGCATTTAAGAGCGGCAGACAAATTTAACAACTGCATTGCTGTGGCTGCTTCCAAGCAAGTGGCAAACTGTGGCCTTCGCTTCCTAAACAGCAGCTCTTTGCTATGTCAGGGAGCAGCCCGGAACACACCAGGCAAGCTGGATGCTGCTTCTCGCTCGGTGGCAGAAACGGCAGCAGTGGTTTTCAGGGGAAATCAAAAATCATTCCGGTTCCAGGAGAGGTAACTGCAGGTTAGAGCTGTATAAACCCAGCCGGTCATCTGCTTGCTGGAAAAATAATTTGTCAGGCATTTATTAGGATCAGTTTATTCCACTGCTGGTTCCCAATGGAAAGAACATTTTGGAGCCCTTGTTACAGCTCAGGAGCGGAAAACAAGAAGCAGCCAAGAAAATCTGAAAAATCTGTTTGCTGAGGGACAAGAAGCTGCGCTGGGCTGAGAGCAGGCGGGGGAGAGCCGCTGCCCCCTGCCCCGAGGATGCTGCCCAGCCCCGGGCTCATAGGGAGGGAGCGGGTGGAGCAGGGGGCCTGAAGACACGCTGGGCTGGGGTTTGATATTTGGGAAGGTAGAAATACCAGGGATGGCTTTTGCAGCGTGTGATCCCCTGGATATTGCTGGGAGGGGATGGGGAGATATGTGCCCATCGTCAGCTGTCCCCACGCAGCGCCGGGCGAGACCCACGTGCTGGGAAAAGCATCACCAAAGGCGCTGGGTGCTGTGCAGGGATGCGGGCAAACCCAAGGTCAAGCATGTCATATCCCCCACACCCAGGCCAGGCTGCAACAGCATAAGCGTTTCAGTGCCACCAGCCCTGGGGGGATGGAGGGGTTTCTCTCCGTGACACCTAAGCGAGCTCTCGCCTCTCGACGCGCAATCCAAGCACAGGGCTGAAGCAAAACTCAAAAGCAACACAAATCGTTGCAAACCAGCACAGAGCCACCCTGCAGGCAGTCCCCAGAGGAGAGGGGACATTGAGCTTCAGGGGTTAGCAGACATGAGTCCAGCCCCTCGGTCCTCCTCATTTAATTGAAATGCACTGATTGATATCAGCTTATGACCTGGCTCACTTGTTAATGGAGATTCTTAGCCAAGGATCAAATTGGCTCTATAAATATTCATGAAATTAAGTCTGAGGCTGGGATGAATTATAGTCGCTCCACAGATGAGCAGAAGGGACCACGGTGAAGAACGTGCCTGGGATCACACAGCAAAGCGAAGGGGAGCGGGGAGTGCTCCAACCACCGGCTGAGCTTCCCATCTTCCTTCTTCCCAGACTTTCCTCGCACTGGGGAGCATCACCTCCTTTCAGAGGAGGAGGAATAAACAAACACAGTAGCAGAAAACCCCACGGGCGTAGTAACACACCAGGGAGAAGCCCCTGACTTCCACTGCCCACCCTCGGCTGTAGCTCAGCCAAGCCCATGTCTCCCCCAGAGCACATCCTGACAGCAGCAGGACCGTGCCCCCGGCACAGCAGCCATCCTGGCCGTGTCCCTGCAGAGGATGCGGGGCTCGGGCAGCGCTTCCCTGGGGGGGTTGCAGCCGTTTGCAGGTGCGTGGCCAGCGGCACAGCTCCTGGGCAAGCTGCCGAACCTGGGTCCTGCTTGGGGTGGGGGCTGCAGCTGCCTGCCGATGCTGGAAGCGCAGAGATTTCAGAAAATTGGAGAAGGAGCACATACTGCACAAAGCCTCATTCATCACTATTCCCACACTTGCCGTCTTCTCCGGTTCAAAAGTGGGCTCGTTTTCATCGGGATTGCTAACGAAGGGAGAGCCCAGCGTGTGGGAGCCCCGTTGCTGAGCAGTGGGAGGGCAGCAGGCAGAGCTGGGGTGCACGTTCCCCACATCGTGCTGGGCAGGAGCCGGCAACGAGGGGCGGTGAAACAGTTGCCCTGGCTCCCCCTGCAAGCACAGAGCAGCCACCTAACGCGTGCGAGCCACCGTGGCCAAAACCAGCGCCCAGTGGGTACCTCCGTCAGCAGGGCTCAGCGTGGCTGCAGACCACCACAGACCCCCCGCTTCTCCCCAGCTCGTGGGGCGAGCCTGAGGTCACCCAGCCATGGCCACCAGCTCGACCCTCCCGCCTTCCCCTGCCCGTGCTGCCAGCCCAGGGCCACCTGGTGTCACCCCCGAAGCGGAGGGGACCCACACTCACATCTGTCCCTCGGGGGCGTAGGTGGAGCCGGTGATGCTGAACTCGTGCAGGCTGCACTGGGTGCCCTCCACCTTCTCCATAATGAACATCTGCAAGGGGGAAGGATGGAGACAGAGCGTTAGGCAGCGGGTTTTTGGTGCAAGGCACGTGCCCAGCCTGGAGACCTGCCAGCCGGTACCATCCCAGCGCTGGCCCCTCCGGCACTGGGTTCAGCCCCCTCCCTGGTCACCCAACGCTCCCGGCCGTCCCCAAAGCCTTCCAGCTCTCCCCTGCCTTCTGCATGTTCGCCTCCTCCAGCTCTTTTTTTCCACTGGAGAGGAGCGATGCCGAGCCAGTTCCTAAGAAGGTGCCTGTGTTTTTCTTGGAGCACAGAAGGAACCGGGTCCAGGTTTCCGCTCCTGCCCCAGTCGCCCTGGAAAGCCTCTGTGGGGCAGGATCCGACCAGCTGCCCCAGCACCCTTTCCCGGCCAGCTCCCAGCCACCAGCTCGCCTTACTGGGATCGCAGCTCGGCTCCCGGCACCGGCAGCTCGGTAATAAAGCCCTGCGGAGCTGTTAAAAGTCCCACACGCTCTATTTTCAGTGACTTTTGCCTTTCAAACTCCTTCCAGTTTCTCTCTTGCTGCTACAGTGAGAGCAACAACCCCCCCAAAAATTAAATTACAATAAAAATTCCCCTCTCCCCAAGCTCCCCCAGCCCCCCTTTGCCCCCTCCCAACGGAGCCCACCCTTCGGGGCAGCCTCCAGCGGCAGCAAGAACAGTGCCTGACCCCAGCCAAGGCGACAGTTCGGCGACACTCATTTCTGCTTAATCGTTATTTATGACTCACGCTGAAGCCAAAAAGTAACATAATAAATAGCTAACTAAATAAAATTGGTTTGACGAATGCATTTCCCAGGCAGTGATTGCCTGGGGGGAGCAGCCAGGAGAGGGGGTGGCTGCAGGGAAGCGATGCCCTTCTCAGCTCTATGAGCCTGCTCAGCAGCACCAGAAACTGGGTGCGGGGGCAGCTGTCCCCCCGCCCCATCTCAATTCATTCTTTTTTTCCCCGTATTTATTTTCCTGTGGTTATTTGAGGTGTTCCCCAGGAGAAAGAAGCAACAGATGCTGGAGAAACTGGGAGGCATTGCTCAGCATCAGAGATGTCATGGCTCTGGGTACCACCCACTTCTCTCCCCTCTGCGCTTCCTCCAGCAACTAGCAGAGGTAAATTTAACTTATTATTAATTACTGTTAATAATGCAAGGACACCCCACCAGTGCAGCCATGTTGGCTGGTGGGTGTGAGACCTTCCCACGCAGCCTGGTGTCCCCAGGTGCAAGCTTAGGGCCAAGCCAAGCAAAAAAGGTCAAGCTCGGGGAAGCACGTTTACAGCAGGTTTCGCACCAGGACACCTCGGCGGCTTTTCTCACTTCCTTACTTTACAGGTTTGGGCAAATCAAAGCAAGAGGTTCAAAGCGCACGTCTCCTGTGTAAATAATTCTGAGCCCAAAACAACCTCCCCATGGCTCCACAGCTTCATAGCTGTTGGCAGCTCAGCTCCTTTCCCAGAACCTGTCCTGGAGGCTCCTCAGTATCCCTGAAGGGTTTCAAAGAAAATCACAAGCCAACGAGTTGCAGAAGAGATGTCCCAGGTCCTCTGCTGAGGCACTGAGCTCCTCTGGTGGGAGGTGCAAACACTAATGCATGAAGCACCTCGATGCAGAGAGACAAACCACATCCCATCTCCTTTGGTGACTGAACCTCCCTGAGATGATGAACTCCAGGAACCGAGGCACCCAGCTCGAGCCAACACCAAAAGGGACCTCTGAAGGCTGAGTATCCTTCATCTCTTTTTGAGATGTCCAATGCCATCGGCCTTCCAGCAAGCCAAAAACCTCCTGGTCTTTTCAGAAAATGGACTCCCACGCCCAGAAACACTGACCAGACTCAATTTATTAAAAAAATCTGAAAGCATCCACCCCAGCGACCAGTGGTTCTGCCTGATACGGGTCTGTTTGTTTTCAAACGCTCACGGCTACAAAACAATTGCTACTTTCACAATAGCAACTTATTAAAAAAAGGAAAAGAAAAAAAAAAAAAAAAATCCAGGCCCTTTATTTTTCCATGCCTATTTAAAAAAGGTCCTGTGTAACCCACAGCAACCAGAGGTTATATCAAATTTCCTGCCTGCTCCCAGCTTGCGTGACTGGCGGAGCGAGGGGGTGGCTGGGGCATCGCAAAGGTGTTTGCAGGTTTTTTGCGCGATATTTCGGCAGACTTCCAGGCTGAAAAAGGGGGCAGGTTTGCAGGCAGTGGAAACAGCCCGGAGGAAATAGCTGTGTCTTAATCCCTAAAGAGGCTAGGTAAGGTTTCCATCACAAAAATAATATCAATAATAATAACAGCAGCAATAGAAAGAGGTGGCAAATTTCGTGTCGCAGAGCAGCTGGGGGGGCTGCTGAAGAGAGATGCTGGCAGAGGGGCTGCCAGACCCCTGGCCATGGTGAACAGCAGCTCCAGCACCCAGCCAGCATCACCCCAGCGCTTCCCTCTGTCGTCCCTGTCCCAAACCCTTTTCAAATCCCGCCGGCAATTTGAGTGTTCAATGCAATAGAGATATCAGAAGGAAAACGTCACTGTGTGCTTATGAAGAGCGCACGCTGCTCCAAAAGGGTCTCAGCCATCGCTCCCTCCTGCCCCACGGATCTCGCCTGGCCCCGGAGCCGCCAGCGTGTATTTTTAGCAAGCCCTGGGCACTCACGGATGCACCATCCCTGGAGCAGCACATGGCATCGGCTGCAGGCTGGCGGGGAAGAGAGATGTGAAGGATACGTCTCCACATTTCTGCAATATCTTTAAAAGAACTACTCATTAGGAGGCAGACAAGATAGGATTGCTGTCTGGAACAGTAAGAGGCTGTAATCATCAGTCACATACCCATCAATCAGCCCACAGATCAGCATCGTTCTCCTCCTGCACTGGAAGCAGCCCTGGCCAACAGGCACCCACCGGCGACTGCCACAGCCGGTGGCTCAGCCACCCCCCCGGGAAACCCCCAGCCAGGTCTCCCACTAACTAGGGACTGGTCTGGACAGACAAAACTGCTGAAACCAAGCAAATCGCACCTGCACGGCTCCTGGGCGGCCACACCTGGGATGGGAGTTTGCAAATCCAGGCTCTGCTACAAGGTTTATTTGAAAATAAACCCCTTTCTGCTCTTGTTCCCCAAAACACCAGCCATCTTGGAGACAGCCAAACATCACCAGCCTCCTCCCTCTTCCAGAAATGGGGTGCCAGCATCTCCCCCCTCCAGCCCTGTCCCACTCTGCCCCCGCACAGCATCCCTGAGCCTGCACGGCCACACTCGCATCTCTGCGTCAGGTCCCGATTTTCCAGCAGCACCCTCGTGGCTCCTGGAAAATTAAGTTATGATGCATAAAAGGGTGCTGCAAGTTTTAGGCGAGTGATTTAAACGTGCAGGAGCAGAGCTGCAATGCTCCTCTGCCCCCTCTCCCCCTTGCCGGGCTCCCATCACTCCCAGCCGCAGGGTCAGCTAACGGTTGGGAGGGGGCTGCTCCGGGATGCTCCCTGCTGTGGGCTGGGTGAGACGGTGGTCTCGGTGACCCCCGGTTGACCGTCAGGTGAGCGACACGAACCATAGGTTTAATCTGATTTACTGAGTGAGTTTGGGGCTTTACTGCAGAGCTATAACCTCTGGTGGACTTGAGGTCAGAGCAAAAGCACCAAAACTTCGGCCACCCCGGACAGACGAGGCCCCCGGCACAAAGCACTTCGGTGGGCACCGAATGCCCACGGGCACCTAAGGGGGCACGGCTTCGCCCCTCCCGACCGCCTGGGATCCGTACGTGTCCTGCTGAGCTGGTGGCACCTCGGCCACCAGACCCAGGCACGGAGCGGGACCCAGCGCCGGCAGCGCAGCCCCGAAAAAAACTGCTGAAGGTTTTAAAACAGACCCGAGGGCTTTCAAGAGTCACTTCACAGCTCTCCAGACCTGCTGCCAGCAGCAAGATGCAAAGGGCAAGTGCCGCTTGGCAGCGTACCCTGCGGCCGAGCAGCTGCGCTCACTCAAATTTAACGTGCGAGTTAATTAAATCACACTCAATTAATACATTTTTCTAGGTTATCGATAGGCTTTCGTAGCTTTTTCACCGCTTGGTGCAGGAGCATGTCCAGGACAAGCCAGCGGCCGCCCAGTGCAAATATTGACCCCCCCCCGCTCGGCAGAGCTGCCTGCGTCAGCGCGGGAATCCCTGCCCGTTAAACATTAACGGCTGCGCGTCCCGCCGCCAGCCCCGCTCTCCCTATCGC
This sequence comes from Ibycter americanus, assembly GCA_035590275.1. NCBI lineage: Eukaryota > Metazoa > Chordata > Aves > Falconiformes > Falconidae > Ibycter > Ibycter americanus. Next base: position 104,632,516 of record JAVJGI010000001.1, on the reverse strand, counting down.
GCCCTGGGAGTCAGGATTCAGCCAAGTGAATAACACGGATATTGGAACGGGGTTGTGGGGAGACGGGGTGGAGGATACATTGAATTTTCAATCGAATTTTTCTTTTTTGCAAAGTTGCTGGGTCCATTCTGCAAATGATGATGGATGCTAAAACCCTCTCGCGTGCCACTGCCCCCCTGGCCCTCCCCCTGTCTCAGCATCGCTAATCCTGTCTCTCCCGACCCACAGGCTGCGGGAGATGGTGACGCTTCTCCCCAAGTTCAAGGAGCAGATCCTCTGGTAGGAAGCGGTGTGGGGAAGGCACGGTCGCTCCCACCGCTCCTTCTGCGCTCTGCGGAGCTAAAGACCCCAAACACTGGTCACCCTTTACCTGCTTCCCTGCATCACCGGGTCCTTCTGAACCTCCTCCTTGTGCGAGACGTGGGCAGCTCGGTTACTGCCTCGCTCCAGCACGTCTCATTTTAGATCATTTACAGGGCAGAAATATCAGACGTTTCCAGTCATCTGTAGTTTGTGCTGAGCAACCCAGCGGCCAAAGCCCACGGCTAGCTTGCAGCACGGTCACGGCTTCCCACCACGCTACCCAAGTGTCAGAGAGGAGGGACAGTCGCCAGGGCCATTTTTCCCCCACAGCAACACATTTTCCAAGGTTCTCCTATAAAACCGACATGCCAAGGCCATGAAAAAAAAAAAGCTTTCCTGAGACTTGAGGATTAATGGGGAAACTGAGAAGTACTCGGATGGTCCAGGCTTTCCTAACAATCACCTCTCCATACAGCCAGGCGTGCAGGAGCAAAGCTCTCTGGTAGACCAGGAGCCTCCGACCTCTTTGCCAACCCCCCCAGGGCTCCCTCCGTCAGGAGCGCCCAGCTGCACGCAGCCGCTGATGGCAGACCTTCTGCCAGGACGGGGAACCGAGGCACCTTTTCACCAGGTCACGGGCATCTTCTCTGAACCCCTGGATTTCTACGTGGGCTTGTCCAAGACCCACACGTTGCAGTGACCCTCAAAGTTCTGGCCTCACAGGTCCAGGCTTTGTAATTGTGCCTGGTCCAGGATTTCTCACTGATTTGGTTAAAAACAGGGGCAAAGCGGGCAAGGGAGCGGAGGCGGCTCATTCCATTGGCATGTCCAGGAGCAACGTCTCAATGCCACATCCCAGCAGGAAGGAATGCTCTCTGGAGAGGGAGCACTGAAGTATGTCTGCAACACGGCACCTCCAAACCGGTGTGCTCGTAAAAGTGAGTTTTCTAATTACAACCACGCCAAGAGAAGCCATAAACTTTACCAGCCCTGGTCAGGCAGAGAGAAAGCTCAGGGCTTCCTATAAACCATCTTCTATGCTCAACTTCAAATTCCTCATGGGAAACAAGTCTGGTGAGGACAGCAAAGCCTGTCCCCCCAGGATGGGGATGGAGTGATGCAGAGCGCTCGGGGGCTTACAGAGCATCCCCCCTGCACCTCAAAACCCTAAACACCCCCGGCACTCACCCGGCAGACGGACATCTGGTTGGTGGTGAGGGTGCCGGTCTTGTCAGAGCAGATGACGGAGGTGCAGCCCAGGGTCTCCACCGAGGGCAGGCTCCGGACGATGGCATTCTTCTTGGCCATGCGGCGAGTGCCCAGCGCCAGGCAGGTGGTGATGACGGCCGGGAGGCCCTCAGGAATGGCAGCCACCGCCAACGCCACCGAAATCTTGAAATAGTAGATGGCCCCTCGAAACCAGGAGCCGCCGTGGACGGGGTCACTGAAGTGGCTGACGTTGATGACCCAGACGGTGATGCACACCAGGAAGATCACCTTGGAGAGCTGCTGGCTGAACTCATCCAGCTTCTGCTGCAAGGGGGTCTTCTCGGGCTCCGTCTCCACCATCTGGTTTCGGATTTTCCCGATCTCGGTGTACACCCCTGTCGCAATGACGACCCCTACAGCCTTCCCAGCTGCGATGTTGGTGCCCTGGGAGGGAAGAAAAGGGTCAGAGTGGATATGTGGGCATGAAATCTCTCAGCCTGAGCGGGGAAATGGGTCGCTTGTTGTGAAAAGAGAACACAGATCTTGGTTAAGGGGAAAATGAGACATTCTGGGCTTTTATATAAAGTCACCCAAAAGCAGCAGGAGGCCCCTCCTGAGAACTCCTTCGCCCTTCAAGGACTTGACTTCTGCCCAAGAGGAGCATGAACAAGGAGGCAACACAAATTTGCAATAGCTCCAGGCTCAGCCACAAACCTTTCCCCCATCTATAAGGCATCCTACTTGTTGGAAAACCCACTGAGATTGCCCAAGGCATTTAAGGGTGTCATGCGCCACAGTCCAAATGAAATCCAAATGAAGCAGGTCCTTATTTTTATGGATCTGGGGCTCTTTTTACAGATTCGGGTCTTTCTCATGCATGCACTCCCCTTCACTGCTCAGAGATCTCCCATGTCCATCAGCCTCCTCACTTGGCAGCTCTTTGGAAAACCACAGGAGAAACGGGGGCAGGTGTAAAGGACTTACAGAGAAAAGCATGTTCTTCTTGTCCTGGTTGACAGCCCGAGGGTCAGGGATGGGGTCAGCATGTTTGATCACTGACACAGACTCCCCTACCGAAACAAGAAGGGCGAGATGAACCACCCGCGTTTTCTCTCCAGCCTCCACTCAATGCTGTTATGAGCCTGCATCCCAACTCCCACAGCTTCCTAAAGCACTGCTTCGCCACCGAACCATCAAAACATCCACCGTGGGAAGGTCAGAACTGGGCCAAGGCACTCTGCAGATGGGGGCTGCAGAAAAACGACCTGTGCGGATCGCTAGCGGCCGCGAGCTCCCATCCAGCCCAGTGGGATGGGGCAAATCCCCGCGCCGGGGAGCCCGCCGGCTTGCAACACGGGTTTGCCGGGTCAGATGGGGACTGTAGGGCAGGACAACAGCAAAGGTGCCCAAAGCTGTTCTGCCAAAAGTTTCTATTTTGTCCTTTGCAGATTTGCCCTTTTGCTGTATCTCCCTTTGCCCTTGGAGACCTACGTTAGTGCAAAGCCATGTTTCAAGGGGACTGGGCTCCTTTCCCTGTGTTTTTAACATTTTTTCTGATTGCTTTTCCTTCTCTGCTGTCATCTCCTCACTCGATACATTTACAAAATCACACAAGACTGCTGAAATACTAGAAGCCCTTTTTGTCATCTGATCATTCGCTGGCTTTCCCCGACAGCAGAGAGGAAGGGGATCCATGATATTTCAAGAACTATCAGCTTTATGGGCTTTTCCAGTGCTTAAAAAAAAAAAAGCCCCAAATATTGTCACCTCTCCCTGAAGTCATGAGGCCTCATGTGCCAGCGGTCATCCTGCTACAGCTGCACAGGGAAGCGTGGGCAGGGAGCGAGCAGCCCCCCGTGCAAGCCCACGCTCTGTGTTTTGCAGGAGAGATGCCCAAGCACCGGCTGCACCTCACCTATGCCGTGACTTTTAGATGATGCTGTGACCTCCCCAGGTCCTCCATCCCATTCTCCCACCCCAGCAAAGCACTTCCCCCAGGATCAGTCCCAAAATTTAGCTCCAGGAAGATGGCAAAGGGAAAGCTCTGCCTTCAGCAGTCACCTCCGCCCCACCACGCCTGCACGCACCTGTGAGGATGGACTGGTCAACCCGCAGGGTCGTGGACCGGATTTCGATGATCCGGATGTCCGCAGGCACCTTGTCACCAACTACAAGGACAAGAGCAGAGCAGCTCCGTCAGGCGGGACCGGCAGCACCCGCCACCCTGGGGAAGGGGGATGGCAAACCCCAGTCATGCCAGCACAGCCGGGCTCTGCCCCAAGGCTTGGGGCCACCGGTTTGCACCTCACTTTGTGCTGTCTCCTCTCGGTTTTTATTTCAACTGCCTGGTCTCCAGGGCAGGGACTGATTTTTGTTGGTCACCATGTCCCTGCGTGGTGCAGGCACATGGCAGCACCCAGCCTGCAGCAATGAGGGGTCCAGCCCATAGTAAACCAGCGTTCTGCCCCAGGATGCCTCCTTTCTGCATTTAAAGCTTAATTTTGTACCTCTATAACCTACAAGTCAACGAAAGAAAGGTGGAAAGAGGCGCCATCGGTGGCAAACAAGACATTGGGTGGTGCAGTGATGGGACCTTAAGGAATTTCTTATTTTAGGGGACTACCTTCCACAAAAGCAGCCAGCCCAGTGAGCGGGCAGCAGCACCGCGGCTGAGGGGCTTACTCATGCCATGCCAGGTGCCTTCCACCCTCTCCCATGGACCAGCCACACCAAGCATCATCTCCCTCTGCAAAATCCGGCAGGAGCGAGAGCTGCCCTGTCCCTGCTGCGCAGGGATGCTGGCGGGGCGGGTGACCTGCCTGCCAGCCCTGCCCATCACCCTTCCCAGTTGCACCTGAGCAAAACTGTGGTTCAAGCCTGGTTTGCCACGACAAGCAGCAAAGCCAGGAGCTCTGCACGGGACAGATGGTGAGCAGAGGATCCAAGCAGGCTCCTAGGAAGCCCCCACCATCCCACCCACCCCGGCTGCAGCTCTGCAGTGACACGTGCTCCTCTGCTGTGGCTTGGACCCTCCTCACCATCACAAGCAGCGAGCGCCTGCACCCCTTCTCCTGCCGGTGAGCGGGCAGCAGGGCAGGTATCTTTTTCTCTTCTTTTGGAGCGGAGCTGCCAGGCTCCAGAGGTGCAGGTATGTGGTCTTCAGGGTGGCAACCATCACACCCACTGCCCCCCCGCCAAACCTCGGCGTGGACCCCTGCCGCCCTGCCTCGCCTGCACAATGCATCACCACCCTGCCATGTCCCCATCTCTGCTCTTCTCTGCAAAACACCCAAGCACCCCCGTCCTGCCTCTCCCCTGAAAAAAACGCACTTTTGGAGCGGCCCAAGCCTCCCAACACCACTGTTGACACTGGAAGACCTTTCATGGCCAAGACACAGGTCTCCTGGCACGGCACGGTGGTTATGGGTGAAAGCAGCCCCATGAACTGACAGCCACCGATCACCACCCTCCAAGACGCATGCGCTTCCTCAAAAAAACCCCACCATTTAAAGCTGCTTTTGCTGCTGGGTTTCTTCCTCCGGCTCTTCCTCCTGCTCCCTTATCAGCTGGACACAACAGCGCTCCAGCGCTTCGGAAACATTGAGGCAGAGACCCCTGGCTCCCAGCGCCTTACATCACGTTACACAACACTGCCGGCTTGGCCGCTAACGATAGTCTCAAATCCCAGACTTTAATGAGTGCTTCCTCTTGGGTCTCGTAAAACACCCCCCCTCCCTGCCCCCCCTTCCCGAGCGCAGCGGGAGGGGGCTGGCACTGCTCCACCACCCAGCCATTTATTCCAGCTGCAGATCCCAGCACTCTGGGATGCGGCATGCAACATCTGCCGTCCAGCCAGACCTGTCCCGCTCCCCATCACACCCATTTTTTGGGGGGGCTGAGCTGGGTGGTGCTAAGCACAGGGACCCACAGACCCCCCGCAACATTCACTTCATGCACAGACTCAGACTTTGCATCTGCTCAAGGGAGCTGGAGCTCTTTAAAGGGGAGCAAAGAGCTGCTCTTCCCCCCCCGGGAAAGGCAGGGAGGGTTTGCAAACATTAGCTAAACCTGCAGATGAAAAATATCTGGTGCCAGCATCTAGTGACAACGTCAAGCCCCAGTGCCATGGGGGTGGCATCTGCTCAAGGGTAGACACTGCGATAGCATCCCAGGAGACTTGCACGGCACAGGACAGACGTCCCGTAAGGACCTGGCCGCTGCCGTTAGCCAGCTATTGAACGTGCGCTGATCACCCAAGCACTACAAGTCTCCCCCGTGCCAAATGCCAAGGGAAAGAGGAAAACAGAAGGCAACACTGCATGGCCGCGGCCACCAGCACTGCCAGAGCAGAGCAGGAGCAGGCAGGTGATGCAGCTCCCTCAGCAATGCCCGCATCTCTTGGGCAAGGCAAAAAGCTGGCGCTGCAGCTGCCTGCACAAGGACTCACCTTGATTGCCCTGGGGCAAAAGGGCAAAAATCAGCTGGGTTTAAACAGCTTGCCAACTCACAGCTATCACTCCCCTCTTGTCTTAGGGCAGCAGATTTTCTGCTCCCTGCTGCCAAATTTATTGCGTTTGCATACACAAACAGAAGCCAGTCCCAGCCATCCCCAGGACATCCACTGCACATTCAAAGCTGTGGCTCCTGGTGCACTTTCCTACCAGGCAGCCTGACAGCATCCTCACCACCTGCTACAACCTCCTAAACCCACAATTTCCTAATTAATTCACTAATAATTTGCAAACCCCTCCAGAGGAGAGCTCAGCTCTTTCCCTCCCAGTCACGATGCTGGTTGTGCCACTAAAAAGTAATATTTGGCTGCTGATGGGCAGGCAGCAAGAAGTTCATTTGGGGAAAGATGGCAGAATAACATTTATTAATAATTAATGTAATTAAAGGCCAGGTCAGCAGTTGGAGTGCATCGCTGGAGCTGGCTTGGGAGTGCTGCCAGCTCACCCAGCTGAGGATCTGGCCGGCACTCCTCTGCTTGATCCTCCCTGCATTATTTTTATGTTCATCTTCCAGCTGAAGCCCAACTGGAAGACATAAATAACGGCGAGCTGGCTGGGCGCGGGAGGGATTGCAGCATGTTTCCACGAGCAGGGCCACAAGGAGGAAAGGAGAGGATTAGTTTTGTGGCTCTGGGGGTTTACGGCATCGTTTAACAAACAAACAAAATGGGATCATTGAAATGCATCCTCTTTAGCTCTGGTGGGGCAGGCAGGAGACCCCCAGGCATCCTTCACCCAACGCAAAACCCTGGAAGAAGGGATGGGGGGGGAACAATCCGACCCTGGATGCAAAAGTCCCCTCTGCCTCTCGCCCCCCCCAAATAACAAACCCCAGTTTCCAGGGAAGCCTGCCCACGCAGGCAGGACCAGCGCCGATGCCTGCAGTGTTCAAAATTCCCGGTGCTGGCGGCAGCGCTCACCTGGCACCGCCGGCACGGCACCCGGCACCGCACCCGGCACCGGCCCTTCACCCGCGCCTGCTCCGGGGATGCGCATGGAAGAGCCGCTTCCAGAGAGAGGGAATCTTGGCAGAAAATTAAAAGTTCTTCCAGAAAATGGGGAAACCCTCCCGAGACACAAACCCTGTGCCAGAAATATACAATATTTTTTTCCTTTCTGCTGTTCTCTACCGCCCTACGCTTGGGGCGAAGCCTCAGCAGGCTGATGAGCCCCGACTTTGGCCCAGATCATTTCACCTCTCTGGATTTGAAAAGAGAAACTAAGATCTCAAGTGTACAACAATAAGGTGACTCGGTGGCTGTGCCTCCGAAGGAGATGCCCCAGGACACTGCAGCAGAGCCCTCCCGCCACAAGGACCACAGGGCACCCATCACCAAAGCCCCCCTGGCCAGTACCACCTCCCCATCCCACCCCGTGCTCTGGGGTGATGGCACCCTACCTGCCACCTCCACGATGTCCCCAGGGACAATGTCCCGGGCGCGGATCCGCTGCACCCCGCTGCGGTCGGCACGGATCACTTTCCCCATCTCGGGCTCATACTCCTTCAAGGCTTCGATGGCACTCTCGGCATTTCTCTCCTGCAAGCAGATGAGGAGCACAGCTGCCAGAGGTGGGGCTGCTCGTGCCAGCAGGGTCCTTCCCCACCCACTGTCCAGACAGGAGCACCCAAACCCTGGCCCCGGCTTTGGCGTCCATGTGCACCATAGATGGGGCAAGTGCCACGTCTTCTCCAGCTGCTCTGAAATGGTCCCTGCTGGCTTCAATCACACCAGGTCCTGGACATCGCACGGGCCTTTGGGTTTGATTTTCTCATTCTCGGTTTGGGAAGCAGCATATCCCACCCAGATGGATTTTTCCCCATTCAGCAACCCCACCTCAGATCAAGCTGCAGATAAATGAATGGCCTTAATGTAAATATATACAAGAAAAGGAGCATTGCTGGCTGAAGCGTTTGCTCATCTCCCAGGAGGCGTACAGTGAGGCAAGGGACAGCAGCCACCGCAGCTTTCTGGTGGACAGGGCAAAAAGCTTCCCTTGGAAAACACATTTGGCCACGGCCAGGAGACAAGCAGCATTTGCCTGGATGGCAAAAAAGTGCAAGATCCTAAACTCCACACTGCAAAAGCTGCCAAAGACTGAAGGAATGAACCAAGAGGGAGCCAACATCTGCACTGGGGCACAGGGCAGCACGGCCAACGTGAAAATTGAACTTCTGAGAAATGAGTTTCCAATGGGAAGAAGCAACCAGCCCTTCAAATGAAGCATCTCAGCCACGTGGAGTGGAGAGCTGGGGGGCAGGCAGCGGTGGGGGGCTGCGACTTACCTGCCACACACCCACCACGGCATTGGCAATCAGGATCATAATAATGACGATGGGCTCCACGAACGCCGTCGTGGTCTCCTCTCCTTCTTCAAACCAGGCCAGGATCTGGTAGGCAAGAGAAGAAAAGGACCACAATGTTGTTGAAACAACAAGTGTCAACATTTTAAGAAGAAGGACAGAATCAAGAGCCACCCAACACAGCGTTTGCTGGAGAAAAGACAGCCCAAAGCGGTGGCCAGCCCCACATGCCTCGGTTAAAGCATGGACCTGCCACATCCCGCTGCTGGTGCTTAACTTGGGTACCTCCACTCTTCTGCTAGGGATAACCTAATGCATCAGATGAGCAGGGCTGGAGCAAACAGCCATGCAAAGCTCGGATGAGTGTTTGCACCAGGAAAGCATCTATTATTGTTTAGTGCACCCATGGGAAGACCACAGCCATGAGCAGATGAGTGGGGAGCAGCACTGCCCGCTTCTCAAACAGACACTGGCAGCAACAGCTGGGCAGCCCCTGCCACCACTGCCCGCAGCACCGTCAGCCTCCGACGAGCCCTGCCTGGGCAGAAGTTAAGCCATGCAACACATGTAATTGATGCAGCAAGAGCAGCTCTGCAGCGCAGGGACTGGCCTCGTGGCTTCTCACCACCCTGAGCCCCCTCTCCACCCCACAAAGGCCTCATACCACCATGCAAACGAAGCGCACGCGTGGACACGAGTATTTGCGCTCCATTTAACTGCTTGTCTGCCTGCACTGTGTCAACGCAGCAACGCCTCGCTGCTCTGCGGCGCAGGCACCGGCACAAGGGCTCACGCCTGCTTCACCCATCGGCAGCGCTGCCGCCATAGATTGCAGATTGCAACAGCTCTGCAAATCCACCAACAAACGAGTCGCCACGTGTTGTTTTGGGAATGTATGGAACCTCGCAAGGGACCAGCCTCCCTCCTTATCTGCCCACAAGTCATATCCAAAAGGAGGGGACAGCAGACTCAGCTTTGCCATCCCACTGCCAAACACCCCAGGTATACTCAAAAAATAAGTAATTCTCCAGCAGCTCAGTGGGAAATGTCTCCTCCTGCAGAGTTGCTCCCAAGGTAGATCGTGGGTAGAACTGAGCTAATGGCTCAGTACTTGGGCACCGCAAGTAGGGCTCAAACCAGTAACCCAGGAGCGAGGTGCCGTCACCGAGGGCTTCTCCAAGGCACCACGGAGTGCCAGTACAAAGGGGTTCACATCGCAGTGACTCAGCGCCACCCATAAAGGCAGCTTCGCTAACCACGTGGACACTGAGTTTAGCTGATCCCACATCACCTCTCAGCATCATTAAGCACGGAGGTCAGCAGCGCTGGCGGGTACCGGCTCACCGAGCCTGGTGATGCACCCGCTGCCGGCTGGCTTTGCCTGCATGCCCTGGGGAGGAGAAGCTGCTCTGTGCTGGCAGGAGGTGCTGGGGTGACTCACGGCTCCTCCTGGGAAAGGCATGTAGGGATGCAGCCTCTCCCCCCACGAAGGCGGGAGAAGAGACCCACTGGAGATACACCACTGAGGAAGGAAATATTTGAAGATGAGCAGTAACACCATCTGGGGAAGGAGAAGCTGGATGGTACCACCCTGAAGGCACCACACAGGCAGCTCCAGCAGCAGGAGAAGCCTGAGCAGGGCTTCACGCCCTGCTGAACACAAGGAGAACCCAATACTGAGCAGCTCTCCGACATTACCCGAATATAACATCATGTCTTCCTGCTGTACGACGCACTGGGAGCCGTATTTTGTCAGCGAGCATTAACCCTGCCCCATACCTCGGCAAAGGTTTAAAGGAAAGCTATACGTCCCGCGCTGTGCCCAGCCGCACCCGATACCTGCCCTGAGCATCACCAGCTTGGGCATCACCAGCCTGGGATCTCTGAGCCATGTGGCAGGACGGTAAGGCAGCGAACAGCCGGCAGGAGGCACCTCCCACGCGGGCAGCTGAGATGCTGCCAGTCCGGCTCAGCCAGAGGAAGCGAAAAATTATTATTTTTTTAGAATTAAACAGATTGGATTTTCATTTTTAATTGAAAAATGAGCAGAATTGCTCCAGGAGGGAGACTTCACTCCAAGGAGGACAGCTGCATGGGGTTGGAAATGCTCCCAGCCCCATCTCTGCCCCCCTACGTGGATGCGCACACCTTAGGCAGGTGCCTGCCCCCCCCGCGGAGGTGAGGGTGGTACCTGGGGCTTCTGAGTCGGCTTCAGGCGCCTGAAGTGCTGCCCTCACCTCTCATCACCCACCACTCAATGCTCTGGCCAGGAAAAAGCAAGCTGTGCGACATCCTGGCAGACCCTCTGGGTGTCTGTCACCCCCCCTCTCCGCCCCTGCTCCCAGCATCTCACACAACCCCGAGGACACACGGCTTGGTCATTACACCAGGGATGTATCTGCACTGTGGACACGCACATCTCCACGTGTCAGAGACACTGTCCTCCATTCCGGCAGATCCCAACATGGATCTTGTCATGCTGCAACTTAATACTTCCAAAAATATCCAAGAGAAAAATAAACGATAGGGTAATTCTCCCTTTCTGTTTTACCATCTTTTTTGGGGGGGTAATTTTTTTTTTTTTTTTTGGTAAATTTACCAAAATGTACTATTTTACACAAGCTGAGGCACAAGACGCATTCTACTGGATGGAAGAGGGGGTTGAAAAGTGATCAGTAAGAATGAAAATCAGAAGGGATTTGCAAATAGGCAGTTTGGGTCTTAACCCCGTGAGGAGCTGGAGCTCACACCGCAGTCCAGGCACTGGCCATGGCCACACACACGGGGTCAGGAAAGCTGACAGCATCAAAAATGACGAAGGGAAATCATGGATTTAAGAGGGAAGCTAAAAGAGGTAGTAACAAAGGTACCTTCTAACCTAAAACCATAGAAAACTGTTGATAAAAATTACGCACTATGATAGAGACACGTCCAAAGGACTTGCGCTGTCTCATGTAGGGTCTGCAAACAACGGCAAAAAACTATGGATCATGGGAAAAAGCATCCCAGGACTGAAAGCCCTGGGCAGCCCTCACCTGCCTTTGGCAGCCCCTCGGCAGCCCCACTCTCACTGGGGCTCTGCACTTGCTCTCCCCAAACCCTACCCCTACCCCTACACAGTGCCCACGGTCAACACTCATCCCACCCAGCATCCCACCAAAACGCGCCCAGGACAGAATGTTTCCATTGCCCTTTTCTGCCTTTGCCTGGTAGTCTTGGGCAAACAGAAAGAAGCCCAGGTCTGGTATCACTTCTGGATGGATCGGCGTTACTGAAAAATCCTACAGTCTCATCTTTTAAGTAGGTACAATGACGGTGTCACCATGCCCTAGAAAACCATTGCACCGCTGCTACATCCTCACCCAAGATGCGCCTTCCTCCGGCTCCCGTGCTGTCTGGGTCTGCCAGCCGGCTCCCTGCGTGCCCTGGGAGGTGCCCACCCCCGAGCCCCCCCCAGCCCAGGGTACTTACAAATGACAGAAACGCTGCCATCAAAAGGATGCGGACAAGGAGATCTTCAAACTGCTCCAGCACCAGCTCCCAGAGGGACTTTCCTGGGGGAAAACACAAAGCCAAACACAGTCAGTGCTCAGAAGAAACCCAGAAGAGGTAATTTAGACCACTGAGGCCACGAAGGCCAGCAGGACTCAGTCCCCAGCTCACAGCAGAGCTGCTCCAGTGCCACCGGCCATGGGCACTGGTGAGGACATCCAGCCCTGTAACGGGGCGGTTTTCTCTCTAATATTAAACACCATTTCTGGTATTGGTCTGGTTTTACTACATTTTTAACTACAGAAACCAAATCCTCTGTGTTTCTATTCCCAGCTGGTAGCCTTGCCATCACAGGAAAGCTCTGCTGTCAACTTTCCCTGGGATTAAAACCAAAATTAAAAGATCTCAAAGACTCCCCGCTTTGTCCCCAGCACCCTCCACCCAGACTTACGGGCACGAACCCACCCTCTCCTCCAGCCCACGACTCACCTTCTTCTGCAGGGATCTCTGTCGGTTTTCATTGACAACCCAGCAAGCATAACAAAGTAAAAAAATGATAAAAATAAAAAGATTCATTAGTGATTTGGGCCCAGGCTAACAATCCCTTCCTTTAAGCCCCAGCAGCCCATTCAGTGCCCCAAAATGCGACTTCTTCTGCACATATTCCTGCACCGAAACAGCTTGTCCTTGAAGTTCTCAGTCTGACACCAAGCAAGCAGCACTGGATGTTCCAGCACCAGGGAAGCATCATTTCCCTGCTGCAGACAGCTCCAGCAGCATTTATTCCTGCACTCAGCCTGCCTAAGAAGCACTCCTCAGGAGCTGCCCTCTCCAAATCCAGGACAGAGAGGTCCAAGCACCCTGTAAAACACCCTGCCAGAAACCCAACACGGACCTGCTGGGGACTGTAACTTTCAGACCACATTTCCTATTAATTAGTTGCATTTTACCACCTGCAGTGCTCTAGGAAGAGAAATCCAAAGCCGATGCTCAGCTGGTGCGAGCCGTCCTCCCGAATGCATCCCTCTGGGTGCAGAGCCTCCACCCACACTGCTCCCAGCCAAACCCGAGCCCAGCCACCTCCACAACCCCAAAAAAACCCAAGGGCTTCCGAAGAGCCACCACAGTCTTCCCAAGACTCCCACATCCCCTGGGATGACCGTTACCTTCACACGCCGCATGCACCGAAGGGTCCCACAGCCGCTGGGCAGTGCACAAACCCCGGCACCCACCAAGGGCATCGCTCCTGCTTCCTCACCCCTGCTGCAATGGATGTGCTGGCCCTGCCACGGGCATCCCCGAGGGCTCAGGAGTGACACCCCCACCCCCACCACCCCCCGGTTTTGGCTGCTGATGGGTGCTCGTGTCTCCATTTGCACCCACTGTCCCTGCATCCCGGGTGAATCCTTTGGTTGCCCACAGCATAGCTCCCAGGGGAGCTGGCAGTGGGACCAAAACCTCTGCCAGCTGCCCAAGGTGGGGAAATACGGACATTGCAGCTGTCTCCTGGAACAGTAAATCCAAGATTCGCTGAGCACAGCGGAGCTTGCTGGAGATGGAGGAACCAAAGCCATACCCGTGCACCAGCCAAGCCGCAGAAGGGCTGTGCTGGTGGCTCACAGGCATCGCACAGCGCTGCAAGGGACAGCAGGGCACCGAGGTGACACAGCACCAGGACAGGGTACCCGCTGCCTCCATCCTTTGGTGCTTTGGGGCGGGAGGGGACTAAACAGAGAACCCCCACCCCAAACATCCCAACGGGGAAAAATTCAGGCAGAAACCTCTCGAAGAGCTGTTCCAAAGCCTCTGCTGTCTGCCACCTACTGCTGCACCCCACGGGGTGATAATAAAACAAGATGTTCCTCCAACTCCTTGTGTTTCTGGCAGGGAATAAGGGATGGGCTGAAGTTCAGGAGGAATTGGCCCAAGGCAGCCATGCATGATGCCCTGTCGCTGGACCGAACACGGGCTGTCTCCAAGCACCCCCAGCGCGAAGCCCCGAGCGAAAGCAGGAAGCGAAACCTGCTTGGCTGTTTTCCATCATCTATTTTCATTCAGAGAAATGAAAAGAAAAAGAAAAAAAATAAAAACCAAACAAAACCAAACCCACCTTCACTGAACAAACCAGTGAAAATGAGCCTGCACGTGTCTACGCTTCAAACTGCATCAGCTCCTCAGTGCTCACAGACACACTTAATACGAGTTGTATTAAAACCATGTCCCTCCTGGATAAGGCTACTCTGATCCCCTGCCATCATGAGAAACAGCCCGGTATGTACCAACTATAATTATTCTTATAGCAAAAAAAAAAAATATATATATATATATATTGGAGCAGCTTCAACCATTTGACTCCCCTGCGGAGCGTGTCAGAAGGAAAGTGGCTCTTCTCCCTTTTGCAGCTGGCTCCTCTCCACCCCCAGCTTCCTCTCCCCAGCCCAGTGCGCCACCAAAATTAAATAGTGGAAGAGAATTAAAAAAAGTGGAAGATATCTGCTGCTGCTATTTCCACCCAGGCTCCACTTCCAGGGTGCAGACGTGCGAGGTGAGAGGGCTGGGGGTCGGGGGGTGCCCCAGGGGAGGTGGCTGGGGCTCCTGCAGGTCACGGCTCTGCCGGGGTGCCGGGGGTGACTTTGCACCCCAAGCAGTCACCCGAAGCGCCGCGGTCCTCCGGGCGCTTCTCCCGCGTGGTGGTTGCACGACAAGCCGCAGCGACGCCGTTTGCAGGGCAGGCACTTTGCATGAGCTCCGGATCGAAGCATGAGAACAGGTTTCCGTGAACTCGGGAGGAAACACGTGCAGCGGGGCAGCCAGCCGAAACACCGTGACACTCTGCCATCGCTGTCACCAAACCTCAAACATCAGCAGCGCTGCTGCAGGTGCCTCCCAGAAAAAAAAAGCAATTTTGAGTATACTGGGATGGAGGCACCTCCCCAGCCACCAGCGACTCCTGCCACTGCTCTTCACGTGGCAGCTCAGCACCCATTTTACACCAAACACCCAGAGAAAAAGGGCAGAAAGTCCCAACAAACTCACATTTTTGGCTCCGAATCGATCAAAACCCACGAAAAAACAGGAATGTCTGGGGCTGAGGCCTCTCACTTTCTAAGTCTCGCTAGAAATAAGAGGTTTGCTACCCAAGTTTTACGTGTCAGCCCCGGGGCACCGGGCAGGGCAGCAGAGCTGGTGCTGAGCGGCCGCGCTGCCGTGTCCCACCCGGCTGGGAAACCTGCTGCAGGCAGGGAACCAACAAAATCCCAAATCTGCAGTTCCCTTGGGACAACACGGTGAGTGCAGACAGGCTGAAATGGAAACTCCTGGCCAGCACCTGAATAGCCCCTTTCTTCGGTCGGCGGCTCAGAGCTCAGCACAGAGATGCTGCTCCGTGCCCCAGCGCCCTGGTATGGCCAGAGGACCGTAACAACTAATTAACAAATAACAAATTAACAAATAACAAACAAAAAGGCTGCAAATAACACTACCAAGGGTAAAAAGTGGTAACAGTTGGCTCAGAGCATCCCAAAACTTGGTCACCCACTCACACCCTACATCCCAGCTTCCCGCACTGAGCGGTGCCGATGCGGGACCTGCGGCTTGCGGACGCATGTCTGCGGTTTCTCTGCTCCTGCTCTTCTGCATCGTGGCTTTGGAGAGCATCACCAAGAACGTAGAGATACCACACCAGGGCGATGGGTGCCTGGGTGTCACAGGACCAACCCCACCAGCAGAAGAGCGTGCTCTCCTCTGGGTTATCGAGCGGAGAGGTGCAGGCAGCCCTGGCTCCGCCGACCCGCAGGGGCACAGAAAACCAGCTCCTGGGACTGCTGACGATTTCCAGCTTGCTCTGACCGTGTCACATCACGGCTGCTTTCCTCACTGTGCCATCACATCACACAGTGACCGTGACCCAAGCTGGGCTACAAAACACCGATACAAGATGCCCTAAGGGCATGCAACGAGCCCGGTCACCCTGGGCAGACGTGGGGCTGGCGTCGGGCTATTTTAGCCAGAGGTTAATCTCCAGCTCCTGCCAACTCAAACAGGGCTGGCAGCCCACGGGCTGGCGCCTGCAACATGGCAGGGCACGGCGATCAGGTGATGAAAAGGTAAATAAACACGGGTGCCACCCACGAGCAAGGCGGCGCGGGTGCAGGCTGCCGCCCCGGGGCTCTGCAGCAGCCTCGTGTCCCCAGGGAGACCCAGCCCCCCTTTGCAGGCCAAAGCAAATAAACAAAATGCAACAGGGTGGCGTTGGGGTCGCTTCGAGGAAATGTTTGAATTTCTTCTGCTGTAACAGGATCAAAAATCCCCAGAGCAGCACAGCCCTGCAGCAGCCGGTGTTTCTCCATCGTGCATTGAGCTATCGCATCCTACTCTGCTTTTGGGGAAACTGAGGCACAAGGCGACACTCTCCCAAGCGAAGCAAACCCTGGTGCATGCTCTGACCTGGCGTGTGACCCACAACAGCAAACATCTTGCAGGACGAACACTGAAATACTGCTTTCCCCACCATTTCAGGAGCTTCCCTAGGATAAAATCAGATTTCCCTTATGGGAAACACTTCTGCCACCAAGTGATGTGGGAAGGGTAACGGTGCGGTGCCCACCGTGGGGGATAGTGATGAGCATCACGCCTGTGCCCAGCTCTCTGCTCCAAATAACTTCCTTCAAGCCATATTTCTATGTTGTCAACTCCCCCACCACCACCACCTTTAATTTCTTTTTCCATATGCAGGGAAGGGAAAGTGGATGGGCAAAACAAGGGATGCATCCAATTCCCGGACTTTGTCAACAGGCAGGAAAAAGGGCCCAAGAAAGCAGTGAAAAAGAGCAAGAAAAACCCTAAAATATCCCCAGCTGGGAGAGCAGCTCTCTCCCGTGACATAAAGCAGGAACCCAGGCAGGGCTGCTCTGGGATCCTTCCCCCGTCCCGCAAGACACCAGGCAGAATAAATTGTTATTTTAACTGGCTACCTTTCCCAGGGCCGGCTGTGCTGGAAGGATCCCATCCCAGCGGGATGTCTGCTCAGCTTCATCCCAGTAACAGCCCATCACCGCTGCCCCGCAGAACTGCCTGACTGGGAAGGGCTTTGCTGGGTGGGTTTCAGGCAGCTCAGCCCATCACCTGCCTGGGGTAAATCCCGCCTGGGGATGGAGGCGTGAGGCTGCTCATCACCTCGCATGGTCGCACTTGAGCCACAGAAGTGCCAAAAACCCGCGTTGGCAAAGTAATCCCGAGTGTTTTAGCGTTATCGGGGATGACAAACATTGAAAGGCTAATGGTGCTAATGCTACCTGATGTTCAGAGGACAAAACAGAGTTACCTAAGTGCCTCGGCTCTGTATTACTTAAATTAACGCACGTGGCTTTGCTGTTACGCACAGCTCCGCGCCTGGGCTCCCTGAACATCTGCATCCCCGGGGACTGTCCCGCGCCTCGCCTCTCGCCCAGGCTCCCACCGCACGCCAGGGTGGGATGCAGCTCTGCTCAGCACCTTCAGGGCACATCTGGAGGGACTTTCTGAGCTTGCTCCAGCTCCCACACAGCCCACCCCCCGCCTGCCCTGCCACCCCCTTCGCCTGCTGGAGCCCGGGCTGGCTGGAGGCGAAGCCGGACCCACGGACACCACGTGCGATCGCACCAAGATGGGGAGCCAAGCACCCCACGAAGCTGAACCAGCCGTTTACCAAACAAGCCCTTCTGTTCAACCCCTCAGCAGCCACCCACCTGCCTCACAGCAGGCTGGGGGGGCTGCCCCAGGGCACCCCCATGGCAGGGGGGCTGGCTGGCCCCGGCCGCGGTGAAGGCGAGGGCAGGGCTGTCGGAGCGATGGCTGGCTTGGCCCATGGGGAGCAGGTGGAGCAGCGCTCACACACCCCAACCGCCCCCGCACGGAAACGGCCCCCCCGGGCCCACAGGGGTGCGTGGGGCACGTGCGCCCACCCTGCGGCACCAACGGGCGTCCCCAGCTGCGCCCAGCCCCGGCGACCCAAGGAAAACAACGAGTCACAGCGCATTAAAAAGCGCCTCGCCGGTGCAGGCACGGCACTGGGAACGTCCCCATCCTCTTGCTGGGTGGCCACCGCCAAGCACCGCTTTGCACCGCTCCTGGAGAATCCGCCTCTTCCCCACGTCCTCCATCACCCCCGAGGAGCGGGTCCCAACGCCACGGGTGCTTTTCCTCCCGTGTCTCTCCCTCCTGAGCCAAGGCGGTGGTGGCCCTGGGTGTGCCACGGATGGGGGAAGCACCTCCAGCACCTTATTTGCTTACCGCCTCGCAGCTGCTTTTTCCTGCGCACCGGGTGAGTTTTGGTTACGCTGGCTGCCTGCCACAGCCGCTCGCTTGGGGCTGCTGCGAAAGGCGGCAGGAGATAAAAGGAACGAGATACAATCCCCCTTCCCACGCCAAACACCGGCAGTTTGCTGTTCCTGTAACTCCCTGGTGCCCACGCCAGCTCCAGCCCTGCCCTGTGCCTTGCAAAAGCCCGGCGCCCCCGCTGCCCAGAGCATCCACAGCCCCCAAAACAAGCAAATCTGGGGCCAGAGGAAGCGCTGGGGATGGCAGCAGCACCGGGGTGGTTGATGGCTGGCAAAAGGATGGTTAGCAGAGGTTTAAGGGCCAGAAATGCCCTTGCTGTTTTCCAGGCGATGCCTTAGGGCGAAATGATCCAAGCAGTTTGCTGGCCGGCACCTGGATGCTGTAAGTGGCTGGCAATAAAATCAGCCCCAAAAATTTTTAGTTTGGGTCATAAGGCTTCCCATGGCAGACAGGGCTCTGGACCAGCCGCTCAGCCTACCCTCATGTTGCTCTTCCAGATCACCAGTACTGAACCCAGTCCAACACCACCGGTCCCTCTGGGATGGTGGCAGGGTCCCAGGGGAGAAAATGTGCATCCAGGCACCGGCAGCCCCGCTGCTGCGGGCGGAGGGGAGGACCTGCAGGGCTCATTTGTTCCTTCTCTGGCCAGCTAAGCTCACCTCAGCACGTCAGGGAATCGGAAACACAGTTATCCTGGATGTGCCCCTCGACAGCAGCAAAGCACCGTGCAAATCCAGCCCCACGCTACCTCCTTTTCCCTGGAAAATCAGTGCATCCCCGTGCTGAAGGATAAGCCATCACCACCATGTCCCGTTGCCCAGCTAGAAGGAAACAGGGATGGAGGTGGGAGCGTGCCATCAGACCGCTGGTCCAAGTTGCTGTGTGAAATCAAACACGGAAAACCTTGCCCATCCCTCCCCAAACTTCCCTTCCTTTATTCTGGGAAACGGCTCATCCCTAAAACATTGGACAGCATGAGCTTCCCTCCGCCACGGCGCAGGGGGTCCCAGCACAGGGCCACGAAGCCCGGCCAGCCCCAAGCATCCTCATCCCACGTCGTGGTGAAAAGCACATCATTTCCCCGCCGATAACCCACCTCCTTTCCTTAATGCTGCAAAAATAAGGGGAGAAGATTTTGCCCGTTTTGCACCCGAAAATGAAGGCACCACTCAGGCTCACGGCTCCACCACCACACGGTGTTTACACGAATAAAGCCTTGGGGAAATTTAGGGGAAAACCCCTGGGGAAATAGGGCTGCAAGCAGTGGCCTCGCGCTCCCATCCCTGTCCCCATCGGCACCCGCAGCGGATCCCCGGGATCGTTTTGGGAGTGGGAGGGAGCGGGGCAGAGGAAACCCATGGCTCCAGCCTGGGACGGATTATTTGAGCAAACTAAAAGCAGCGGTTTGTTCCCTCCTGCACCAACGCAGTGGAAAGAATTTCCAGCTCCGGCTCCTGGGTGGAAAAGCTAAAAATCTGCATTTAAATAGTAACAGGTTTTGGAAAAAGAAAAAAATAAAATAAAATAAAACTACTACAGGAGCATGAATAAAATAAAGCTTAAGCTGGGGTGGGGTTTTTTTTCAGTTTTGGGGTTGTGTTGAGGGTTTTTTTTAGCTTCTCCTTATTTCCTCTCCAAGCAGACCCTTTCCATAACCTCAGGGAAAGGCAAGGGATCGACTCTGCCGCGGTTGGGAACCCTCTGCCAGAATTGCCACAACCCCAGCCGAGGGGCACGCTACAATTCCAGCATATCCTCTTCTTGCATCCTACAGGTATCATTTTATTTCCTCCTTTATTGCCCTAAAACTATTTTTTTCAGCTAACATCCCACTGGTACCCCAGTGGGAAATGTTAATCGGGGATTTCTGCCCAGTAATGCTTTTTCACCCCTTCGGGCTTCGCTGCAGCCTCCTGCCCTCGGTTGCTCAGCTCTTGGCTGACCCCAGCATCGCAAGCAAGATGCCTGGATGCCACCCTGAGCCAAAACCCCTCCAACCCATCTCGGTGGCAGAAAAGCACCCACCAGGCCAGGGAAAAACGCTACGGCCAGTTTGTCAGCCCTGCAGGCACGACGGAGCGCCACACGCCACCACAAACAGGCCACTCGCAGCAAGTCCAACACGCAGCAACAGAAAGTTTAATAACTTTTTCCTGGCAGCACCAGGGAAGGGTTTAGGAAACCAAACACAGAGCTGCAGAGGTGGCAGTGCCAGGAGCCCCGGCGATGCCCCGCGATGCCGGGTCAGCTCGGCTGCCGGACACCGGGACAACGTGCCCAGCCCTGGGAAGCACGTCGGCACCGAACCCGGCTCTGCCGTCCAGCTAAATTCTGCAACCCTTGGGGAAGAGCGAGGTGGGATGGTGGGTGGGTGGGTTTTTTTCCTAAAAAATGGAAAAAAAGGGATATTTGGGCTGAAAAAGAAAATGAGACTAGGATGCATCTTCAAAACAGGATGCATTCGCTCCTGGAGGAAAGATGCTGCTTGGCTCAGCAGGGAACAGCATCCCCCAAAATTGCCTCCCCGGGATCTGGTGAGTGTTGACACCGAGCTGAGCATCTCCGATGAGGCTGTAAGCAACCACTGAGGATATCACGCTTGCATACCGTGCAAAATAAAATAATACGTCATAAAAATAAGTAATAAAGGTGACTAAAGCACTCCACTAGCCAAGTGCTGTGGAAAACACAGGTGGCTCCTGGTTGCCGCATCCAGCGGCAGCCGAGCAGCTCGGGTGCATCCCGCCGGCAGCATCCCTGCTCAGAGGGCATCTGTCCCACCGCCCCGCAGGGCTCGGGGACCAGCCAGTCCAGGCGCTGTCGGCATCACCCCACCTGGTACCCACTGCCCCAGGAGGCAGCGGGCAGGGAAGGGGTTGCCTTCCCCCCCCCACTGTAACCCCACCATTTTCTCCACTATACAGCACCGCCTCGGCATCCAACACCAAACCTGCACGTCCCAACCTGCCTTCAGCATGGGGGGAAGCACCTGGCCATCCCCCCCCACCCCCCCATCCCATTAACCTACCGGCACAAACCACCATAAAACTCCCTCCCTTTCCCCCAGAGAGGGGCTCACTGCAGCACTCATGGCACAGCCCAGCAAACAATTTGCTTTGCCACTTTTTTTTCCTGCTCAACATCATTCTGGACTGAATTGCAGCCAGTGCTGACCCAACTCCTGGGATACGTGTAAGAGCCAAGCCACGAGGGTTTGCAAGATGGAATCCCTCAAAAGCAAAGCCCCAAAGCTGTAACATCAATTAAAAAAGAAAAAAAAAATAAGAACTACAAGATATTACTTTTAAATCCAAACAGCATTTTCTCCTCTTCCCTGCCAAGATGAGAAACCTGCTCACTCTCACCCCTCCAAAAGCTGATGTTTGGTGATACTTTAATAGAAATGTTTCAATCGATAGATGTGTTTTAATCGATCCTGCTGCCACCTCTAGCCGAGCCATAGCGCCGGAGCTGGGCTGTGGATTTACAGATCAGGAAAACCCAAACTCTGCAGGCTGGGTTGGATGGAGACCCTGCCCCAAGCTGGGGGCCAAAGGGAGCCCCCTCCATCCTAAAAGCGTGGAGGTCTGGATGGGTGGGTTTGGGGTTTTTTTTCCTCCTTTTGTTTGTTTTCTGGAGGAAATGCCTCTGCCGTGGCAAACCTTGGTGAAATTCAAAAGTTTGAATATGGCATCTCAACCCTTCTCCCATCTGCTGGGAAATAAAATCAGGCTGATAAAGCGTGGCCAGTGTATCCGCAGGGCAGCGCATCCTCCAACCCCGACCCGCATGGGCGCTAATGAGCTGCTTTTCAACTCAATTAACTCAAACTGAGATTCCTATTAATAATTTTTTTTGCAAAACTCCTTGCCCCGGCTGACCTGGCTCCCCACACACACACACACTTGCTTTTTCTGGTATCTGTTCTCAGAGCACAGTCTATTTTCAGCAGTCCTCTTGGATGGGTTTTCATGGAAAATGAAGTCTACATTGCCCTTAGTTTAGATTATATCAGAAGAAAAAAATTTCTGTAGGATAGAAAAGATCTGTTCTTCTGGATGGGAAAAAAAGGGCAAGCTGGACAATTAATACTTTTCATGGATGAATTCTCCGGGGATCACACATCTCTGTGTAGTTGAAGCAGTTCCTTTCCTGGAGCGAGGTACTCGGAGATCCCTGGAAACACCAGTCCCATCCAAGCTTTTTCCACAATCTCCTTCCTACTAGGTATAATATCTGTGTGCATGTCTATAAGGATGAAATATTATATATATGTATATATACATGACACTTATACACATTTGTGTATAAGGATAAAATCATATCTCTATATATGTATATATACATAGATACCTATATACATTTATGCCAAAAAGGGGTGAAAAAAGGAAGAATAATCTGAATTAGGCTTTTACAGATTAGAAAGGAGCCCCAGAACATGCCTGAGCTGGCACAGCACAGCAGCCCCATCTTCTCCTGGCTCACCACAGGACTCCCCTCCGGAGAGGAGCGGATCAGAACACTGCTGCTCCGCCGATGGGGCTTCCACCTACCTGCCAGCAACAGAAGGTCCCTGACCCCCAAAGCATGCAAAAGCCCAGAAAACCTGCAGAAACCCAAAGGACAGGGTGCCCCAAGGGGAACCCTCTGCGGTGGGCGGAGGGGGAGGGGCAGGGACACAGCTCCATCGCTTCCCCTCTCCCACCCCGCACTGCTGAGCCGGCCTTTTTGGGTTTTATTTTTCCATTCACTCCCCACATTTTCCTTATTTTAGCCCTTCTGTTGACTCGGAGGCTGCAAAACGGAAAAAAGAGAAGTGCAAACAGGCAAACAAAGGGAGGGTTATCCCGACCCCAGCTGCCCGTCTCCCAGGGATGAGCGCTGCCTGCTCGGCAGAATCCAGCTGAGCTGACGTTTTACGGGGCAAATCCCTGGGGATTCAGCCACTGCTGGCTGCCACGGGGGGACCGGAGTCACTGCTCAGCTAATTTGAGTTCCTCCTCGAGGATCTCTGTGTTTTCGCTCCCCGTGGCGAAGGAAGCAGAAGAGAGAATCTCCCCCGCCCACACACCCCTCCCAAAAAATAACTGATTTTTATCAGCCCCAAATGCAAGACAAACTGTTTCCAAAGCAGAAGAAGAAAAAAACAAAACAACACACACACACCCCTACAATGAAGCAAATATATAACATACAAAACACAGCCCTTGAGTTGCTCAGAGGGTGGCTCTGCAAGGACTCCAGGGATTTTCTCCAACAAAATGCAGTGGGGAGGCGTGCTGGCCATCCATCCCCACAGGAGGACACGGACCAGTTGTGGGGACTGGTCCCAGCACCGCTTTCCCACCCAGCTCCCCCGAGCAGCATGGCCACGGCCGGTGCCTTTGGGGATGCGCCGGAGCTGGTTTCACCAGGATGGAAAAAACACATCAGCGCCGGGGCTGCCGCCGGCACCGTGTCCCCCACCGGCACAACCCAGCCCTTCGGTCCCAATTAACTCCCATCCCCTCCCCGCCTCCCCCCCCCCGCGCGCTGGTTTAAAATACACATAGTGGCTAAATAGCAGGAAACACCCAAAGCAAAAATACCACGGACAGGAACCCAGGGGCACTGGGGACACGCAAGAGCAAGAAGCGGATTTCCTCCCCCAAAACATCACACCTCCGACGGTGACGGTGACCCTGCCATGCAGCTGGGCTGGGCCACCAGCGCCGTGTCCCTCGTCCTCGAGTGCCTTCACCCTTCAGCAAGCATCTGTCAGCTCCTGACAGGGGAAAAACGTCTGTTTATTGTCTGTGGCTTGTTTCCACTCCGTAAAAGGTGGTTTTTTTTATTCAAAGGTGTCCCATGGTGACTTGCAAATGTTAGTGTGGGGTAAAAAAAAAAAATAATTATATATATATATATGTATATGCACACACACACACACACTCTTAAACAGGAGACAGATATATATATATAAAATATCTCAAATGGGACATTATATAGATATATAAAATATCTCAGATGGGTTCACGTGGGAACACAGGTGATGAAGCCAGGAGCTGCGTTAGCACATCCAGCAGGTTGCTGAACGTTTAAATTCTAAGAGGATTTTGATGCTCACAGCAGACACCTACAGTTAGGGGTACTACAGATCGAGACTTCAAAAGAGAGGTACAAAACGTCAGGTTTCAGCCACGGCGGGTCACCCGGAGATGCCATGGCATGCCCTGAAGAAGCCCGATGCCTGGGGAAGTGCCGGAGCAGGTGGCACACGGATACCGACCGTGTCCTGGGAGGCAGGTGGGATCACCACCAAACCACAGCCTGACCTTGGGCTCACCACCTCTGCGGGTGAGAAAGAGAAAAGGCTTTTACGGAGTGATAACAAGCAGCCAAACCTCAAAACTGGGAGGTGCCCACGGAAAATCAGCAAATACTAGTTATACACACGAGAGCTTAATCACTGGCAAGGATTAATTCAAGTTCTCTTCAAAAGAGCAACACTTTGGACTCCAACCCAACCCTCCTTTCATGCGATGGTTGGCTCAACTCAGGCAAGTCACCCACCGAGCCACGGCGTGGAAACGACCCGCTAGCACTAATTGCACTAATCCTAACAGGAATAACGAGTCTCCTGTCCCAGCACCGCTCATCACCACCCACATGGTCATTGCAGCTGCCTGCAGCCCTGCCTGTGAGGGGTTAACCGCCCACGGAGGAGCCTCTGGCGCACACTCACGTCATGGAAATACTCAAGTAACCACAATTTTCTCTATTGCTTTTTGGCTCCGGTTCTTCAACATTTCTACACTTCCAACCCAGATCTCTGCTACCTGTTTTCCAGCGAGGTAATTGGTACCGACGGCAGCTCAACCAAGCAGTTGGTAATTTTTTTTTTTTTTAATATAGGTTACTGTTATACTTTCTACCTATCAACACTGAGATATAAAAAAAGATCATGAGTCACAATACCAGGAAAAAGAAAAATAATTAAAAAAAAATCAGATGCACAATAATAAATGGAGGTGGGCTGGGGGGTTGGTGCTTTCTGGGTATTAATATCGCACCAGGTTGGACTCAGCCCCAGACAGCTCTGTCCTGCTGCTGCCTGCCCACCCACAGCAGCCGTGGGCCCCTCTCCTCCAGTCCTCCATCCCTCCCACCTTTCCCAGTCCTCCCAGTCTCCCCAGCATCAGCTGTTTCTCCTGCCCGAGGTGCACCAGCTGACTCGGAGGGATTGCCTTCCTTGCCCTCACCCCATCTGAGATGCAATGGCAGGTCATCCATGAGTGCTGCGTGAGAACCAGGGAAGGGGAGGGAAAAGAAGGGGGAAAAAAGGGAAAAAAGGAAAGGAGAGAGAAAAAGGCAAGCAGAAAGCCCCATCCCTCACCTGATAATCACAACCTGCCTTAATATTTCCACCCTGTAATTGAGACCACAAATGCCAGCAATGCTCCTGGGAAATAGCCCGGTGGCTCGGCTCCCGGTCCCCATCCCGCTCCCAGGCATTCCCCACTCCGAACCGCTCTGCCAGCCGGCTCCTGAGCTTAAGCCACATCAGACCAGCGCAGGAGATAACCTGGTCCTCACCGTCGCACCGCTGCTGGGCACGATCAGCAGAGCGAGCCAAGGGCTGGGCAGGGAGCGCTGCCCGCTGGCCAGGGCTCCCCAGGCACCCTGATGGGCTTTTCCTGGGGGGAAAAAAATGAATAGGAGTTTCAGAGCATCCTTGTGGAATGTCAGCACCCAGGTGCCTGGCCTTACCTGCCAAAAGAGGTTTGCCATTCTGCTTTTACTGCCCTGAAATCCCCATGAAGCATAGCTTAGGTGTGGCTTTTAACTTCTTAACAGTCCCCTTAACAGCCCCGAAAACATTAATGGGGATGGGGCATCACTGACCCACCAGGTGAGCTCGATGTACCAAGAGAAGGACTTTGTGGGTGGTTAGACACAGTGATGCCTCGCAGGGAGGAGCGGGGCTGGACCAGCTGGGCGAGAGGCACAGGGTGCGAAAGCTCCACATCTGGCTCACAGCTTACAAAGAATAACCCTAAAAAAAAAATATTCTGGAGGGGCACCAGCATCCCAACCGGCTCTGCAAATGCTGCGCATAGGAGAAAAATCAAAGCTGGCTCCTCCAGAGGTCTGAACGTATCAAAAAGCATCAAACCACCTCATTTTTCAGGACTGTGAAAACGAAAGCATCTCAGGGTGGCCTGCAGCCCTGCGAGGTTTCTGCCGGCTTTCAATAATCCGTTCGGATCCCTGCTGCAGATCGCGGGAGGGCAGCGGGAACGCCGGTCTCAGGGCAGGTTTCATGCACCAGGGAGGGCACGGGCTGGCTGTGCTCACCCCAGCTCTCAAGTGCTGCCCAGGGCAGCTATCACCACCAGAAAATAACAACCATCTGCTTTAAGTTGCCCAAAGCTGCGCACGCTCAGCCCTGCTTCGTGCCAGCATCTGCAATTTTGGGTACCCAGCAGGGATGTCCCGCAGGGGTCCGCGCCAGAAGCATCACCTGGGCTGTGGACGTGCCAGGACAGGGCTGATTTAGCCACAGCCAGGAGCCTCCTGCTTTCACACCATCCCTTCTGCAGGAGGAGATCAAACGCAGAGCAAAAAGGCAGCGACTTGGATGCTTCTCAAAAAATTAAAATTCTCCTTGGTGGGAAGAAAGCAAGAGCAACACAGGCATCAGATGATGCTTTTTACTCAAGAAAAATGGGTTTGAGGGGAACCTTTGAAAATTAAAAAAACCCACAAAACTCAACTTACTTGCAACATAAATATCAATAGTGTTTTTCAGAGGTTTACCCTGGAGGGAGACGGCCAGAGAAACGTGGCTCAACAGCTTCAGATCAGATCTGGCCATTAGAAAAGGCTTAAAACACGCAGAAAGACCAATGCCACTGAAAAGGCAAAAAGCAGATACACGGCCACACGCTGATGGCTGGAGCAGGGAGGTCAAAATAGGCACCTGAAAGATGGGGGGAAGAGCGATGTCTGGCTGCTCATGGTGTTTTTAGAGGACCCGCTCCGGCGCCTTTCTGGAAACAGCTCATCCCAAGCCAGCATCCAGGCATCCACAGCACACCCGACTCCTCCTAAATCAGCATTTTCTAGCACCAGCTCCACTATCCCCAGTTTTAAAACCAGCAATGAAATAAAATAAAAATGAAAAGACGCTTGTGCCATAGGGGAGGCCAACCCCAGGGGTAAACACAAGACCGGCACACAAAACCCTTGCCCCCCCAGTGCAGCCCCTGCCTCTCCTTGTCCTGGAAATTTTCCCTCCCTGGTTCCTGCAGCATTTGAAGGGCAGACATCAGGTTTTCTCTGAACACTGCTCTTTATGCACAATTTTTTTTTAAAAGGTAGGTGCAGGTAACCTCAGAGGACGGCACACGGATGAAAATCCCAAGTTACCTCTTGTCCAATTAGAAAAATTGTGTGTAGTCTCTCCCCAAATTCGAAGGTGCTCACAAGGTTTTAATGCCTCAGCATTTCTCCTAAGGGAAAGGATTTGGAGGAGGAGAAAAAAAAAAAAAAAGCCCGTAACATGTTTATGAATCAGACTGTTAAGCGTGTGTTTCGGGGGTGGAAGAGGTGGGCGATGCACAGAGGAACAGAGAGCAGAGTTAGATGAGTCAGAAAACGCTGCTTTTCCTCTCCTTACCGGCATCTCAAATATTTCAGTATGAAATAGAAAATTTTTTTCTTTTTTTTTTTTTTTTTCCTCATTGTCAAGAGAGAGTTGGAGCGTAACCTTGGCTGGTTAGCAACCGCCAGCAACTCATCGGATGTTAAGTAACGCACCGCAATTAAGAGTACGCACCGGGGCGTGTGCACGCACACGCGTGTGCCGATGGATGTATATACACATGCACACGCAGCCCTGAGTATAGGCTGGGAATAAATAATGTATCGGTGGGGTTTTGCTGCTGCTTGTAGCAAAACAGGGGCTTGGACATGTGCTCACACCAAAGAGCAGCAAGCTCCTCGTGAACGAGCCTCGGTGGGTTTTGGGGAGAGCGGCAACACATCACCCACTGGATTTGGGCTCGGGGACGGCTCCTCCTCCTGCCCAGGTAGGCTGGGGCACACACGTGCAAAAATACACACAAAGGCTCCGAGATCCTGAAATAAAGCTTACGAAGGTGTAGAGAGGTGTGGTAGGAAAGAAAAGCCAATTTACTCGTGGGCTTTGAGATCACCCAGTGCTGAAGCTGGCTTGAACACTTACACCAGCCATCACGTAAATACAGTTATCAGCGCAGCGGGGCTTCGAAGAGCATCGGGTACCACGCTGGGGATCAGCCCCAAGAGCGGTGATGGGGATGAGACCCAAGAGGATGGGTGAGACCCCGAGGAGGGCTGGTGGGCAGGGTCCGGCGGTTCCAACCGCAGACAGCAGCAGGGCTTCTGCTTCCGAGTCAGAAGAGATGAAATGCAAGAAGAGATAAACACCCCTATGCTGCAAACAGCCCGGCACTTGACTCTGCTGACATTCACAGTCCATTTAGGTTAGCGATGAAGCAAATAAAATTATGCATATGCATTAACACTAGCAATATCCTGCCTGAAATGTATGCTCACTTACACATGGAAATCCATTTAGAAGAGAGAAATCAGCGCTATATTCAAAACAGAAAAATCACTTGACTCTCCACGGGGCAACTCCTGTTTTCATCTGCCATTCTTTGGCAAAACCGAAATAATTTCGTCAAAATCGTGCCCCTGGTTTTACGTTTAGAAAGAAAAACGTTTGCATCCCTGCACCCTCCTGCTCAGTCTATTATAAAATAAGAGATGCGCATTTTTGGCTTTTGTATTATTATTTTTTTTTTAAAGCTGTTATGGTCTAAAAGCAACCTGTGGAGCTCGGTGCTGGCAGCGGGGAGGAGGATTAGGGAAGCGCCTGCCCAGCACACGAGGAGCATCCAAAGCTTTTATTAGTTAATTTTAACTTTGGAGATTCAGGAGCCTTTTAAGAATCGCCATGGTGAGACATGAACGTTCTGCAGCTTCTCCAGTTTCCCTGGCAAATGAAATGACCATGCTGACAGCACCGATGACAGATCTGAAACTAGAACATGAGCTCTTCCTAACGGAGAAATATCTTCTTCCACTCCAGTAATCTATATCTCACTGCTTGGCTGCCAAGCCACGAACTGGAGATATTAAATAATCAGTATTGCTCTCTGTTTCCTCCTGCAAATGTAAATGCGAGCACTGGAACTGAAAAAGCAATTCTAGGCTGAAAAAAAAAAAATAAAAAAAAAATCAAACACATACACCCCACCCCCAAATATATATTTTTAATATAAAACACACCAACGGCCACTGCTTCTCACTTAACGCCGGAGCTCGTGGCAGCTCATATTTTTTAAAATGCATCAACACAATAAAAAAAAAAGCAGCAGAGAGCAGCCCTCTGAAGTACGTCGGGAAGCAGTTTTTAAGAAAGATGGTGTGTTTTAGATTGTGATTCACAACCACACCGGCAGTTGGGTTTCAGGTTTAGAAGGAAATGAATGAATACGAGACAGGAGGGTGCAAAAACGAATCTAGCTGGAGCTGAAGGTCTGCTCTACCCTTCCAGCCACGCAAGATTTGAATTTTCTTCCCCCTTCTGCGCGAGCTCAAGTCACCCCACTGCCCTGCACTTCCGCTGCCGGAGCCGAATTTAAGCCTAAATTAAAATGTAGTTTAATACAGGCCATCTTCAGGACCCGCGCTCCAGCGCAAGCCCAGCTCGCCATCCCACGCCGCTCGCCCAAACAGGGCACCCATGGGTGCCCCGGCGCAGTCGAGGAGGTCGGCTCCTGCTGCCGCCCACGACCTGCAAGTTCATGCCATGCTGGGAAAAAGACGATTTGCTTAACGCCGAGGTTTCAACCCAAGCAAACCACGCAGGCTCCCACTCCGCACGATTGTAAGCCGTGCTAACCTGTCCGTATCTCATCCCCGCCACGAGAAAAATATAAACCTTGCACCATGATCGCAAAAATTCAGAATTCTTAAAAATCTTTGACCGTTTTTCAACTGATGGCTGCACCTGCTTTTCAACGTCCACGCACAGCACTCCGAGCTGTGTTGCACAGGAGCTGCAGAGCTCTGCTCTGAAGGCGAAAGCCACGGGACGCCCCAAAGACCAAAGCTCTTGCAAATCAAGAGCCTGCAAGAAACCCAGCAGTGGACCGTATGGGAAGCAAAACCATAGAAAGAGGCAAGCACCGAGCTGTTGCTTGCAAGAGGGGGAAGGAAGAAGCAAAAAAATAAGACGACAAACTAATTGCCACCACTAACCCTTCGCTTTGCACCGACGTCACGCGTTCCAGCTACCTTTTTCAAGGCAGAGAGCCCGGTGCCACCGAGCAGCCAACGTGCCTGACTCAGCGACGATGATTCACTTGGGCAAACAGGAGGACGAAGCCACCACGAGCCCCACGACGGCGATGCCTGTAGGTGACACGCTGCTGCACGGCACAGACCACCCACCATCCCCACGCTCCCCTGGGGCTGAGGGATGGCACAGAAACGTTGGGAGCAATTATACCTTGAAATCAGACTGATCACCTGGTTGGGAAGGATACGGTTTGCATTCAGCCCCCGAAGCAGAGGGATTGCCCCCCTCCCCGCTAACCAGGCGGGTCGCCCTCCTCCGAAATCAGGTCAGGTGTGATGCTCCATGGCTTACGCCTCCTGCCCAGTGCTCCATGGAAGAGCTCCCCAGTCCAGCCCTGACCACGCTGGCTCAGGCAGCGGAGCAGGAGCTGCCTGGGATGGGGAGCACTGGCGGGATGGGGGGCCCCGAGTGCAGCCCAGCACACAGGGCTGCTGCTCGCAGGGCTCGTCTGGAGGGGGCACAGCCCCCCCAGCCCCGGCCAACACAGCCCCCCTCAGCCCCGGCCAACGTGGGCAGCCCCAGCCAACGTAGCCCCCCCAGCCCCAGTCAACGCTGAACCCCCCCCAGCTCTGGCCAACGCTCAAGCCCCCCCCAG
>JAVJGI010000001.1:104520909-104598827 GCA_035590275.1 Ibycter americanus | reverse complement strand
CGGAACACAATCAGAGTACCCGAAAACGGATCCTGTTCGAGAGGGCCCCGGCACAGGGCCGCCAGAGAATCCAGACCTTTGCGGAAATCGGTGGGACGGACTGCCAGCAGGACGCGGAGGTGTGGCACTAACTGCAACATGATCAGGAGCGAAGAAAGGCTTGGCAGAGGGACTCGGCCCTTGCCCACAAACAAGCAGGGACCAGCAGCAGCAACGTCGGGAGGTCCCCTGATGTGGAAAACGGAGGGTTGCCCCCCAAATCCAACCCCCCCCCACATCTGCAGGACTTTCCCACGTAGTGCACCCAGCCGGGCTCTTCACTCGGTGTGTCCGTGACCTGGCTAAAACCCGCTCCGGGTGACTGTCCCCACGTCAACACCCGTTTCTGACTTTTCAGGTACTTCCAGTTTTCCCGTTGCTGGAAGGAGCGTGCTGCTGGTGGCGACTGGAACCGCTCTGCAGCTGAGGACGGAGAGGCGAGCTGGCTGGGGGTGAGGAACCCCACTTCTGCGGAAAGGTACCCGGAGCTGAGACCGGAGACCGGCGCGAGCGCGAGGAGGTGGCAGCAGCCATCTCGGGGAGGAGCTCTGGCTTCTTTATTTCTTTGTAGAGTCATTTATAGAAAACATTTTGCAGCTCCCACTGGAGTGGAGGTCCTGAAGGAAGTGTAGGTTCTTTTTTTTTTTTTGAGTTGGTTAAACACTTTTAATTTTTTTTTTATTTTTTTTTTTTCAGCTCATTATAGCCGATGGGGCGGGAGGCGGAGGGGTGCTCTGGCCGAGCTGCAGCCCGATGGGACCCCCGAGCGGTGCCACCACCCTCCCGCAGGGAGCCCCGCTTCAAACTCTGTCCTATTCATCTGCCTCTCGTCACCATTTTGGGGGGGAAAAGTGGTATTTCTGCTGCTGACCCCCCCGGGACATTAGTGCTGCCCTCAGCCGGGACCTGCCCCAGGGCTCACGGGGCTGAGCGGTTCCACCAGGTGCCTGGGAGAGCTGATGCGATCTGATATTAAAATATGACGTGTTCTCCACAAGGTGCGCAGAGGGTTTAATGCAATGGAGCAGCCCTGACCTGGGCAACTGCCCCCAAAGCAGCTGCTTGAGCAGGGGGCGGGCGGGACCCCTGTCACCCAGCCTTGTCACCCTGCTGGGCGCTCGGTCCCCGTTACCCTGCTCCAGGGCTAATGTGCTGCCCCTAGAGCAAGGGGTTTGGAAAGAGGGTTCCTGGTGTCCTCCTGGGTGTGGAGGACACACCACGGACGGCCTTCGTCTGCACCTGAGCGGACGAGGGTGTGATTTAATGCTCACTGTGCAGATGAAGAGCAGAGGCAACACCCCGAGGTCCAGCTGCGGCACCCTGTATGTCCAACTCATATGCACAGCCAGGAGCCCCCCATTTCTTTCCCCGACACCTCCTGACCCCCTTCATCACGTTCTGCAACCGCAGGTCCCTCCAGCCCACCAGTGGCTCCCCAGCAGTGACACCCCCCCCCCATGCCTGAGCCCCCACCACCGGGCAAGGTGCGGGCAGGCACCTTCGGCGTCCACCTCTAGCACCCTCCCAGTGCCCAGCATCGTGTTCCGCAGCCCCCGCTGATCCCTTCTCCCAGCCCTGGCCTCGGCTGCCCTTGGGGACATGCCACCTCCTGCCCGCACCGTGCCCTCAGGCAGGGCATCCCGCCGCTCTGCTCGGCAACACGTGAAGACCCGCTCCTGTTGACTCAGCTCCTCCCAGTTTCATCAGATGATTCCAGTCTTTGTACTGGAAAAGAGCGCGAAGATGATGTCCCAGCTCCAAACATTAGTTGGACGAAGCTGGGAGCGACTGGGAACAGAATTACAAAGGGAACACCTGGCAGCCCCAGTAATGGGCAGCACCAGCCACCTCACCTATAATTAAGCAATCCATGAAAATTATTAGTGACCTGGAGCCATAAATTAGTCAGTCCGACAATGATCACTGAGGGTAAATGGTCTGGAGTGAAAACACCCGCAATATTGCGAGCAAAGGGCTCGTGGCCACTGGAGCAAGCTGGGCTTGGGATGGAGTGGGGCTCCATCCCTGGCAGCCCCCCCCTGGTTTGGGGGGTTCCCTCTTGCAGCATGGCAGCCCTAAAACGACAGGCAAACCTCCTTATTTATCCTGGCTTCCCCCACGGTAATAATTTTTGGAGGTAGACAAGCTTAAGAGGGTCATAAAAAGAAGAAAGTGGGTTTAAGGCTTCCCAAGGTTCTGCAGAGATTTTTTAGCTGCGGTGCAGGAGGGCGAGCAGCACCCAGCTAGTGCCGGCCGAGCGCTGCACAAAGGCATGGCAGCCTACAGCCGGTTGTGATTTTGATCTTGTTTCTACAAAAGGAAATGGGGAATAATTCTCCCGAAAGCTGTGGATTTACACTGCTGTGCTCCTGGGCTGGGGGCGAGGGGAGCGGGATGGCCGGAGCCGCTCCAGAGCCTGTCGGAGTCAGCAGAAAGGCTGCCAGCAGCGCTGAACCGACGCCACGCTCCTCACCCCAAGGATTTTACGATCCGTGGAATATTAATCTTTTGTCTCCACTTTGTTCCTCGGAGATGGGGAAAAAATTATGTTTGCTGGAAAGGCTGAGAGAGCAGCCTGTGTGCCGGTAACCAGCCCCCAGGCTCCGGCTCCAGCTCCGGCGTGCGAAGTAGCGATGGATAACGCAGGCTAACCGAGCCTGAGCGCAGGGTAACCACGGCTTTAAGGACTGTCAGTGGCAATTGTGGCTTGAAGGATGAGAGAAAATGTCCAGGGCTTCCAGCTGACTATTCCATCCTCTTCGTTTCTGCGGCAACATGGTTCGGGGTCCACATCCTCACCCCTCGCTCAGGTCCAGTTTGCCTGAATTCAGAAGGGAGTTACGAGTGGGTGATGGATGCAGGAGCCAGCCCTCGGCGTGTGCATTTAACACTGTTTTGGGAATCTTGTTGCCACCCCCGCACCAGTATGTCCCCATGGGTTGCTCCCAGGAGAGGAGCTGTGAGCCTAAGGAGAGCAAATTCAGGGATGACTGCCCCGAGCAGAGGCTAATGCCACGCAAGGAGGTGGAAATCTCTTCTGTCAACAGCTCTCACCTTCATAAAGCAACGCAGGGTTACGCGCAGCTGCCCCAGCGTACAGCTCCAGCACCTTCCCTGGGCTCTGGGGCTGTCACACACAGTGACATTAATTAATTAAAGGTGACACTGCCGCTGCCATTTGCCATTCTGCTCCCAGGCTTCCTCCCACCGCATCCCCTCAGTTCACATGCAGCAAATCCTCATCCACAGGGGAGAGTCAGGAATGGCTGTTTTTCCACGGCAGCTTGGATATTTGCTTTTCCTATGGAGAAAAAAAAAATGCTACTCCTTGAAATAACAGTTTGAGGCTCTTCTAAATGTTACACACCAGCCGACCTTTCGGAGCCAGGCTTAGGGGTTTATTTTTAATCCCCCGGCCAGGACTCCCAGCAGCTGTGGGCCAATCCTGCTCCCCAAGGGCTGGATCCAAAGAACACCGAAACATCAATCCTCACCGCCACGATGCTCGGGGCTGGCGCTCGGGTATTTCCACCCTTGCTGGAAATACAGACCCTCGGCTGTGCGTCCTGTGCCATCCCGTGCACCTTAACGTGGCGTAGGAGTGTGGTCACCATCGGGATTTGGCTTCTCGGGGAATAAAGGCAGCTGTTGAAGGTGGCAGGGAAGCGCCAGCCCTGCTGGGCATCCCACTGGGATGCAGGGGTTGATGCGGATTTGCAGCATGGGGCTGCAGCAGTCCCAGCTCTCAGAAGTCCAACTGGGGCCATGAATGCAGAGAGATCCTGGAAACACCTGGCCAGCACAGGATTTCGAGGCAAGCAGGAGGTCACATCTAGGGAAAATGAGGAGGAACAGTTTTGTCCAAAGAGCCCGTATGGACAAGGCTTTTCTGTTGGCAGGCGGCAGACACACAGGGCAGTCACCCTATTTTCCAGCCCTATTTCCCACTGCAGATGGCTACGAGGAATAGGATTCCCAGCGTCAGACAATATTGACAGTGGCAGCTATAAAGCATATGCATTGAGGTTGCCTTCTCTTTCATGGCTCTGTCCGTAATTAAGCTGGAAATGGGCTTTCCTGAGCGCAGTGCCCCAGCCGGGGCATTTCTGGAGCGATTGCCCAAGCTCTGCCAGCTGGATTTAAGCGAGGATCCATGGTGTTTCCAAACTCCCTGGCATCTGCCCCGCTGCCAGCAGCAGCACACTTAGGAGCCTCTGTTTATGAACCCAGACC
This sequence comes from Ibycter americanus, assembly GCA_035590275.1. Classification (NCBI taxonomy): domain Eukaryota; kingdom Metazoa; phylum Chordata; class Aves; order Falconiformes; family Falconidae; genus Ibycter; species Ibycter americanus. The sequence goes on along the minus strand of JAVJGI010000001.1, from coordinate 104,594,555 downwards.
TATACTGGGCAATTACTATTTAAAAAAAAAAAAATGGTATTCCAATCCCTTTCAAAGGTAGGAAAACACATTAATATCCATCGAAGGGGGAACACCGCGACTCTCCTTTTGACCCTCAAATGGGTTTTTCCCTGATGCAAAATACCTCCTGGAAAAAAACCTGCCTTTGTGGTGTGTCATTCCCAGGGTTTTTGCTGGAGTTTAGGAAACACCAACATGACAGGAGGCTCCAAGGCAGTGCCGAGCAAGCCGAGCGCCCTCCACATACCTGGGGCTGGGCTGATGTTTGAGGTGGTGTATTCAGCCCTCTCACTACGGGGAAAATTTCCCTCCACATTTCCCTCCAGCAAAAGCACAAGCCAAAAAAGGAAAAACGTCTGGTTTTAACTAGGCAGAACGAACGATTCCGGCTCTCCATGGAGATGCAACGTTCCCCAAGGGGAGGGTGAGGGCTGGCCGGCACGCTTGGCACTGAACCAGCACCAGTGGGGTTTTGCCTTTCTTCCTTTTGCATCTACGGCACTTTGCTCTCTCCTACCAAGCAAGAATTGCACAATATCACCGAGCACCAGCCCTCTCCAGCCGCAGATCTCCCTCAACAGCGGACAAACACACCACGGCGGCTTGGAAGCCAAAAACGCCGGTGGGATGTGGCCCCTCCGGCCAGAGGGATGCAACCTGCGGTGCAAACTGCCCATGGCACCACCCAAAGGGATGCCCTCGTCCCCCCTGCACCCCAGCCCCACGGAGGGGTGGGTGCCAGGGGGCTGGCAGGAGGGTGCCCATCCCAGCACCAAGCACCCTTTTGGGAAGCGAAGGGGACATCGGTACCCGGCACGCTGCGCGGGGTCATTCACCGGAGCTGTGTTTTTACTGTGCGATTTCTTTTTAAGGCTGATTTCCAGGTCTGGAGGGTGGGAAATGGGGAAACCAGGGGGACGTTGTGACCGAAGCGAGTCCTTCCCACAGTTTCCTAGGAGATTGGCTGCCCGCACTGTTCGATGCTCATGGCAGGACTGGAGCTGGTCCCCTGCCCTGCACCATCATCCCCTGCCTTGCACCATCTCCCCCTGCCTCCTGTCACCCTGCAAGCCACCAAGGCCATGCCACTGAGCCCTGGGACTGCCCTCATCTCAGACAGCAGCCAAGCTGCACAGGGGGAAATAAAAAAAAAAAAAATTAAAATATTTTTAAAAATATAAAAAATTTTTAAAAAGCGTTATTTTAAAAAAATCCAAATTAAAAGCATATAAAATAAAAATTTAAAATAAAACTGGCCAGGCCCCACGCACCAGCCAGTGGGATGCCCTCCCTGCAGTGGAGGAAGGGAGCCAGGACGTGCCAGTTTCAGCCCTTGGGCCGCGGAGGTGCCACCGTGGCTGTCACACCCCGACCCCGGGGAGGGGACCGTGCCCGTGCCTCGCTAGGATGCAAAATAAACCCCACAGACAGCCCAGAGCTGAGCTGTGCAGGGCAGCGAGCATCCCTTCCTCCTCCAGGCTCTTTGCTGCCTCCAAACTCTCAGAAATGTGCCAAAATGGGCTATTCGGTGGCGTATTTTTGGTGATGGGGCTTGGGGAAGTGACCTTTAGCGAGGACGGGAACCCCGGCCCAGCCAGCCCTGCTATTTTTAACCGAGCATCAGGCTGAGCGATGGCGGGTTTCCTTCCTCTTGCTCTTTCGTGAGTGCTGAACAAAGGGAAACCAGATAAACCTCCACAAACCCTCCACTTTGAGGCAGGGAAGACCATGAGAAAAAAAAAAGGGTAACCCAGCACATTTCTGAACAGCGGTGGGATGGGCAGTTCAGGCTGCGAATATTCCTGGGAACGGGGAAAATATGGCAGTGACCCTACTGATGGTTTTTTTAGCAAAAAAAATGCAACCAGGGGTAAAAGGGACTGGTTTGACTAAGGAATCAAGCTGGAAGGAAGAGGGAAAAATAAAAAGCAGCAGCATTTTTTTCCCAAATGTCCCAAGATCTTGTTCCAACGCTTCCTAAACAAGCAACAAAAAAAAACCCCAAACCCAAAACAAAACAAAGGGGGGGATTTTTTCCCTTTAAAGTAACACAGATTTAGCTCTATTTAAGAAGCGAGGAATACAAAATGATAAAAATGAAACATTTCATTTGTTGTAGCTCCCTTTCCCCAAATTTTAATTTTTTGCCTTGAAAGGAGAAGCCCAGCCACCACCACCCCGATTTGATGCTCGCACCAAGAAAATGTCTCAAACATCTGAAAATTTGCCATGAATTACCAACATGCATCTACAGCTCCAGGACACCTTACTCTTCTAGCTGCATCGATACCCCGAGACACATGGACGACATCCTTGGCTGCAGGATGGGCAAGAGGGGACCAAAATCCCCTTGTCTTTCCTTAGAAAACACAAAAATATTTGGCATCAAAAAGTTTTTGAGACTTGGCTGTCAGTCAGTGGTGCACTGACGGTATTTACAGCTTCTGGTAGTGTCTGTGTTTTGCAGGTAGCCTGCAAAAAAGTGGAAATATTTGGTGGAGTGCGACATACCTGTATTTAGCTATATATAGCTCACAAATATATCGAGCACTACCTACGCACAACATAAAAGAAATTGTTTGCCAAATCATTAACATGCTGCTGTTGGTTTCTCTGATTCTCTTCCCTGAACAAAAAAAAAAATAAAAATCCTACATTAATCAGAGAGCAAATATATAGCATGACAGGAACAGCTTTTGGGCCTGCAAAGGAAGAACGTGTGCGATTGCTCAGTTCATTTTGGTTTGGATGCTGAGCCCAGAAACGCTAACGGCTGCTCACACTGAAGGCGGTGGCCTTTGCAGAAGATGTAGATCTTTTTTCCCACCATTTTTTTGCCTTTCTTTTTCCAGCTTGAGGAACTGGGGATGGTTTCCCAGCTCAGACATCATGCCTGAGCATTCCCCCAAATCAGGTCACTTTAGTTGTTCTTACCTTCTCGCTGGGCTTGGACCAAGAGGGTTCAGGCTGTGCCTGTGCCCAGAAACCAGGGGCTGAGGAGGTAAAAATAAAGAAAATAATCTAAAAAACCCAACCTTTTGAAATTCACCTCTTTGCATGGCTCCAGGGGCTGGGTCTTCAGGAGCAAACATGTTCTTGAGATGTATGGTAGCATCATGAGCAATGGCCCTGATGTTACCTCAGTGCCCGGAGCCTGGCTGGGATGGCTCCAGGGAGAGCTGGGGGGACTTGCCAGCATCCCACAATGCAAGCCACCTCTCGGCCGTGTTTGTGTGGGTCCATTGGGGGTCCCCAGCCAGGGCCACCACCGCTGGTGCCACGTCTGCCAGCAGCGGCTCAGGCTGGCGCTCGCCATCCCGCAGCCTCCCTGCCGACCCCAAACCTCACGCAAAGTCGCCGTGGCTTCACCGAGGGGAAACACCACATCTCATCCTTCTCAAACCATGGGCCAACCCTGCGTGCTTTTTAATTTTTATATATATTTTTATATAAAGGCACGGCTTGCTTTGCTCTCCTGTCGCTCGCTTGAGCACGGAGGGTCATGCAGCTGCTCCATCCCAGCAGGTTCCCAGGTTTTCCCAAGAAATAGTTCTCATCTGCGCACAATTCCCTGCTGTGGCAGGTGGTTCCCAGGGATCTCTGCAGCACCGCAGCCCTCAGGACCATGCACGGATGACAGTGGGGAGCCAGCAGCCCAGAGGAAAAGGCTCCCACCTTCCCCTGGCTGGTCAAGGGGCTGCAAAGCAAATTAGCTGCCGAAATGTCCCCCCCAGCCCCCAGCTTGTTGGGCAGGGGTGAGCGGGGGCTCTGGGACGGCGGCGGGATGGAGCCAGGCTTCGCTCGCCGCCCCCGGCACCGGCGCGGCGTCACTGCGGTCGGAACGTCGGGAACAACCTTGCCACAAAATTCGAAGCCGGGAATCTGAAAATATAAATATCGCACATGATTTCAGGCTTGCTGAAAGCATGATTGACTGTTTAATTCCCAACACACACACGCTCCTTTCCTCCCAACCAGGGTGACTCAGCCCTGGCACAGCCGTGGAGGCTTCTCCTGGCTCCTGCCCTCGCCGCGAGAGCGGAAAACGTACCCTCTCGTAAATGCCGGCAGCGATAATCAAGCCCAGCGCTCGCAGGGCTCATTGACTACTGCCAATTAAAACAGAGCCGGCGGCACTCTCCCACGCTCAGCCCAGGCGGCCAAAGCACCCGCTGCCGAGAAAACGCTCTCCATCACCCCGGGATGCCGCTGCTCCTGCTGAACCCCAGCCACCGGTCCGAGCGGGCTGAGGATGCCGAGCGGCTCCGCTGCTGGGCGCGGGTGCAGGAGGCCAAGGCAGCCGCCTGCCGGGCCGCTGGCGTGGGAAAGCCAAAGCCAATGATGCTTAAAATGCCACCGGGCCAGAGCGCTGCTGCTGTGGGACAGCCTCCGCTTCCAGCCACGGCCATGGGAAACGCGCCCCATCAGCCCACGTCTGCGCTGGGCGCGGTGCTCAGCGGGATCGGGCGCCTGGAGGCAAATAAACCCCACAGCTCGAGGGAAAAAGATGAGGCCCTTGGGATAACCCATCTCCCAAAGCCATTTCTTTTATTCCTGTGCTAAGCTGCAAAGAGGAAAAGCAAGCCAACAACGTGAAAAGCATCTGTCCCCCACCAAGGAACTAGAAAAATGCTGTCAAAGGAAAAGGGGCTCCGCTGGGGCTGGTTTGACTCGGGCTTGCTTGCTCGTGGGGCCATCGGGGTGGGATGGTTTCAGTTTACTTTGATTTTTTTTTTAGTATCTGTAAGTCTTCATCATTTACTAAGCACAAGTAGCCCACTACTGGCGGGAAATAAACCCTCGACCGGCCCGGCTCCCCTTCCCGGCAGCGAGGAGCAGTCGGGGATTTTACAGTTCACCTTTGCCGACGGCATCGCTGCTACCGAGCGCAACGCCAGCAATTAACCAGAGCCCACCCCCGCCTCATCCCTCCGCTGTTTCAGTTCCACCCCCCAGCTGTAATTTGGCGATGCTCTTTCTGCCCCTTTGCTCGCCCCGGGGCCGGGCAGGAGGGCAGAGGGATGCTCTCTGCCCGCGGCCACCACCACATCTTCCCACTTTTGCTGCCTTGTGCGTGTCCTCCCGTGCCGTGGCCGGCGGTGCAGGGTCCCCGGCGTGCTGCAGCCCCGACATGTGTCCCCTGCATGGGGAACGAGTGGTGCTGTGCGAGTCGGTGTGCTGCCTGCATGCCTCCCTCTTCTCCTGGAAGTCTCTCGCACCGATCTTGGCTTTTACATTATTTTTACACTCCCAAGTTTCTAGTTGTAGAGATGCAGTCAGTGATCTCCAAATGCAAACCCCAGAATTTGTACATTTAGAATCCAGAATTTCTTTTAAAAAATACCCAAATTCATTGCTTTAAGGCCCAAACTCACAGCTCCAGAGGGAGGACTGCTCAGCATCTCCTGGTAGCAGTGGGATGCGGCTGTAGAACTTGGCTTCCTTCATCCCCCCAACCACAGTGCCTGCCAGGAGCTGGGATGAGCTGGAGATCCCCGCGTCTCCGAGGAATCCCCAGGAACCCCACCTTGATGGCTCTCAGCTTTGCACAGCGGCAGCACAAAACCGGGCTGGGAGGGACCCTGCGGGCACGGCAGAGATTTTTCCACCAGGGGTGGATTTTCCCTGGGGAGGGTTAATGCAGCAGGGAGGCATTAGCTCGGCCCCAGCCAGACCATGTTGCTCGTTGCAGGCATCCAAAGGCCCATGGCTCTGCACAACAAAACACCCCCCAAAACTCAAAAGCGAAGGCTGTGGTGTTTCCTTTCTGCTTTCCCACCCTGTACATTGACATTTGCCTATTTTCAAGCTTCCCTATAAGCCAGAAGCTCTCCCCCCCACAATCAACTTGATCTCACAAGATCACGAATCCCCAAGTGCACTTGAAGCAAGACACAAAGAGCCAAACTGGCCTTTAAAACATAAGCATCCAAAGGTGCACAAAGCCTAAAAGGGTTTGCAAGCCACCCAGCCTGCGCCTCTCTGAAGATGGAGCGGAGCTGAGCCCTTGTCTCCCACATCAGAAGCAGCCTGTGATAAAAAGAAAAGAGAGAAAAAAAATAAATCACAAGAACATTTGCTGCTGGAAACTGCTCATGAGAAGGGCGCGATGTCTGGAAGGAGCCTGTGCACACATCGTGTGCCAAGGAAAGGGACGAGATGTGATGGTGCCACATCTGTGCTCGGTGCAAGATGCAAGGAGCATCCCCCAGCTTGGGCCCACCCCGGGCTCCCGGCCGGGCACCACGGTGGCCACCATGAGCACCTTGTACGCTGGCCCCAGAGAAGCACCAACCAAACAGTTCAGTAAATTTAATTTTAAGACGGTGAGGAGGCGGCTCTCTGCAGATGGCATCAATACCAGCTTCCCTGCCAGCTCCACGGTGTGTCATCGGTTCTGCTCAGCCTTAAGTGATACAAATATAGAAAACAATGTCATTGTTGCTAGGATTTTCAGGCTCTGGCTGCCCGGCCAGGCTGAGGGTGCATGGCAATGCTGGGGAAGGATGGCCAGGAGGGATGGTGTTCCTTCAGATGAAGAGGAAGATGAGTAACTTTTCCAAAGGCTGAGCCCTTTCAGTGCACAAATGCGTTTTTTTAAATGGCTCAGACCTCAGTTATCAGTAATGCATTTGGCTCCCATGGGCCTCAAGAGCATCAAAGCATGTGTCTGCTGTGGGTTTTGGGATGGTGACAAGAGCCACCCCAAGTGACCCCATGCCCTGGGTTTGCTCAGCCCCAGCCCTGAACTCTGAACTCATGGAAATGTCTCAACTTCAATGTGCAAAACAACCAGAAACTGGTATTTATAAAACACCAGACACCCCTACCTATCCCTGAAACTCTCCCCCAGCACCAGACCGACCACAACGCCAGGGCACCAACGAGGGGCGAAGCCCCATGAAACCCCCCCATGTCTCCCCACATCATCCCATCGCACGGCCAACACACGAGACGTGGCACAAGGCAGACGCCCCAGCAGCGCTGACCCTGTCTCAGGTCAGCAGCGAGGACACGGGGCAGTGGCTTTGCCATCGCCTGCCCACGCAGCCGCCCCAGCCTGGCCTCCCTGGCTGGCATCCTTCGCCCCTGCCTGAGCTTTCCCGGGGGTCTGTGCAGGCACGGCAGCAGGTTCCCCCTCCGCAGGCTGCCCGCAGGCAAACGCCCCTGCAGCATTAACCTTGGCTATCCTGCTCCCCCAAAGCCATCAGTTGCCCCCATGTCACCCAAACCCAGATGCACACAGCTGGCTGGACGAGAGCTTTGTATTTTCCTCCTTGCCATCCCACAGAGCTGCCAGCGGGCACTGCCCTGCCCGCCCAGGGGTTGCAGCAACACAGCAGGCAGCCTGCGTTCCCCCCCCTCGATCCAGCCGTGCGTGCACCCTGGCACCCTGCGCGGCACGGCGAGGAGCAGCGTGTCGGGGCTGTTCAGGTACCCGCGAGGCACCGTGCTCCCCGTGCTCTGTCCCTGAAGCATCTAAAGCACCTGCCCAGGAGCCACGGGAGATCTGTGGCTTTTTGCTGCCTGAACCAGGCTCTTTCCAGTCCCCGTTTCGCAGGGGAAGGTGTGAACACCACCGTCGCTCCACTCAGAAATGGGATTTCTCTTTGAAAAGCTCTGTGCCCGATAACTACCAGCTCTGAAACTGCTCTGAGGTTTCGCACACCCTGTGCTGCCCATGGCAGAGCCCTGCTGCAGGGACGTGCCGGGACAATTAATTTCCACCTAATTAACCGCTGATCCCCTGCACAGCCTGGGAAGAGCGGTCAGAGGTTACCTTGGCTGGGAACTGCGACCCATCTCGCCCCGTCCACCGGCAGCAGGACGCAGGGCATCTCTGGCTCGGGGCCGAGAGGATGAGGATGGGAAAGGCGAGGGGAACGGCCTCGCGGCGCCGGCCAAACATCTGACATCCAGCCCCAGCCCAACCAGCTTCTTGTCCATGGAAATATACAGCCATGACCTATTTCCAGGGAAGGCAAGCGCCCGTTTAAACAAACCCCTGATAAATGAAGGCAAGCAACCATTTCCTCCTTATTTCCTTCCATTAGAAACGAAACACCGCCATTAATCACCAAGAAAGAAATAAAACCCCGAAATGATCTTCTAGTGACTGCGTGAGTCAGGTCCCTCTCCTGGAGCTCACCATGGATCTGACCCCAGGCACGGCCGGAATAATTCCGGCTGCGCTGAGCCAACCCATCACTCTCTCCTGCAGGAAAAAAAAAGGACGGTACATCGCCACCATTGGGGACCATGCTGTGGTTAGCTGATGCCCAGCCCTGTGTGCACCCTCCATTTTATTACTCTGATTAATTTCATTTTTTACCCCATTAATTTTTTTTTTCCTCCAGGAAAAGCTTGTGTGCAAGAGCCCTGTAGGAAAAATCAGGCCCCACGTTGGGTACAGGTTCCTCCTGGGGAGATTCCAATTGGACACAAGAGGAAAATTTTTCACAATGAGAACAATCCGCCGCTGGAATAATCTCCCCGGGGAAGGGGTGGGCTCCCCACCACGGGACACTTTCAATATTTGGCTGGACAGGGTGCTGGGCCATCTTCTGTAGACCGTGCTTTTGCCGGGAAAGGTTGGACCAGATGGTCCTTGAGGTCCCTTCGGACCTGGGACTCCGTGATTCTATGAAATATTAGGGTCTCTTAATAATAGCTCTTGTTTTACAAACTCTCCAGCAGCCTCCAGCCACAGTGACCGTTACATCCCGCTCCCTGCCTGCTCTCCAAAGGCCATCCCCACCTCCGAGATGGCAGCCAGCAGACGGCTGGGTGGCTGTGACGGCGCTAAGGACCCGGGGGAAGCAGCTGGTCCCTGGGACACCGTGTCCTGGCTCCGTGCTGCCAGGAGCAGCTTGCTGGTAGCTGGAGCAATTATCTCCAGCAAGGAGGAGGGCAGACGATGTTTTGCAGAGGGTGCAGGAATTTTTCCTGCATTTGCAGACTTGGCTTGTAGAGATAACTTTGGGTTAGTTTGCTTTTTTGGAGCCAGATTAAGATCTTTCTTGTGCACCGTGCGTGGGGCTGTTTACTAAATGCTGTTGGCAAAACACAGCCCACCACAAACCGCAGCGGCGGCTGCGCGGGATGCAGGCAGCTCCCGACGCCGGCTGCGAGAGGGGGTGCAGCCTCTTGCTCTGACTTCAGCACCCGAGCCGGCGGGGGCAGAGGGGTCCTCTGTGCCCCAGCAAGCGCTGGGCGTTAGGAAATCACCCAACACCCGTGCAAAGCGTGCAAAAGACTCCCTCGCCCCAGGCAGGCTGGCTGCTAACAGCGATGCCGTGGAGGGTGAGCACACGAAGTCCGTGTTTCTGTAGCTGGCTTCCAGAGCAATGCCTGCAGCCCCCCGCGAAATGGGGGAACTTGTCTCATCAAGATGAGCGCGGCACAGACCCCGGGGTGCCCATGCCATGATGCTCGTGTTTTACCCGTGGGGTCACAGCCGGGATGGTTATGCGGCCGTAGGATGGGGGTGTTGGGGGATGTTGGCAGGCGCTGCCCTGCCTCCCCCTCCTGCCTACTGCATCCTCCAGTCCCACCACACCCACACTGGGACCATTCCCAAGAGGGGACCTCACAGAAAAGCATGAGACAAACCCCGGGGATGTCCCCACCATCCCACTGATGAGGAGCGTGGGTGCTGCCCTGTGGCTCGCAGCTGCAGCCCCCCCGGCACCAGGGAGCCAGAACTTGCTCCAGCTCAGCACGGAGCGAGACGTTTCCTGCGCCGGTGCTTATCTCCATGGCCAGGCAGCCTCAAGGAAGCCGAACACCCTTGTGCTGTTGTTCAGTGGCTGACAGCCAAGGGTGCACTTGTGTTTTGCAGAAACACAGCGGGGCCAGCCACTCCTGCTGCGGGCACGGCACACGGGGTTTGGTCAGCAGCATGCCCCCACAACCAGCACAGGCCAAAGATAAATATTTTTGATGTGATTTCACTCTTACATCATGCAAATCTGCATGGATACATTCTCACCGTGCATCCATCAATCCCGGCACTGTGGACCCTGATGCTCCCCCGGGGACAGCCTTTGGGGGGATGCGCTTCGGGGCGTTGTGGGTCTTGCAGTTTGGCAGAGGCAGCATCACGACCCCACGACTGTTGCTTCCCCACGCCTGGACCCTGCCTGGTCCCCTCCTCACCAGTGCTCCAGAGGATGCCAGCAACAGTGGCAGGGTGCAGGTCGAGCACAAACCGCCACCGCTGTGCCCCAGGGGGGCAGTGGGGACCCTGGAGATACCCTCACCCAGGGCACACGCAAAGTCCCAAACACCCCTCAAGTATCAAACCTCTCGCGGATGCGCCCAGCATAGCGCCCGCTGCACATGTGCGAGAGCTCTCAAGGGGAAGAAGCTGACCCAGCCCATGCTGTGTCCCTCATCCCCCACTAACGAGCTCCACAACCTGCTAACGAAGATCCAGCAGCATGACCCAAACCTCGGGCAGCTCATGGGTCGCGTACCCGCAGCGCTTGCTGTAGGGCGCGGACAGATTCTGCATTGACTGCGTACTGCGTCCCTGCTCCTGAAAGCCAAGGCTTGATCTCCTGGCACAGGAGCCACTTACCTGCTGTAAACATCCAGCCCGGGCCCAAAAACCTTCCCGGGAAATCAGTTTAGCATTGCTCGAGCACACGGCAGCGTTTGGCTGCGATATTAAATTCACTCCAAAAGAAAAATGGACTGTGGCTCCAATGTCTAGGGTGAATCCCTGGGGGTTTGGTCCTGTCCCATAGCATCGGGTGCCCCTGGCATAGGATGACTTCCCACGGAGGCCAGCAGCCCCCGACATGGGCTGCTGAGGACTTTCTTAAGGACATCCTTGGAGACACGGCGCCAGAGCAGCTGTCCCTGCCTGCCCACCCACTGCGAGGAGTCATTGCATTGACATATGCCCATATTTTTGCAGACACACTAAGAGGCAGGGTGGGAATGTCAGGAGGAGACATGCTGAAGGCAGATGCTGTGCTCTAACATCTGAGGTCCCCAGATGTCCCCGGGGTGGGTGAGCAATACAGGGATGCACCCCAAGCTGCTGCTGCCAAGCCCTCAGCAACCAACCATAAGCAACAAACGAGCACAAGCCCCTCAGCAAACCTTGGCTGACAACTCAGAAGCAGAAATAGCAGGGAATTTGCTGAAGAAATTGTTCTGGGAGTCACTTATCTCCATCAAAATACCCACGCACAGGGGATGCACCCCTACAAGGGACCCGTGGCATCACGGGGAGGGGTCCTGGCGCTTTCAGCACCACAGCCCCTCACTCCGGTGCCACCAGCGTTTTGCACCACGCAACCGCCCCGGTGGCATGAAGAAATGTCAAGAGCATGCAAAACCTTGATAAGGTCGGCGGGTAGGAAACGCAGCCGAAATCCTTGGGTTTCGTAAGGGGGTTTGACAATAGCCCGGAGAGCTGCCAACTTTCCTTTCATGCACTGAGTGACAAGTGTGCTTGGAAACTTCAGGTTCTCTGCAAAGGAAAGAGTTGAAAAGAAAAGAAAATTTGCTGAAGGAGAGAGTTTTGGCATGGTTTTCTGAATTTCAGCTAGTTTTGCTGGGAGGTGGTAAGAAATGTCCCGTCCAGCATGACTGAGCTGGGGGCTGCCCTCGCTTGTCCCCAGCCCAGGAGGGAGCAAAGGAAATAAATATGGAATTCCAGAGCAGAGGAAAAACACGTTTCTGGATAAATATTTAGGCTTTGCTATAACCCCCCTGCTACAACATCTCTCATCGCAGCCGGGTGCTTTTTGCATTTCAAAGTCGGGATTTTCAATGCAAATGCTGCTGAGCAGCCAAGGCTGAGCCCTGTCGTGGTCCAGGGGACTGCGGGTGTGAGGGCACCCTTGGCTCTGCTGGCCACCAGCCACGGGTTTTGCTCACGGGGAAATCCTCAGTCCTGCTGGAGGGTGGGATGGAGGCAAAAATCCTCCAAGGAACTTGCTCTGGGAGGTGCTCGAGTGAAGCCATTTCTTGTCCCTAACGGTGATGGGGAGCTTTGAGGGTTGGAGAGGTGATCGCAGAGGTGATCGCACCACCTTGCTGGGGAAAAGGCAGCTTTAAGCCAGGGGTCTTTATGTAGCAGCAGAAATGGGTGAAGAAGAAGAAGTATATTTGGGAGCTGAGCTCTGCAGTGGGTTTGTGCCCTAACAGGGGCTGCAGAGACCCAGCTCCAAAGCCCCAGTGAAGCCTTCGGGCCCCTGGGTGGCCACGTGGGTCCCAAAATCCTCCCTGAGCTCCCTTGCTGGAGGCTGGGTCCTGGCACGACCTCGATTTTGGGCAGAGCCAGGGATGCCCAGAGGGCCACAGCACCCCATCCCCCTCAGTGGGGACAAGGGTCCCATCCTGCCCCTTCCTAGGGTGGCAAACAGCATCCCCAGCCCCGGCACTTAACATCCGCACGGGTGGCTGGGTTTGCAAAGTGTTCGGGATTTGCATTTGATTAAAATTAAGTGCTAGGAAAATCAAGGCACGCCAGTTCCTTCTTGCAGCTGGGCCAGGGCGAGGAGGGCGAGGTCCGATGCAAGGGGAAGAGCGGGGACAGGGAGGAGGAACCCCCTGGATTTGATGTCAGAGGGGGTGAGGGCAGGGGCTGGGGGGGCCGCCGGCGGGGAGGCTGAACGCCAGCCAGGGCGAGCACACCCAGCGCTCGGGACGACTCGCCGAGCTCGTTGGGTTTTGTCCTCTCCGCTTCGGTGCAGAATTTGTATATGGAAAAAACATGCCAGGCGCATGACAACAGCCCCGCTCCATCTGGATAAATAGTTAACCGAGTAGTCAAAATAGCTGGTGCTACGAAACAGCTGCTGGGACAGGAGACAGCGGCAGAGAAGCATCGCTGGAAAAACGGGATGGGAGGAAGGAAGTGCTCGAGCGGGATGTGCCGGAGGGGAGCGGGGCGCAGGCAGTGGCAGACAGCCCCATGCGAGCTGAGACTCTCCATCACTGCCGGGGCACCCTGGTGCCCACCACCCCCCCCAGCCTCCCCTAGGCTTTGCATCCCAAAAAGCTGCACAGAGAACCAGAGGTCTGGAAAACCTGCTCACCGGGAGAGCTGGAAGCGGGAATGGGAGATGTGGGGTGGGAGGCGATGCTGGACCCACTGGAAGCAGAGGGAGAGCTCGCACAAGGCAGCACCACACATCCCACCCCAGGCAGGGCATCACCAGGGCTCCCCGCAAAGGGCTTTTAAAGGTGGGAATGGCCCTTTCCAGGGTGATTAGGCAGGGCTTAGCCCTATTCCAGACACCTGAACCAGCTGCCTACACCTGCGAGCCCGGATTAGCTTCCCCCAGCCCGAGGCACAAAGGGCACGTTTGCACCAAAAGGACAGTTTTCCAGCAGAAAGCTCACGGCCAGCGAGCTGCCCGTCCCCAAGCCCCCACCTTGCAAAACCCCCAGCCCTGGGTGAGGTGTGAGCCGGGACCCCCGTGGGGGCTGGTTTCCCACGGTCGGAGCAGGGGATGGCCTCACCGGCCGGAGCGAGCAGCCAAGGAGCTGCCATGGGAACTGGGCAGCACTGGGGGTCACAGCCCGCCCCCCACCGTGACACCCAACCTGCGCATTGCTCGCTGTGGGACAGGCCCAGCACCCCAGCAGGGGCTTTGCTCCAGCACGTCCCCTGGGGCAGGGAGGTTCATGCTGCTGAGGAGGGGCTGGAGCCTTGGCATCGCCTCCCCCCTCCCCAGACCCCCGCAGCAAAGCTCCCGATGGGAGCAGCTCTGCAGGACAAAAGGGACGGAGCCTCTCGTCACCCGCGGGGGCCGGGACGCATCGCCACACGCTTTGATGGCAGCAGGAAAGATGTTAGGGTTGGAGGCATCTGGGTGCGCAGGAGCCGAGGGAGATTTTGGGAAGGACAGGCGCGACAGGCATTGCAAGGCCGGAGCTGCTGCCCTGGGGGCAGGTGTGGCATGACGAATTTTGGGTTGCAAAGCACTTGTGGCCGCCTTGCTGCGACCCACCGGAGGGCTACGGGGACAGCCACCTCAGTGGGTCTCAAATCCACCTCCCAAAGGAAAACCCCAGGCTGAGGATGGATTTTGCCAAGATGTGATGTCACGTGGATGATTAAGAGCCATTTCCGAGCCCACAGCCTTCCCGGGACCTCTCCCACCCTTCATCTCTCTCTGTTGCTCCATGAGAAATACGGCGCGTATTCCCACCATGGGCAGGGATGCGACCACGCAGCCCTCACCCGGCCCCATTAGTTGTGCTCATCTTCCCAACGCTAATTACCCGAATCGCTCCCACCCTCTCCAGTGCAGGGGAACATCCGCAGCGATTCACACACCGGGACGCTGCAGCCTCCACCCAGGGGCAAAACGCACCCACGCTTGCCCAGCCAGAGATGCTTTTGCAATAGGAAAAGAATTGCTTCTCAAATGCCATTTGCATGATCGATAGGTGCTACCTGCAGCGCTCGTTTATTGATGATTTCTAACGGATTTACTCTATTACAGCAACGGCACTGATGGGAGCAGCAGATGCTCGGGGGGGGTTGGAGCACGGCGGTAGGAAGCGTCACAGATGGCTCCAGTCTCGGAACCAGGCAGCGCAAGTGCCTGACGGACGCCGAGGATTGATTAAAAAATTATTAAAGGCTTTATTAACCCTTGGAGAATTATTGTTCTATGATCTAGCTGGGCAAACAGGGATGAGACCTCACTCTGAAATTTCCGAGTTGGAAAAAGCCCCAAAATGTCAACGTTCCCAGGGAAAATTAGGAAAAAAAAAGTCACTCTGCTTTGGCCAAAACATTGTATTTCTGCAAAATCACTTTGTTTTCTTTGTGGTTTTTCAAAGCACAGTAACAGAGTGTGATATAAAACAAATTATTTCCAAACAAGAGTAACTTTACAATAAAAAAAAATGTAAATATTTGTCCTGACGGAGTGAAAAGGGCTGCTCCAACATTGTCAAGATCTTCCCTCAGCCCTGCTCCCCCACCCAGCGTGTTTTGCTTTAGTTTTTATGAGAAATCAACAGTTGGAGAAAGCTTTTGGATTTTCCAATGGAAAAGAGCTGGAGGGATGCTTTTTCTACAAGTTCCGCCAATTAGCGCCTGGCTCCCCAGCCCCACGGCTGCTGTGAATTTTCCGTTGCTGGAAATCTGAAATATCAAAGCTGGATGTTTTTCTAAAAGCCAAATCAGACTGCGGGGCAGGTCAGGAGCCGCTGCCACGCCACACGCTGCGCTCCCTGCAGCCCTCTTCGTTTACAGAAACATTCAACCGAGCGTGACTGATTTCTCCTGAAAAGCTTGTTTCCCACCCAAAGCAACTTGGTTTTGTCTGCCCACGGGGTGACGAGCAGCGGGAGAGCCGGACCATCGCCAAAAGGCTCCAGCTGTTCCGCCTGCCCTTCCCACTTGTGCATCCCAACGCTGCTCCATCCCTCCCGGAGCAGCTGCCCAGATGTGCCTGCCCTCCAGATGTGCAGCACCACTGCAGACATGGCTCACGTTATAGCAGATCCGAAATAGCTTGAATTTCAGGCAAGATCTGACAGCTGTTACGCAGTGCTCGGGGTCAGCACACACACGGGGGGATGCCCAGCACGGGGCTGGATGAGGTGCAAGATGCAAGACCTTCGCGGCGTTGCTAAACCCAGCCTGGTTTTATGAAGAGCATTAAAGGTCTTGGTTTGGGTTGGGTTTTTTTATTGTTTTTTTTTGCAAATGGTAACACAGGCACCATGTACCAAATACATTGCATTAATCAAAAATACAATTTCCAAGACATTAAATATTTAGAAGCGATGCCAAAGCTGCAGGACAATAAATAGCAATAACACGCAGGTGAAATAAGGAGGAGGTTTGGTTTAATTATTTTATTGCTAGCTTGCACAGTATTAGGGCCAAATGCTAGCCACTTGCTCCCTGCCCCCAGCCCACCCCTGCCCCCAGGGCCATCACGCCTTTGTGCCCAGCCGGGCTGTGTGTCCCCAAGGATTCTCCTTTCAGCATCGCTTTGGGTGCCAGTAAAAAGGGCTGGAGCTCCGGCACCGTGGGATTGACCTCGCAGCCCGGGGGTGGGTTTCTCTGCCTGGCTCCAGAGGTTTCCCGGTGATCTCGGCGCGGCGGTGAGTCAGCCGGCAGCAGAAAGCGTGACTCAGCCACGCCGGGGATCGGTGCATGGAGCAGGGAAAGCAAATCCCGGCAGCTTGGCCGTGCCGAAACAGCAGATCCCGCGGCCCCGGTGCCAGGGACAAATCTCAGCTACACCTGGCAGGGGAAGAAATGAAAAGCAGGATCCTTACAGTCAAGTCACCCCAATAAAGATGACGATAAGCCCTCTTTGCCCATGGATGTTGAAATCCATCCGCATCCTGACCCGGGTGCAGGGGAAACACCTCGCGCGGGGGCAAGGCTTGCAGCCAGGGGGAATTCCCCCGGGGTTGTCCCCTCCGCTGGGTGTATTTCGCTGAGCACACAACAGCCACAACTCACGAAGGCGGTCTATTTACCTTTTCTAAGTGACCCTGAAAGGCAATGCAAACCCTTGGGAAGGCTCCTGGTGCCAGGGAAAGCGCAGCGCCAGGGTCCTACAGAAGAACAGCCTTCCTCCACGCTGCGTGGCAGCCCTCCCTGCCCAGCCCAGGAGCTGGGAACAGGAGGGTGATATCCCAAAAGCACTAATTTTGGGGAGTTTTATGCATGGCAGGGGAAAGCAGTCAGTGAGAAAACCCCATGGTATATCTGCAAAATTCCTGCTGACAGGCTGCGGGGACATCACCACCCCCAGCGCTTCCCACGGAGCCTGCGTCGCCCAGGGACCTCGCTACAAAGCACACCGTCCCCAGCCCCGCTCCATCACGAACACAATATTTTTAAGGGTAAAAGCCAGAAAACAAAGCCGTGCCGAGGGGCTCCGGCTGGTTTGAGGCCGTTCCCTGCAGAAAACCCGTCCCGGGGGAGCAAGGAGTTTCCTTGATCGGGAAAGGCGACAAGGGCGCAGGACCAGGGCAGGGCTTTTCTCAGCTTTTATTTAGGTGGCAGAGAAATCTGATGGCAACAGAAAGGAGCTGGAAAAACAAACAGGTGTGTCCAGCAGCAAAGGGGCCGTAGCTATAGCAATGGGACAGGCCCTGTTGACAAAAGGCTGCACAAAGGACCTTCTTTGGAGATTAAAAGCGGTTTATTAGCTGGCAGAGCTCCCTGGGAAGGCACTGGAGCCGCCACTGCAGACGTGGGAGGCAGCAGCTCAAAAAGCAGGATGGGGGAACGCGCACCAGGCACAGACCTGCACCTCCAGCATCCCCCGGAGCAAGGGGGTGGCAATGGGGTGGCCGTGCACAGGGCTGCTCCCTCGCTCCCAGCGGCACAGCCAGGTCCCGGCACCCCAAAGGGATGCTTTACTGGGGGGGGGTTCCCCCAGCTCTGCTTGCCAGGGTGCTGCTCGTCCAGAGTCACTTTGCAGTCGCCGCCTGGGGCTTGCAGGGGTCACCAAAGGCTGGGTGGGGGGAGCGTAGGTGCGACGCCTGGTGCCTGGGCTGGGTGCCACCCTCAAGCCCCCCTTGCTCCCGCCCCAGGCACCTGTAACGGGAGAGACGGAAAGCTCCGAAAGCTCCAATGGCAGTGCCCGAAGCAAAACCATGAACAACAGCAGGTCAGCTCCATACCTGGGCCATTACACTGCATCCCCCTACAGCCACAAGCCCCTGTCTTGCCTTCCTCCTCCCACGTCCCCTGCAGAAGGAGGGGGGCTCTGGCTGAGCAAAATCCTCCTGGGACATCTGACACAGGCAAGGAGGCATGGCCAAGTCAGGAGTTTGGCTGTGCCACCAGAGAAGAAGATCAGAGGACCAAGCCAGGCCTGGGGAGCAGCTGGTGGGATGCAAAACCCAGCCTTTGCCCAGAGAGATTCACACTCAGGTCAAGTTTAGCTGCAGATGAGGGCTCCTGAATGCTGAACCGAACCGCTCACAAGCTGGGGCTGAGCTGCAATTGTCTGTTTTAACTTCTCCAAGATTTACCAAAAGCCTGGTTTGTAATTAAAGCCATGGATCAGCGCTGACAGCTGCGTGACTCCGCACGCAGCCGCCTGACACCACGTGAACACACCTACAGCTCGTGGTGGCCCAGGGTAAGAGGAGCCCAGACCTCACCGGTAAGCAAATTTTCTATTTCAGAGCTAGCGTAGGAGCCTGAGGGATATTTGAGAGAACAAGCAAGTGGTGATGTCTCTCCCTTTGGGATGTGGCAGCCGGAGGGCTGCCCTGAGCGCAGCAGCTCTCAACACCAGAAGATGCTTCGCGGGCAACCACAGGAACGCTGCGGGACCGGGTCCCTGAAATAGAAGAGGAGACTGCAGGCAGCTTTATGGGTGCAGCAGGGCTCTGCCACCTTTCCCTGGGAGCCTCCCAACAGCCCCCTGCAAAGGGTGGTGAAAAATCAGAAGCCAGAAGGTGAGTTAAGACAGTCACCTGCAGCTTATGCCTGTGCAAGCCAAGCCATCGTCGCTCTCCGTTAGCTTGAGCGAGCTCAAGTCTTGCTAAGCCAGTTGAGGCTCCGCGGCTCTCCAAAATCCTCCAAGGAGAAAAAAAAAAAATCTTAAAAGGAAAAAAAGCCAGAGGCTGCCTTGGGCAGACGAGGGGCTGCAGAGAGCGGCAGCCCATGGTGGCATCGTGGCTGTGGCCATCAGGGTGGCGCGTCACTTGTGTGCCAGGAGCCACGTCTCGAGGCGGGGAGCGAACTGGCCACAAGCCCAGGTGAGGCCAGCGCCGCCGCAGGGCGCAGCACCCTGGGGAGAGGCGAGGAGCAGCAGGCTGCTTTCTGGGGGAAATCCAGAGCAGGACGTTCCCCCAGGGAAAGCAAGCTCCTCTTGCTCAGGAGCCCAGGAACAAAACGCGTATCGCGAAGGGCAGAGCTGTCCCGGCAGCGACACACACGGGTTCACAACTTGGAGAAGCCGCGGAAGCCGGTGCATCTCCAGCTGACCCGCGCCCGGACCCCCAGTGCCCAGACAGGCAGCCGGCTGCCCCCGGGGTGGTCCGTGCAGAGCTGGCACCGCGCACCCAGCACCACGCACCCAGCACCGCCGGCAGCCGCTCCGGGGGTGGGCAGCCCTGCCAAGGCCATATGCCACGGTTGTCGCCACACCAAGAACAGGCGCTTCCCCATCCCCGCGCCAGGACACGCTGTTCCCAGCTGGTGAGCCTCAGCACTCGGCTGCCTGGCGAGGGCTCGGGATGTGCTTGAGACAACAAGCTGAGAAGTAAATGTGTTATTTAATTTTTTTTTTTTTTTTTTGAGGAAAAAACCCTCAAACAGCAGCAGCTGCTCGCCCTGCAGCGGGCGATGGCACCGACGGCTCTTACCCTGCCTGCAGCTTCCCTGCAACCTTTGCTGGCCCGGGGGGCATGAAGGTGCCTTCAGCATCAGAAGCAAGCAGGTAAACCCCACCAAGGGACTGGAGAGATCTCTCTTGTACCATCTAACACGGATTTTGGCTGGGAAGAGGCCTTGTGTAGCAGAGCGCCACGTCTAATTCCTACAGCACACGGCAAGCTTGGGGCACAGGCAGCGGGACCTCCTGGACATCGGTCCCTGCTCCGCATCCATGGATTCTCCCACTCACCTCTGTGCAGGCTTAAAGAAAAGCTATAACCTCTCAGCAGCAGGCTCTACCGGTTTGGAGTACTATCAGTGCAAAATTCAGGAGGGATTTGCTTTACTCTCAGAGAGCCTTTGAGTTTCTGGTAAATAAAACAACTGATTTTCAGCTCCCCGGCTCCTGCCTCTGCGGGAGGTTTGTCTCCCTTGGCCGGATGAGAACGCAGAAGCCGCAGCAGTGAGCCGGCGTGCCGGGGAGGGCAGCAAGCAAAGAGCACACCCTCCGACATGCCATCAGCTTTGAAGAAGCTGAAACATCTGCAGAAAAAGAAAAACCCACCAGTGTATTCTGAGACTGGTGAACGAGCAGAGGAAAACACAGTTTTCTTCAGAGCAACGCAAGGACAATTACGGAAGGCAAAGCAATGTCATTTAAAATCCTGCAGCGTATCCAAAACTGACCCCAGGGAGGATGAAACGCCCTTTTCTGTTTAAATATTAACACTCACAGTATGAAGGAACAAAAACATTTTAAAGTAAGTCGAATACAATTGACGGGGAGAAAAAAAGCCCAACCTGCTACTCCAAGGAACATAAAACATAAGGGGTGGGTGTGTGTCTATGTTGGGATTTCTATGAAACCATTGACATTTTTGATTAATGAGTTTTGTGTGGGTGGTTTATGTAAAGGAGAAGGGTAAGAAACGCAGACATGACTTATTCTCAAGCAAGCCGATGAGACTAAAGGCCTCCTGACTCAACACTTCTCCTGACTCAAGAATTCATCTTTTTATTTTCTGCCTTCGCAGATTTTGCTGGATGCAAGAGAAAGCCGTACAATTTGCGAGCTTCGTATCAACAGCACGCTCTGTTTAGGCTCCAAGGCAACAAAACCAATTTAAAGCCTATCTTTAAACACTTAACTAGAGGTGCTTAAGATTACACCTTAATTCCATATTTAATTTAGTCTAAGATAAGCGCAGTGATGAACTGAAGCCCAAATAAATGTCTGGCCATGTACGCATATTGAAGTCCTCCTATTGTAAGTGTCATACCACAGGAGGCGACTTATTAGAGAGAGAAAAATCTGTACAGGATGCTTTTACTGTTTAAAAAAGTGTAAAATCATAAGGGGAAGCATTTCCTGTAATTCCTCAGGCATTAACATGGCATCTGTCACCCAGAAATTCAGACTGAGCTTCAACAACCCACGGCTGATGGCAGCACCGGCACTACACTCCAACCCGTACCTGCAAAGCCCTCCCAGGGCAATGCTCAGCAGCCATCCAACAGCACAGCAATAACTGTCACGTAGTTTAAGGATATTTACTGGGTCTGGCTAAAAACACACGGGGAATATATTTCAATAACTACCAAAACCTGCTGCGCATCACTTCGCCTTTTCTCACTTGGTTTCATATGTGTCCACACTCCTGACGCAGCAGCAAAGCCACTAGATGAGCAGAGCAGCAGCTCCTTCGCAGTCCTATAAGATGTTTTGTTGGCTCCTAGAAATTTTATGTGGTTGAGGAGGTTAAAACCTTTGGGTGCCTGAAAGGCAGCGAGGTGAAAGCTGTGCCCCCAGCCCACCTCCACACAGGTGTGTTAAAGACAAGGGGAACGACTCATTACAAAGAGCTAAGAAGAATTTTGCACGTCAGCTATTAGGCACAAAGTAGTACAGCGCAATGTTTAGCACCGACCTTAGCAGCACCTCCTGGCAGAGAGCAACCCCCAGCTGAGAGGGACAAAGGGCTGTCTTCAGAACCCACCTGAAAGCCCGTGTGCCAGACCTCTTTGCATCCCTAAGGAAATGCCGCACGGCTCATCCCTGCCAAGCGAAGGAGCCAGAAAACGCAGCTTTTGGGGGCAACTTGCAGCAAGGCACAGAGATGCACTAAAGCAGGTCGCAAGAGACAACTGAAGATGTATGACTATAGTCACTGGCCAGAGCCATCGGAGAATACAATTAAGCTCACCGCAATTAGCCAAACCCCAGTCTTTGCAGGCAGGGACGGGGAACGCTCCCCAGAGTGCTTGTGGAGAGGAGGGGGCGTTCACTGCCTGACGTGGTCTGCACCGTGCCTATGACACGGAGCATCTCAACTAGCACTCACTCATGTGCACGTGCAGGTATCAAAACGGCTTGGAGTAAGCATGTTTGATGATACAGGTGCTACGAAATGCTAACAAAGTGTTTTGGAAATAAGCCTGCGAGAGAAGGTACCACTGACAAGTATTTGCAGGCACTTTAATTTTGCATTTCTTTAGTTTTCATAAAACTGACCTTCTTCCATGCAATGCAAGCCTAAATATTTGTTATTTGCACTGCAAATGTGAAAAAAAAAAAGCAGTAAGATTTATGAAAAGTCAGAGTAAAGTGGGGAATGGGAGCAAGAAACCAGCTTAAAAAAATAATTTAAAAAAATCATTAAAGTTGTCAGAAAAGCATTAGTAGGAGAAACTCCCCAGCAACTGCCTAACATTTAGGTGGAAAGACCCTGTCTCCAAGACAGTCCAGTTATCCTTTCTCCACTTCTTTTCCCATGTTCCCTAAATCCAAACATTCTCAGCCCTTGACTATAAAAAGAACAAATCTCTAAATGCTGAGGACTGCTACAAAACTGTCTTGAGATTTCCATCTATTTATCAGGAATGCTTGTTCCCTGTTTCCAGTTGGAGGAAATAAAGTTTGGGGGTTTTTTTTAGTGTGTGTATTCCTCCTTAGACTACACACCCATTTATGAGCCCCACCACAACGCTGCAGCCAGGTTTCAGCTGGGTACCAGCTTTTTATTATCGTGCTTGCTTAAGTAAAAATCAGGAAAGATTTCTGCAGAATAGACCTGACCATCATGGAAAGAATGAGCTTTAATCTTACTTCCTTCACCTCTTACTTAATTCCTTCCCTGTTCACAGTGGATTTCTCTCTTATTCATCTGAATCAGAATTGACGACTTTGCTTTAAATTCAGAGGTGGGCCAGACTTCTGTTTCCCCCTACAAAGCCCAGCACAGTTCCTGTTTTTCCAGGCCATTTTACCAACGCGCATTCTTTGTTCCAGCCATTATCCAGCCTGACCTCCTACAGGCTAACTGGCCGAGTGTTGAAAAGCATCGTCTTTACTTATATTGATCTATTTTCCAACATTCTAGTTGCTTTACCTAAAGCTCATGCTCATGCTTCTGACAAGCTCCCATGGTTGCAGTTGTTGTTTGGCCCCTGAAAACAAGGTATGATGCTCATACTGGTGGTTTCCCCACTCTTTTCTGGTTGCAAAAAAGCATATTTATCATTCCAAAGGGAAAGGAGAAGTACCAAATCAGAGATTACTGGGCCATGCTCTGCTCCACTGTGGCCAGATCTTATAGCAAGCCGCCTTCACGGATTTGCGGGCGGTCGCTCCAGATTTAAAACTGTATAAAAGGGCATGTCTTGTCCTACTGCTGCAAAGGTACAAGTCCCACTGGAAACGTTACATCTGAAAACTCAAGACATTTGGGCCAGTTCTGTTTTAAACAGTGTAGCTTTCCCCGAAAAGTAGGTTATGAAAAAGTCACCCACTTCGAAGTTAGCTTGCAGCCTCATTTTGATCTCTTAGAAGAACAACAGTCTTAATTAACTTGATCTGAAAAACAGTGGTTCCCAAACGTTATGGTTGTAACCGCTGTTACATCCCAATGTCTGGGATCACACTAAATTTACTAACAGATTAAACTGAATTTGTTAAGATTTATGACCAGCTGAAACCTCCCACCTTGCTGTCTCAGGGAATGGTCCCCACCCTCCCACAACTTCACAATCATACCATTTATTTGTATTTCATAAAATTACCTAATTAGACCATTCTCTGAGCACATAGAACCAGTGGAAACAACTTACAGCTTCAGGCAAATACAGAAAGATGTCAACTTCCTCACACATCCCTGAACAAGCCTTGCCTTGAGCCAAACCCAAGGTAACTAAGCTTTTAAACTAAGCCCACTGGACTAGGTAGGTACAAGCATCGTCACTGATAAACTCTACTAATTAAAATCAAGAGATACTAAGAGAAATCTCCATTTTACACAGGACATCTGGGGCCTCCAACGCATTTCAGGTCTGAAAGTAAACAAACAAGAGGCACTTAAACCAATGGGTATCCATGGGAAAACTTCATTTTTAGGATAAGGCCACTGAAATGTAAACAGCAGGGCTGGAATTTAAGAGAGGACTCCAGAAGTATGTACCCTGCATAGTTCGATACCGTAACAGATACATACTAACCGCAGGAGGAAAGGCGGGTTTGCTTACAGGCACTGAAATGAAGATTCAGAAGAAAAAACCCTGGATCTCACTGGAAATTCCAGCATTTAGCATTCAGTGAGGAGAGGAGAAAAAGCAAACAAAAAACAGACACTGTGTTGTACTTTTTTGTTTTTATAGAATTTTTACAATATATTTCTCTTCATTTGCATATTTTACCCACATCTGTAGCTTTCTTTTTACATGTTGAACTGAACTGGAATAAATCTAAAGGTCTGATATATTTTAAACAACTGATAAAAATTGCAAAGTAGTAAACCCGTAAGAAAAGAAATTATAAAACTCTCTTTTTTAAGTGTTTAATGAAAGCAAGTCAAATGTGTCATTAGGAACAGTATGGTTTGTTTTAAACACATCACAGGTAATTCAGGCAGGACAACTTTTTTTTTTTTTTTAATGTTAGGCACATTTTTTTCAGCATACCTGTTTTCCAGACAGTTTTATACTATTCAATAATATCATCTGCATCCACTTGGAACCACTGCAGAATTTTCAAAATGTGATTGATCATGAATATTCATTATTGGTATTCTCCTCCTCTTTCTTTAAAACTATCAGAAGAAAAAAAAATAATCAGTGTTTCTTGTCTCTTAAAAAATCCATAACGAATGATTTGAGTAAGGCAGCAACAGATTCAGTGTCAACTCAGGTCACAGTCCTTCAGTTCCATCTAGTGGGTAGAAATTATATTTAGTGGACACTGTTCCTAGACAGTCCCTTCAGGACAAGGTGACTGACTCACAAGGCCAGTTACTGCTGGTAGAGTAAGTTAAGTGGTACACCTAGTAAGGAACACTGGCCACTCCTGTGTCATCCTTGCAGCCTCATGTCTTCATACAGAAAGCAAAAACACAGTCCAACGGGGAAAAAAAAGTGAGCATTATAGAGCCATGACAGCTTCTATGAATGGTTTATTTACAGTCTTCATCCCTGATGTGAAAAAGAAAATAAACCTTCTTTGACTAAAACAGGCAGATCTCAGCAGCATGCTACATGCCTTAGCAAATCAGCCCATTGCATATCCTTGACTGCTTAGCCATGGATTCACACTGAGGCAGTGAATAGAAAGTCCTACTGCTCAAGAAGAGCAATTTCAATATGCTCACCTGTCCCATCGATACAACCTCCCTAACGCAGCCTTAAGAATGTCTCATTGTGGTGCAGCAACTCCCTGTTCCCAGAATCTGTTCATGCCATTAGAAAGTGTGAAACAGTTGGCACCTCAGGGCGCTCTCACACACCCCTGCAGTGAGACTGCAAACTCACATACGTTACTCGGATGTGGGAACAAAATGATCCATGCGTTAAAGATACGCCACAGCTTCAATAAATCCCTTCCCATCGTGATCTCATTCAGGAAGGAAGGGAGGGCTTTAACCTTCAACTACAGCATGCTTGAGGAGGGGTTTCAGAGCCCTCTCTCTCCGCCTCCTTTCAGTCTTCGATAAATTGAATGTTTTTCCTGAATTCTGGCATTCTCATTTGCTAAGAGGGCCACTCCGTTCCCGAAGGCAATGGCTTCAGCATAGTGCTGCTTGGTCTTCACTTTTAAGTCTTTCAGGCAGAATAATCACATCCTGATTCAACCTCATCCCCTGAAGAAGCATTCACTTTGTACTCACCTGACTGAACAGAAGTCAAAACATCTTTAACTACAGCACTAGGGACCTTAAAAAAAAAAAAAAAGTGTGGGGGGGATGTATTACTGCACGTTTCCCTCTCAGAGGGAGACTGGACCACCCTTAAAAGTTCCTGCCCCAGCTGATAAAGAGCATCAATTCAGAGGTCATCCCCCAAAGCGGTGCTCCTGCGCATGTTGCACATTGCTGTTTAGGCACTACTCGCTTTTTGGACAAGCATGGTCAATAAGCATATGCCCTTCTGACAGAGCCACTGCCCTTAGACAACTTGCAGTCAGTTACTACTGAAGCTTTTGGTTGCCTTTTTTTATATTCTAACGTTGAGGTAAGGAAGGGAAGAAGAAAATAATCAGCATAAAAAGTGCTCTGAATTCATATTTGACAAGGCCAGCTCTATACACTGTATAATGGTATACAAAATACACCCCCAAATCCTTCTATGTTCTTTTTAACTCTTTGGAAAGGGAATAACCAGCGTAGTTGAGCAGGAAGAAAGCCAATTTATTTCAGCATGGAAGGTCTGCAATTCACTCCATAATCACCAAGAGTAATGCAGTTATTGCTCTATAAGACTGGATTGATCATTAACCCCCACCCTGAGTGCTGGGAGTCCAGGTTCCCAACGTTGCCAAGAAGGACCTCCTAAGCCACTAGTATTGAAATAATTAAAAGAAAAAAGCCTCATGAATAATGTCTTGTAAAGATGTGATCTTCGAGAAACATGTAAGTTCCTCAGTTCTTCATATTACCACTGCTTTTTGAACGGAGGCCAGCCTTTGCCCTCTGCACTAGAATAACGTACTATTTAGAATGACACACTGGAGGTAAATTAAGGTAAGAATAGATGATCCAGCTGATTGAACCAAAGACCAGGAGAAACATTTAACATCTTGCAGGAGGATGTTCTGAAACTGGAATCCTTTAACTGTTATGTGAATCACCCAGAATTTGTCTTACAACCTGTAGTTTAGTAAGAATTAAAGTCCTTTTCCTTGGGTAGTAGCCTTCAAAGCAAAACCAAACACGACGGGATTCAAGTGTGGACCATGTCTGCGCCAGCCCACCAGATTCTGGTTTGCCTATTTCACTTCAACGATACAGAATAGATGCTGCTGATGGCATCACTCTGAATTCAGCAGTATTTTCAAAGCTGTCATGTTCCATCAATGAAGTTTCCTTGGGAGCAGATGATAGCAATGCAGGGGCCTTCCATTCTCATACTTCAGCTACCTTCTTTCGTTTACTTCCTCTGAATAAAAAAAAGTATTGTTCTGTTTACTCTAACATGCTACAATATGTGCATACATAACTGTAGGCGACGCGTGAGTTACTTCAAGATGTGCTTTTTCATTGAAGTGCGCTTTTACTTTTACAAATTCTACATCAAGGTGGAAGGAAGGAAGGCTGCAGAGTGCTCATACACTGAAGCTGAAGGAACTTTTCCTGAACGGAGTTATGTTGTTTGTTCCAATGTCCTGTGGACAAACTACTCTATCCCATGCACTCCGGCCTGAGCCAGTATTAAACATTCCAGAAACTTGTTGATTTGTTTGGATAGTTAATGGCAAGGCTGATAGCAGCAATGTTTTTCAGGGCCTAGAGGAGAGAAGGAAAAACAAAGTTTCGTCAAAGATTCTCCTCAATCCAAAACTGTAAAGAAATCCTTCTATGAAATGAAACAGAAATAGATAAATAACCAGCCTGTTTCTACCTGGTTAACTAATTGCCATGCATCCAGGCAGTTTCATTTCAGCATTTCAGCAAGGCAACTGCATTTCCAGTTGCTGAAAGACCAGCCCCCTTCCCCATGTCCATGTTTTGGCAGTTGAGAGGTCAGTTTGGTACAACAGATACACCTGAGGACACCCAACAGCCACTTTGTGGTACATCGTCTGACTGCTAAAGCAGAACAGCGTTTCTGCATAGTTCATTCACAAATTTCAGAGGCCCTGGCATGGTATCATAAAGCCCAAGTACATGCGTGTCTATTTTATAAAACTCCACTGGGCAATCAGAAGTTATTCATTGTCTCTGCCAGAAAAATATCACAAAAACACCCATCGCTAGAGTTGTGCAATTTTATTACCTGTGCTGTGCAGCGATGAAGATGATCTTCAGTATTTAAGGCAAGCAAATACTCCTGTATAGATCCAAGCTCCTGCAGCCAGAAAGCATTCTATGAACACCAACACTTCTACCAATGATATCATCCTACTAATTAACTTTAAAATGCTGATCATTATAGCAGTTCCCAAGAACCAAAGGTATCAGAACTGCACACAAGACTCTCCTGGACTAGAACAGTTTGTGACCACAGAGATCAGTTCATTACAGACTGTTCATATGTAACGTTCAAAATCAACTCAAGGAAAACCACATTCAGATACCTTTAAATTAATTATTAAACCAGCACTCCTCTCAGAATAAAGAGTGGCTTTAGAGCCTACTGCCTTAATTGCACAAGGAAGAGTCATGACTATTATTACTTAAGGCCCCAGGATCGATAAGGTAAACAGCATGCCCCTCTATTAGAATCTGCTACCAGACTCCACAAGAGAAAGTTGTTAATGTTTCTGAAGCATTTAATGTTTCTAAAACTGATGAACTTCCCCAGGACAAAGGAAAACTGCATTTAGTTTAATGCTGAACTACATATCATTCCCAGCTGGGGAGAGAAGGGATACGAATTCAGGAACTGCTTACAGTAACTCTGTTTTCTGTAACAAAGAAGAGTTCTGCAAGTGCACGATGAAGAGGAAGGAGAATACCAGGCTTGGCCATGTCATGACACAAGTTGTTTTCCATATGGGTAAAAAGCTGCCAAAGTGGCTTCAACAAGGTGAGGTCACAGTCCCTGGAGGACAAAAAAAAAAAAAAGAAAAAAAAATTGATTTAAATGAAATAGTGAGTAATCGTGGTCTTATGCCTGTTTCTGGGGGGCGTCAGGGGGGAAACCCAAACAAATTTAAGAGAACAAAACCATAGTTTTGACAGTTAGATGTGTAAACAAAGGAAGAAACAGAAGAAGTATTTAAAAATCTAATTTCAGTCAGGTGTTCCAGCACAATGAATTTCATTCTGAATCGGTGAAGTGAGAAAACCTCATATTCATGAATAGGTCTAAATAATTTTTCTAAAACTGAGTGGCCTCCTGAAATTAGGGCTTTAAAACAGCTATATACATTGCTGTGCTAAATGCTCTGGCTCCACTGCTTGAAATTATACAATACTGAACTACAGCACTGAGCAGGTGATACCCTTGTATAGGGCAAACAGACAAAAATTTATATATAGCTCTACAAACAACTTCAACCCTGCCTCCTTCCTACTCCCGAGTTAAAGCTGGCTAACCCAAATGTCACTTATCATACAGATTGGATGACAAATATTGTTCAGTTGGGGGCGGAGGGGGGAAACAGAGGAAACTCGATTTCAGAACCTATCATCTGATTAGCACAAGAAAAATATTTAATAGTATAAGCACAACGGAGACTTGATCTTTTAGCAATTACATTTGTTGTCCACATGACAAAGACATTTTCTGATGAAAAAAAAAACTCAAGGGAATTGAAAAAAATAACAAATCCGTGATTACAAGTAACACCAAAATCAGTTTTTCAGACTTGGATGCAGATCAATGTATCTCAAATCTACACAGAGTCAAGCAATGAGTTTATGTACACTACATGTGAATATACTTTTTGACACTTTAACAAAGTGAGCTAGTAGAATGCTCTTGTATTCACGATTTTGCTTTTCCTGAACTGAAAGGACACAACGGAGATAAGTGTCAGCGTTCCAGCACTGTTGTCTTTTGTTTCCAGCATTCCTACTGAATGAATGTGACTATACACATTTGTAAAATGCTATAAAAGCTCAACATTTTTTTGAATGTGTATTTTCATAAGAAACACCCATGCCATACATACTTAAGCATTAGCACATGTATCCCTTCTAAAACTCAATCACAGGCTTAGTGGTACAACTAAAAATAATAATTTATTTACTTTACAGAGAATCAGATCATCATTTCACCAGTTTATTATTCCAGCCTCACCTTAATTCTGAAGTACGACTAATACAAACAGTATACAGTTCTAAAAAATTAATTTCTAGAAAATTAATTGGAAACTATTTTTTGTCCTGTTTCAGGGTGATTTTTTTTTTTTTTTTTACAGGATTTGAATTCATTGGACCTTTTTTAAAAGCCAAGAAAGAAGACAAAATGTTTTTTTAAAAAAACACCCTTATAATAAATTTCTGCTATCAAGGCACAGTGAATTGTATCTGAAAGGCAAATGAAGAATGCCTACTTCAAATCGTGGCTTTCTGGCTTCAAAATAGTATCAGCTTAGTCACTTTTTCTTCTCTGGCCCTTTGCCTTTTCGTGTATGACACAGAGCAGTGCACTTACCTCTGGGCGCTGCACTGCACTATCTTCAAGAGCAAATGGATAGCCTTCAAACGCTGGTGACCAGTCTGACGGCACGCTACCCCAACCTGCCATTCCCAGATTTTGGACAGTGGGAGGTGAGGAACGACCCTTTCTTCAGACAGCATCTGCTTTAGAATTTCAAATCCTGGGGGGAGAAAGAAAAAAAAATTTCAAACAGCCGTTACTTTTGTAGGGCCCCATTCTGTTCATAGTCAGTTTTCTCTTCTCCATATACTAACTATTGGTCTGGCAAGCAAGATAGAAATTAACCAAAAAACAAACAAACAAAAAAACCCCAAATTAAAATATTTTTAAAAATATCTGGAATAATCATAGATTAAATCCTGACATCACAAGCCTTTTCTAGGGAACAACTGAAGACAAAAATCACAAAGAATCTTATCTGAAATTTAAGTTTTGCCTAAAAAAGGCAAACAAAACACTGGTTCTCACTATTATGTGATATCAGTAAAGTTTTGCTGGTTGCAAATCATTCACCACACTCAATTTCATTAAAATATTTAAATTCTGAAAGAAACTAAGAAAACCTTTTATGCTATATACAGAAATTAGATCCAGAACCAGCCTATTTTAAAGGAGAGCTACTTTTCAAAAACACAATTACAATTATTTCTCTTTCCAATTACAGCACCTTGCAGCATTTACTAAATCTTGCATGTAATTACTGTCATATAGTGAGACTTTGAATGCAACTAACAATTTTATAATTGCTGTCTCCAAGTGTCTGTGAAGATTTGGTATTTCTAGCATAAAGTCCCAGTAAGTAAGAGACATTCGTCAAGTTTCGACTTGAACAAAACCAATCACATTGTTTCCAGAACATTGGAAAAATCAAATTCTAAGTCAAAAAAAGGGATAACTACAAGTCTGTCAAAGTTTGGCAAAATAAATCCGAAAAGTCCTTTCTAATACATTCTGTGCAGCGCTTACCTGTCTGGAACCTTCCAAGATGACCTGCTGTCACTGTAAACTTATAACCCCACTCAGTGTTACTCATGTCAGAAGTAAATCGGTAGTAGAGTGTGTCTCCTGTGCACAAGGGAAGGAAGAAAATCCACATTACTACCTTCTGAGTCAGTTTTGCTATCGCAAATACCATTCAAATGAAAAGTCTGTCATAAATAAATCCTTTTTCATCATTCAAGAGAGGTGATCTTTTACTTTTTGGTAATTACAAAATGCACAGAACAGCACAATAAACAGGAGGCTGAAGCAAAATGCAGAATGGTTTCCACTGTGTAAAGATACTTCCAAGGATAATGTCTCTTGCATTTTTGTCAACTACACAGAAGAAAAAGAAACTCTGTACTGTACACAGTTAAACTTCATGTTCCCAACTGTGTTCCCAATCAGTTACGATTTATGAAAAGAGAACCTTTTAAACAGGCAGCCAAGTTCACAGTCCATTAAACAAAAGGTTAAAAAAAACATGTGAAAGTGAAGTTGTGCTGCTTTTACATGTCAGAAAATTAAATTGCACACTTTTACTCCAGGGAACAAAACTGTTAACCACTTAGAAGTGGAAGAACAATCAAAATGTTCCATCACTTTACAGTCAGGCAGTGGAACATTCAAGAAGTTCATGTCATTGTAGCATCTACAGCTTCACGGAGATAAACACCGGTAATTAGCTGTAATGCTAAACAAAAGACAACCTTACCTATCGTGCTCTGTAATATTAGATCTGGTTAAAACTTAGAATTTCCTCCTGTTCCCTGAAAAATCCTATCACCCTGGGACAAGTTTTCATTGGGAAGCAGAATTTTCAGTTTCAGGAAGAAGAAAAATGTTGAAAACATTTTTAGGATTTAAAAAAAAAAAAATTTAAAAAATAATATCTAAAAATCTGTTCCCCTTTTCATCACGAAATGGAGCCATCGCTCTTCTCCTACTCCTAGGAGTCTTGAGAAAGCCCTGCCATCAAATGAAAAGCCCAGAATCCTTCAAATGCCTGGTGGCAGCTAAAGCCTGCTGAGTGGAAATCAAGAGCCTTAATCCAGACAGCTTTGGCTGGAAATTAAGTTTCACAAGGTGAAACTCCAAGTTGCACAGCCAACTCTGCTCCAAAACAATGGACCTCAAAGTTCAGCTTCTTGGCAAACCTCTGCAACTATTTGGGAGGAAAAGGAAGACAGAAGTTCATAAAAATCCAAGATATTTCTACAAAACACGCACTTGTTTCTAAATAGTGCCTTGTAACCCAAACGGCTTTGCTAAGAAAGTTCCTAAATCTATTTACAGCTACTGACGGTGTTCAGCAGTGAAAAGCTTCCTGCAATGCCACGGTGCTCAGTGGGTTAAAACAATATAAGAAGCATGGGACCATGCAGCCCTTCAGCTCACTGGCATTAGCTACTGTGTTATCAAAAGTGAGCTTAGAGACTACAGACTGAGGTTGTCAGTCAAATGACTGATTTTTTTTCAGCTATGCTTGGTGGCAATAACTGGAGACAAGGCACTGGCACACGCTATTTGCTTCGAGCACTAGTATAGCACAGAGACAAAAGATAAGCCTTTTTTTTTTTGTTGTTGTTGTTGTTAATAAAAATGTGCTTCCTGTGGAAAGTAAGACAAGGCAGAAACAATGTAAGTGAATATTGCGCAGAACAAGGGCTGTGTTGGAAGAGAATCAAGATCAAAATTTGTTTCCAGTAGCTAAGCGCACGCTTTGGCTGGGGTGTGGAAAAAAAGGTCAAGCAGCAGAACAACAGATAAGCCTACTTTTAAGAAACAAATGCAAGACGTCAGAGCAAACAGATTGGGACAAGAAAAGGATTATTTCTTTCCCCACACATCTCAGGAACATCCGCATTTAACTCTCATCTTTCAGTACTTTCTCTCAAGGGTCCCAGATATCCGCAATATCCTATACATTTGCGCTGTGAAACACCGCATATTCACCTGGAAGCTCGAAATCATTCCATTTCTGTGGAGACCCACTGAAGCTGTGCCGATCCTGCTGGAAATCACTGCTGCTGGACATGAGCAACTCATCACAGCCTTCTTCTGTATTACACTGAGAGTCAAATTTGATTGAGAGGTAGATAGCACCGGGAATGTGAACTTTATCCTGAGAAATAAACACATGCTCTTTGTATGCTGTAATATTCTATTATCAAGAAGCTGCTTAACTTTCACCATACAAACAAGGGAGATACAACAAATATTACAGCATCTCCATGGGAAAAAAACTGTCATATTTTTATGCAGCATTGATTTAACAAATGTAAAGCATGGCCTATTGTTTATATTAGCTGTTAAGCATGCAAAATTAATTGCCAGCTATGCTTTGGTTTTCTTAAAAGCAGTAACTGTTGCTGATGCCGATCTCACTACCAGAACCTAAAGGCTTATATGCATTTTACAAATAAAAATCAGAAGGGTCAGATCTGCAGGGAAATTAAAATCCCAAGTCTTCCCAGAGGCAATAATTACTTACCAAACTATATTAGAAAAATGCTTTCAAACAACATCAAGAAAAAAAGAAATCAGAAGCTGTTTGTGTCAGGAGAAGATAGTCTACAATGAGAAATACAAGAAAAAAAGACTCCACTCCCAGCTTTTGTCAAACAGCACAAGGAAGTAACAAGTCAAGTGAAACAGACCTTTGGATGAAAGAGTAGAAATATTTACTCATTAAGGCCCTGAAACAATTTAAGAGTATGATCTGCTTCAAACACATGCATAGTAAAAGCATTTAAGTTATGCACTTTTCTTTGAATTAGGACATTAAAGTGCCTTACTGAACACATTCCTTCACAGGGAAAGGCCTCAGCGATCTGGCATCAGTCTTTTCAAAAGCAAGACTGAACAGATACTTCACAGGTGCTTCAAGCACAGGCTGAGACTTCTGCTCCAACCACCCTGATGTTTGTCAACGAGCCTTCAAGTCATGCAAATCCACTGCACTGTAATACATGTATTAACTTACCTCAAAATTAGTATTGTTGTTATAAGGATGTTTAGATTCACGTGTCTGGACCGCCATTCCGGGTTCCTCCATGAACTGGCAAGCTGTCAGTGCCATTGTGCCTAGCATGCTCTCGTTGCACCCATGCAGTACTTTCTGCAGAATCTGGGGAGAAGCAACACATGACATAAATGTTGTTTTGATGGCAAATTACATTTACAAGCGTAAATGCTGATGACTGACATGAGTCATTTCTAGCGACACAACATTTCCGAAGAGAGAATCGAGCTGCAAGAAACAAGACAAATTCACAAATGATGTCTACAAGTGTCATCTCCATAAGTGCAGAAGATTTTACTCTGTCCTCTGTTCCAGATCTTTCAGTCTTTTATCTGACAAAAAAAGGTGACAGCTATTAGATACATACAAATGCTAGAATCAAGGCTAATCCATAAAGTAATTAACAGTACACTACAGCTGTAAACAAGGAAGATAAAGATTATGTTAACAAAATTGTTTACCTTCTACACCTACAGGTTTTGATTTGAATAGAATGCCATGTCTTAACCTTCAAAATGTACAACTCCATACATAAGAAGGAATGATTAAGTATCAGTTAAGTGGCTGCAGTGTTTGAAAGCACTAGGTGCAAGAGCTGGGCCTTTAAAAATACAAATAAATGTGCCTTCTTATTTTTCAAAGTGCACAAAAGCTCTCAATCAGGAGTCCTGCTACTCCAGGCCCTTTCCAGGTCATTAGAGCAACCTATTCCATCTCTTCACCTACAATTTTCTAATTACTCATATAAAACGTAACACTAGCTCACACCAAAAGATTCATCTCCAGGTCAGCCAAAACTTGATTTCTTGGGGAAAAGGAGTTTAAAAAACAAAGGCAGTATGTAGCATAGTTTCCTGAACAAGTTCTTTGCCTCCACGCACCTGCAGAACAGCCTAAGACAAAGGCTACACTTTTGTATTTAATATTCCTTAACAGGTTTTCTTTCTATCAGTTCATCCTGTCATTTTCTGAACCTGTATGAACACCCTGTGGCAACAATTTCAATGGCATACTGCGTCAAGAACCAGTTCTTTTGGTTTGTTTTGGACCTGCCACTTATTACCTGAATCTGACGCTCCTTTGTTTTCTTACTGGGACAGCCAGTGAATAACACTTGCCTTTAACTTTTGTATGCCACTTACTGTTTTAAAACTAGAGAGAAAGAGAACAGACTTTTTTTATTACTCCTCCTCTCTCAATGCCCCCACAAGGCAAAGAGCCAGGATGAAGAAAACTAGTTGGTCCCTCATACTGAAGTTATTTCATGGTTACAGTAATTCCTGCCACTCTTCTCCAGACCTCTTCCAGTTGTACTGCATTTTTTATTAATTTTATTTTTTTTTAAAGTGAGATGAGGTAGTCAGGTCACATGCTGTAGTCCAGATGACAGCATACTATTGGTTCAGTGGCATACCGATGCCTTCTGTTTTATTTCTAATTCCTTCTTTGAAGATTGCCAGCACTTGATTTGCTTCGACTGCTGTGAAGCATTGAGCTGACATTTTCATTACAACACTCTTATAATTCCAAGATCACTTCCACCACAGGAACAGTCAGCTCATCAGTGGAGTAGCAGGCACTACAATACACATATTGAGAGCTAACAAAAAGCAGCTTTCAAAACAGACTGCCTATTTTACCTATTTCTCTATAAGATTTGTTTTCCCATATAGCTCTTTCAGAACTGAAAGAGTTGTCTCCATGGAGCTAGTTTTTCCATTTTCTGTTAACAAAATCGGTACATTAAGACACTGACAGATTCCAACCGCTTTTTCAGAACTAATTTAAATTCTGGAGTTTTAATTCAGTTTAAAAAAGGAACTGCAAGTATTTTTGTTAGTCAGAGTCTCGTGGCATGTGGGCATGTAGGCACAGGGTTTGTTCACATGTATAAGTGAAATCTACTTACTTTTTCCCATAACTGCTTCTCCTCGAGCTGCATAAGCATGTCCAGTATGTATGTCATATGAGCTGGGCCGCTAAGATCTAGGATTTCCTCATTTATTGCCACATCATCTGGCCACTCAGCTAACAAAGACGCCAGCACATGCCTTGCATAAAGAACAGCAGTTGCCTCATTTACACGATACAGGTAGTCCCTCACAGCCTTTTTACTTCTGGAGTCCAGCTCCTTGTGTAGGAGTATCGAACTCTTAGTGCGACGTTGCTTGGCATAACTAAGCTGCAGATCACTCTCTGTGTTGGTTATCAGTTTCTGGGCAACTGGATTGGTTTCTTCTGTTGCTTTATCACAGAGCGCAGGCTTTGACTGCAAAAAAGAAATGCAAGTTTGAAAATAGGCTGTCAACAATTTACTTCCTTATTTCGGTTATCTGATCAGCCCATCAGACTGCAAGCTGAATTTACAAATGAATTTGTCTTTTGCATACTGAAAAATGAGACGCATCCAAGAACACAGAAGTGTTATCTCTCACACACCTACAGGGACAGAATTCCTCAGAAAGACTGTTTATGTCAACAGACTTCACTATACACTGATGCATTCATTCATGACTGTACACACGAGCAGAAACAGCAGCTAGAATTCTAACGAGAAGCATTAATTTAAGCTGACCTACAGAGGTAAAGCAACAAAAGCGCCATGCTATTTGTGACACAGGATGAGGCAAGTTGGGAGGGACCTTTGGAGATCGTTTGGTCCAAATCTGCCTTAAAGCTGAGACAACTTCAAAATTAAGGCTTTGTCCAGCTAAGCTTGGAGAATTTCCAGGGGTGGATACTTCACAGCCTCTGTATAAGCTGTTGTAAGGCCTAATTTTTTTTCTTATATTTATGTGAAACTACTTCAGAAAGCCCTTGATCCACTTTGCTACGCAACTGGTAAGACAACTGTGCTGGTGATACACACAGGCCCAGGAATCAGCACCCAAAATAAAGCAAAGAGCTGTAGGACCACGCCATTGAATGCAAAACCTAAAGCTTGCAAGCGTGGTGTTTACTTTACAAGACAAATTCATTGTTTCCTTGTTCTGTTGAAATTACTGTAAGATAACAATAATATGCCAAAACAGTAACACTGCATAAGCTTACAGTAATTAGCTACAACCTCTCTTGCTTAAGGAGAGGAAATTACAATGTGCAATCACAATTTGTTCCCCTGACCCGGGAATCAAGTCCTCGCACTTCCTTAAGAAATTACAAGAAGTATTTGTTTTTCATTGTACCCGCTCGTTCATTTTGACATAAACCTTTAACAACAGATTATTTTGGAAGTTAAAAAAAAAAAAAGTTTGAAGTTTCGAAACAAAACTGAAGTTACTCAATGCCTGAATGAATTATTTCACAACTGCTCCTTTTTGTGGAGATGTACGTACCAAACACGGTAAGATGATCATATCTGTATCTACTGCTTTTGAACTCTGCTCCTCCAACCTCAAACGCTTGCTAGGTTGCCATTTCTGAGCCAGTGTTCGGATCCTCTCATCTGTCGTAATTACATCTCCGTCAAACCTTAAAAGAGGCAAAAGAAAAAAAAAAATACAAGCGTGTTTCAAAAGTAATGCAAACTACATTAGTACAATTAAATGCAAACTAAATCTTTCCACCTTCTGTTTTAGAAAGATTCATTAAATTCTGCCTATTTTTATCATATTATGTTAACTAGCTTCCCTGTCCTAACAAGTCAAAAAGTTGTAAATGTTATAAAATTGCTCAGCTCTGCAAGAACATGGTGGCTCCACAACATGCTTTGATTACTAGAAGCTACATGTAAGCTCTCCACTCTGCCTCAGTTAGAATAATTCAGAGACATAATAGATCTTCATATGGGAGTTACCATGCTGAAAAGAACGTGCAACGTATTTCAGAAGATGGTGGCTCGTTTCTATAAATACAACTTTGTAGGAGTTTATTTCCTTACTTTTTCACACATGAAAACCAAATGGTATCCTCGAAACGATTTATATTCGGCACATATTAGATTTTAGATTACAACCCACGTCTAGTAATTTTGTTTTTTTGCTGGACCCAGACTTTCACATACCTCTCTTGAACTTCCAGGAAAAAAGAATCTGTTCTTTTCATTTGCAACTCATACATGGCTCGAAGAATATGGAGAGGTGCGTTAAGTGCATCATGTGTCATCTGAGCAAGGAGACAAAAAAAAAAAAACAACCCAAAACAAAAAACCCACAAAATAAAACTCAAAAAGATGACATTACAGGGGAAATAGAAATCTGAGCTTCTTTAAGGATGACCTAGGTATTATTTTGCCACTTATCATATAGGTAGATAATTAATGAACTTAATATCTGGATTAGTAAAAATGAAAAGTAATTTAGCAAAAAGCTTTATCACAATTTTGTAGTGTTCATTACTGTAGGTCTAGTTTATTTCCTTTAGAAAATGAGACATTGAAATCATAGACCCATATTCTGTAAATTTAGAAGGAAACCAGCCATATAAACTACCAAATATTTTATGCAACTAGCAAATTCACAGTAACTTCAAAGGAAGTAAAGTTAAGTTCAAGTACCAAGAAGCATATTTTGGTGGCTTCATCCAAACCCTCCAGAGGATCAAGTTTGTTCTGCTCTAAATCAACAGGACCAACAAAGAGTTGCTCCACATCTTGATCTTGCTCCCTTTCTTCCAGTTCAGTATCTTCACGTTCAGCCAGGGAACTGATCTCTTTCTTTGAGGAATACAGCATTATTGACAAAATCTACACAGAAAAAAGGTAGCATATGGTGTGACAGCTGTAGATATTATTAGTGTATTTGCAATCAACATTTTGTAAGAACATTATAAGACTTGGACAGTGTTTAAGACATGCTATTCTAAAGAGAAGCAGCACCTAAAAAAAGACAAAAAACCAACCCCAAAACACAAAAACCAAACCATTCCCCACTTTGCAGATGAGTTACACCTTTCAGGCTGCTACAAAGGCAATTCAAGTGATTAGCTGAAAGCGTAAAAAAATTGAGAAAATAATTATTTAACCACTTCAGTACATCAGAGGTCTGAGGATTCTTAAGATAAGAACAGAGCAGAAGTGACTATCACCAAAAAGCCAGAGATGACCCTACGCATTCTCCTTTGAAAAGATTTCTTTGGCTTCAGCGCAGCCAACCCCACTAGCACTCATAACAGGAAGAAAATAACGTTACACACTTCCTTGATCCTCCAGTTTGTGTCAGCCTCAGTTCTGAGGAGTGATGCGGGTAGAGCTATGTCGAGATATTTGAGTGCTCAGAGCAGAACGTTCGTTTGGTACGACGCTGCCCAAAGGGGAGGAAGGTGGGACAGCTCCCTTAGTCAGGGCTGGCTCTCTGACTGTAGGTCAGGCAGCAGGAAGATCCCACAGTCCTGATCTCACACTGCAGTATTTCCAACCAACCACCTGGGGCAACTTTTCAGAGGAATTCCAGGGCTTTACTCTTTCTCTCATTGCTACTATGCTAAGCACGAATTAACACACAACTCTTGCCTATGATAAAACATAACTAACAGTTGAACCACACTTACCTTCCAACAATTAAACATTCTGAACGTGCCCACATGCATATTGATCTCCCCATATTGCACTGCAGTAATACCTTGTACAAGTCAGTGAGTACTGCAAGTAATGCTTTCTTTTGAGACCAATTATTTTTTAAATTGAAGAATACAATTGAGTTCTGAGTAGGTGATTAATGCCTCATCTTGCAAATTTCTTTCAAATATACAAAATACAATCAGATTATTTAAAAACAGCTCCTGCTTTAAAGAAGTTAGAAGTTTAAAGCAAACTACACAATTATGATGGACAGAGGAAGGCAGATTCAGGGATACAGTTAAGTGAATGCTTCTATAAAGACTAATTAGAAATACTCTTGAGACTTTCTTCACAAAAGGGAAGTGCAGTGCCGTAACCTTTCACGCCACTGTGCGAAGTCTGACGTTTTACAAAACATAAGTTTTCTTACCTCTAAGTCTCTGAGAAGCCAGGTCTTACTGAAGCCAGTTCCTTTGCTACATTTCTTCACGAGAAGCTTGAGTAAACCAGATTGAAGAAAGGCAGCTTGGATCTCCTTAAAGCCATGAATCTACACACACAGACACATAGACACAAATAAGTAAAAGGGGAACATTGCAACGCAGTGCTTGCAAGGCCTTATCACGCAGCCTCAGATAAATCTCCTGCCCAGATAAACTACATTGGGAAACTTTTTCTTTCATTTCCCTAAAAAAACCCTAAAATACAAACCCCCACTTCAAATACCTTAAGAGTATCATCTATGACACACACAAAGTAGTAACTGGATATCTGCTTTGCCCGGACAGCCCAAAAAATAGAGATCCCCTCTTCAAATACTTCAGGAGTAAGAGAAGGGGCAAAGTGGGTTTCATGCCGTAAAGTGTTATCCCTATAAATTTCTTCTTCAGCTTTCATGAATGGTCAGCTCCCACAGAGGAAAAGCGATCCAAGTTTCAGCTCAGACTCACGCGTGCTATTTAAAGCCTAGCAAGGTTTCCAGCCCCCCACAGACAGGGGATAAAAGGAGCCAGCTGAGAGAGAAATGAACTTGGGTCAGATCCCCAGTGTGCTTAGACAATACCCAAGTTCCTGTAGCACAAGGTACAATATAAGCTTGTATTTATCTATTACATTCTACATGTCAGGCAAAAGATACCTTCAGTGTTCTGTAAAGCCCCTTTAGAGCGAGTGACAAGACCCATGTGGCTTCCACTGCCTCAGCATAGCTACTGTCCATGCTGGTTTGCAGGAGGTGTGTGGATATAAGAACAAAGTGCTGGAGGTACTGCCTCAGCTGGGTCTGGGAATCACTGCCTTCTTGTCCGCATTTCTGAATCAACTGGTAGTCTTTCACTACAAGAGATAAAAACCACAATTTACTAGTTTCATCTTGAAATGTTGTGAAATCATCTCTTACCAGTAGATATGAGTAGGCTGAGACATGAACACGATCCATGATGCACAAAGTACATTCTAATAATGGTCTTGTACTAAAATTATCTCAGATTCATTGAATAGTCAAAAAATTATTTCATTTTTCAGGGCAAGCTAAAAAAACCCTAGGTAACTTCTGGCAACAGCTGCTTGTCTCTACATAACAGTACAGCATACAAAGCAATGCATGTTGTATTTTACAACTAAAATGGGGAAAACTCTGACCTGCAATTGATGTGATGAAATAAATCTTGCTGATCTTACTGTTTAAAATGTAAACAGTAAAAAAAAAAAAAAAAAAAAAAAAAAAGCTTTTCTATTCAAATATTTATTAAATATAAAAAAGCAGTTTAGTCTGTTGATTTTTCCAGGTGTCTTTGAAACAACTTCAACAGCCGAATCTTAGGACAACCTTTGCTTTATTAACTTCACAATATTAGGTCATGTATGCCAAAGCTGAAAGCCCTCGCTCTTAGAAACCCAACTGATCCGTTACATGTTAAATATTTAGCTTGACAAACTTTTAAACACGGTAGAATACAGGAAGAAGATTCTCTCTGGTACAACGAATAGGGCTCAGGAAGCAGCATTTAGCTCTGGGGTTTTGTTGTTTTCTGGTGGGTTTTGTTGTTTGTTTGGTTTTAATACCCTTTAGACACCATAATAGCCAACACACCCTACCAAGGTGCCCTAGAATGGACTATTCTAAAAATATCCAGACACATTCTCTGGAGTTTACACTATTTCGTGCTGTATAGCTTTTTAATTTTTGTTTCAAATTTTAGGGGTATCCAAATTGTTTTGAAAAGTTCTTCCAGACAGGAGGAAAGCAGAAAAGATACACTCCTGACATTTTATAAAGCACAATTAAAGAAGTTCGGCCTGTCCTTATGGCATGCTTTTTTACAGGACCAGGAAAAAACAGCCAACACAGCATCATTTCTGAAGCAATCAACCGATAACGGGTATGTTTGTGTTTGTTCTTGGTCTTCACCTGCTAGCAGGCAGCACACCTTGACCACAGTGGAAACAGGCACTTCATAAAAGCTTTTTTTGAGCAACAAAATGGACTATCTCCAAAACGTTCAGGCTTCGAGTACCTCTCCTTCATACAGCAGCACCTAACTACACAGAGGCAGCATGTACATTTTTTAAATCTGCAATTGTTTTAAAACATTAAGCACATGTTTGTAAAGGGTAAGACACAAGCAGTAACTAAATCTCAAACCAGAAACAACTGCTTAATCAAAAGCCTGTTTCTGAGATTTCTCAATTAATAAAATGGTCTCAACAGTTTCCTAAATCCTTTTCTGAATGAAAATATATGCTAGATTTTTAAATAGAAAACAAGTCTCCGTAACATTTAATGGCAGAAGCTTCACAATTTGATTCAACCTACAAGCAGAAAATCAGAAAACTTACAAATAATGGAATTCAAACTCTGCAGACCTGCACAAAGTGATCTAGTTAAAATATGCTTTTGGCTATCCACAAAAAACTGTAAGGAAACACTCTGTGATTCTTTGATAAAATAAAAATGTCACAGAACCTGTTTTTCTCTTTCGGGTTTTGATGTCTACTACAACTGCCCTGTTTTTCTCAGTGAAATGCTTCAGGATGATCACATTATGAGGCTCATTAGCATTATCCATGTACACCGAACGAGTCCCCATACACAGCACCTGAAATTGCAGCAAAATATTCAGTTATGATTGGAATACTTATTTATAAATACACAGTGATCTTTTATATTGGTTACATTTGCTTATATTGGTATTGTATTTTTTAGCTGAATAATCTGCTCGCTGCCAGGTATTTGCTGATCTTTAAAAAATGGCAGTTCACTTCTATATAAAAAATGCCTACAACAACCAGCTTAATGCTACATAGGCAATATATCAGAGTTATAACTATCAAGAGTGAGATTGGATTGTTTTGCTTGTATAAAAAGCCCTTTTTGTTACTCAACTGTACTAAGCTGGTTTTCTCACCATAGTTTTAAGTAGCACTCAAAGAAATGCAAGGCAAAACCAGCTGCGTTATTCTTCATTAGATAAACATTAATCGTGCGCAAGTGGAAAGATGTGAACTCTGACATACACCGTGTTTTGACAGTTTATAATGGATGTCCCCAATTGATGAAATCTGTAGTATTTAGAAATAGAAACCTAAAAGCTCTAACCAATTTCGTTTCCTTTAGTATCGACAGGCCACTTACCTCAGGAAACCCAACCAGCACCAATAAAGTGAAGATATTGGTGTGCTTTAGCTGGAAGGGCAGTTGCTTAATGCAATGGTCAGTGAAAGCAGCGATCACATTATGCCACTGCGCAGAAGAGTTCAAAGATCGAAGAATATCTGCCATGGAGCTTGCCCAGTCCAGACCTACACGACTGGAAAGCAAGAGCAGTCTGTATTAGGAGGGCTGACTACAGACTTACCTGAAACTACTTTTCCCGAAGACAGTGTATTACTTCACAGCTATAGCTTTCATATCGTTATACAACTGTTTTTCCAACTAGCTGAAGTTTTCACGTCAGCTGACACAGGAATTCTGTTTTGTTTTTCATCACTACAGCATAAATACTGCTCTGTTTTCTCAGGGGGTTTACAGTTCCAATTAAAGTGTACCTGAGCGTCGTTACCTTTAATTCCTCATTTTAGTTTGGAGCTCAGAAGGTTTTCTTTGCACAACAGCAAGTGTTTTATTTCTCACATACGTGACTACCTGCTCTCTCTCTGTGGACTACACAAATAACATAGAGACTGGCCTCCTTGCTCTGAAGTCAGTCTTTGAGAAAATCCTTTCCCCTCAGCTGATCCTCTGGATATTCTCTCTTTAAATTTCATATGCTTTTCTACTTGTTTATGACCCTTCCCTGTGAAACACAGCTACAATGAAAAATAACCCTGTCATACTGAACAGGCATGACATTAATCTTAGAATGCTTGAGAGCTTTCTCAAGATCTTCAAAACCGAGTATCTGCCCTGCCCCTCCTTGCTGTTTCTAGCGCAACTTTACTACACAAAAATCTCTCTCGCTAATACTTTTACATAAAAGGCCCAGATCCAGAACTGAGCACTGGTGCTAGTTACCACATGACACACTCTCCTCCCTTGCCAAGTTACACAAGAGATACGTAAATCAACAGGAGAGAATTAATGTCATACAATAAATATAGGACTGTATTTTGGGTTGCCCTGAAGTTTCCAAACCTTACTTCTTCCACCACAACGTGCTATGTAGGAAAGTAAACCACTCTGCAACAGCTAGCCTTCTTTTGGAAAGAAATTCAGAGATTCTCACTGCAACAAGGGCTGCAGGTGCTAAGCCCTCTCCATGATCAGGGCACAGGTTTAATCAACTTTCTATTAAAAAGCCTCTATTCGTGAGGCACACATGAAACAAAATTAGCATTAGTCATCAGAGAGAAACTAATAGGTTTAAAGTAAAAAGCACCTGTCTAAACACACAGCTCCCAGACTGAACAGAAGATGAGTTGTCTTCCAGCCTTCTGGCACTGTTGACCCATCTCCCGGAGCAAACAAATTATGTTTGGTTGAAAGGACTTTAGCCACCGCAGCATCCACTTCTGCAGGCATAAGCCTCAAGATTAACTGGCCCAGGAGTCCCAGTGTTAAATGATAAGTTTCATTTAAGTGGCCAGCGTTTGAGATTACAACCTGAAACATCAGTGGCAGTATTTGTTCCAGGTTAAGCAACGACATTGTGGAGCCCTACAGAAAAAGAAAAATCTCAGTAAGGCAGGGAAAGAAAACATGATTTTCAGTCAAAGTCATAGCACATACAAAAGATTTTGTTCTAATGCTTTTTCAAACGGGACAAAAGGAAGTGAGAGACTAGGCTCCTACTTCAGTTGTTGACCTGTTAAGCTGACCTGACACGCAAACCTAAATCGATGATGTAAACTTTGCAGGTGTTGAACAGCTAAGATAGACTGCTTTACAGGTAAATTAAAATTCCCTTCCCTCTTCCCCTACCCAGGAGCCAGCCCTTACATTCTTAGTAATGTGAA
The DNA here is from genome assembly GCA_035590275.1 of Ibycter americanus. NCBI lineage: Eukaryota > Metazoa > Chordata > Aves > Falconiformes > Falconidae > Ibycter > Ibycter americanus. The sequence goes on along the minus strand of JAVJGI010000001.1, from coordinate 104,549,645 downwards.
ATGCCTTAGGACATTCTGATCCGCATTTTATAACGTCAGCAGCAAGAACCCATCTCCCACCTTTAATTCACTATGAATTTTATTCATGTTATTTGTGACACCGAGAAAGCTACACAGATTGAAAGTAAAAAGAACTAACTGATTTGAAAGGTGGTAACATCGCTGCCAGCAATCCTAGAATCCTCTTCTGAGAGCATTCAGCAAAAACTTGTTCCTGGCTAGGTATTAAAACCTTCTCTGTTTGCTTTTGGGCTGAATCCTCCGAGAGGGAGTCATCTGCTTTTTAAATTAAAAGAAGAAAATCCAAAAAGTGATATTAAAAATAAAAGAAGTGATAGCTTATAATTACAATCTAAGGATAAAAAAAACCTTTTAACAAATTGTATTAAAATTTGAAAGGCAAGTCTTTATAAAAGTGTATAAAAGATAGTAGATAAAGGGATTTACACACTCTATTAAAAACATACAAAGGACAGTACGACAGACAGATCCATTTAACTATCATTAAGTCTTACAATACTCATCTTTAATAGAATAAGACACTTAATATCTTGTTCCGAGTGGAAGAATACACAAGTATTGTCTTAGACCAACAGGAACTATAATCTCCTTAGATAAGATACAGATCAGTGGAATTCTACTCCGATTTCTAGAATCCTTTAAACCAACTGCAAGGTAGCAGTTGTTCAAAGCAGTATGCTTCGTAGGTTTTTACAAAGCAGACAGCTCGCTTGCATTAAAGACATTTACAAATACACAAAAATGGGTTAGGAATAAAAAAAATACAGCTGTTTACTTTGCATATGAATGGATACTTGTGTGACAGGGAAAATGAGAATAATTTTTTACCTGTTGGAGAAACATTATCATCCACAGACAAATCTGACTCTTGTCTCAAAACAGCTTTCTTTGCAAGGACAGCTTTGCTTTCACTTCCTTGTTTTTCTACTTTATCTTCTGCAGGAGACTGGATTTCATTGCGAGTATCTCCTTTCGCCTAAAAATAAAACAAAGGAACTAAAAGATTAAAACAAAATTTAACACCTGCAGGAACAACCATGGAAAGAAGCAACCAGTCATCTGCATTTCACAGACATTTTTCCTTAAATATCAAAACCTTTTACTGGTTAAGAATTTTTTGATGTATGCATGTCTTCAGCTTCCATGCGGTGAAAATACATTTTTCTATTTTGCTCCTATCTCTGTGCATAAAATATTACACTGTAATACTGTAACAGTTTTATACGCTGTATAAAACTGTAGGAAACTCAATTGCCTACCTAAACAGTGCTAACAACTAGGGGAAACGACAACCCTTTCAGAAAGAATGATCTTTGCCCCTTCAATGATTTTGTGAATCAGTTGCCTTTAAGAACGTAAGGTGATGCCTTGGTCTTTGATCAGCTGGGTCTAACAAAAAAAAAAACAACAACAACAAACCTACCACCAACTGTCCCCTTGGCACCCAACTTTTACCTACAAACGAAATCATTACTATCCGTTATGTCAGTTACATATCCAGAATAGGATGTTTAAGCTTCCGAAGATCATACATCTAACTGGTATCAGGGGTTCTGGAAGGAACAGGTACTTACATTATAATGCATGTGTACTGAGCCTTTGCTTGGCTTCTCATCTCTTCCCTTCACTGCTTTATCACCAATATGACTTTTTGGAGCACCATCTGTGGGAGGACTGACTGAACTAGCGTCGTTCTCCGAGAAGGATTCACCTTCTGGTAACATGCAGAGGAGAGCTAAATTTTTCAGACCTGAATGCAAGAAAGTTATAAAAGCTACTGAGCGGCAAGACAGGCAAAAAGCAGAACTGAAACATTTTGAAAGAGAACTGCAAACTTCCCCTCACACACTTCTTTTGAATATCAAGGCCACCAAAAAGATGCTCCCCATCACGTTCACTTAAATACGAAAGTTCCATTGAATAACAGCGATGAGCAGGTGGGGACCCTTCCGACCTCACAAAGACACCATCAGGGTAGAAGTCTTAATTTAAGAAAATGTTACAGGTACCTCCCAACAGTGTAAATTACGAAAGGTAAATGAAATTTGTCTTAGCTTTTAAGCTTCTGACCGCTTAAGTATTTATACAATAAACTATATGTTAAAAACAGATTAATTAATGAGTATGTGTAAGTATTTGATGGTGGCGGTTTTTCAGCTGTATTAAAGCTGCTCAAAAAAAACTAACAGTAAACTTATTTGAACTTGAGTCTAGATTTTTTGATACATTCAGCATAGGTCTCTTGTATGTATTCTTTTGCATGGTATGGTATGGTATTTATTGTGTTGTATTACATAGTATAGTGTGTATTGTAAGTCTTATGAGGAGTGGCTGAGGAAACTGGGGGTGTTTAGCCTGGAGAAAGGGAGGCTCAGGAAAGACCCTACTGCTCTCTACAACTACTGAAAGGAGGCTGTAGCGAGGTGGGGGTCGGTCTCTTCTCCCACGTAATAACCAACAGGACAAGAGGAAATGGCCTCCAGTTGCACCAGGGGAGGTTTAGATTGGATATTAGGAAAAATTTCTTCACCAAAAGGGTTGTCAAGCACTGGAATAGGCAGCCCAGGGACGTGGTGGAGTCACCATCCCTGGAAGTATTTAAAAGACGTGTAGATGTCGCACTCAGGGGCATGGTTTAGTGATGGGCTTGGCAGTGCTGGGTTAACAGTTGGACTCAATGATCCTGAAGTTCTTTTCCAACTTAAATGATTCTATTGTATTGCCCTATCTTCTGTAGTAGGTCCTAGTTCACAGAAGTCCTCACTTCCAGACAAACGAACACCATCCCCAGAAACTTATCTCATTCCACAAATAAGATTAAAAAATTCTTGCCAAGAGATGCAGAACAAAAAACATTTTCCACCAAGTTATTTGCTTTCCTTCAAGTCCTTCAGTTGTCAGTAACACGTCAGTAACAGAACATGAAGCTATATTGATTGATCCCTTTACAACATCCAAGATGGAAAAAAAAACAACCAAAGAGTTGCCAAGTTGTCTTCAATATTTATGTAAGCATAAAATTAATTTTCTCAAGCACTCTATTTTCCGTGTTCCAATGACCCTGAACAACACTTGTTCTACATTTGCTTTCTACATAAACAGTTATTCTCAGTGAAGTACACAGTAGCTTCCCCTTTCCTTTGGAAACTTCAAAGTGAGTAATCACAGACTGTCTGACACTTGCTAGAAACCATTGTTTTTGTGCAGGAGGAGCTGACTCACCTTTTCCATGCTGTGCTTTCATCAAGCAGTCTCCGATGAGCTGTATGCACTGCTGTTGCAGAATTCTGGCATGACTGAGGACCTGTGAATCTAGTTTCTCTCCTTCTACTTCCTCCCCATTTGCCAGATCCGCACTGTAGAGAGTCAAAGCTGCAAACAACAGCCAGGAATAATTGTGGACATATGGCTGGATGAGCCTCTGTCGGTCACTGATTCGAATAGTCACCATCGGATACACTGTGATGCTGTGAGTGGGCAAGTGACTGAAAGAAGAAGATACAGAATTTTGAAATGCAGCCTCTTTCTTGCTACCCAATTTAATTAGTAACCCATGACACCTTTAGAGGAAGGTATGAAAAACCCAACACATTTCCAGAGTTTGAAACTGGAGACCTAGTTTTTTAACATCTTTGGTGTCAAGCACTGAAACCTGTGCTGTCTAACCACAGCAATGTTCATTTCTTCTATCCTATCATTCCAAGCTGATAACTCGCCTTCTGCAACTTTTACAGCCATGGCTAGAAAACAATTGCTACTGTGTTACTTCACAGGTTGGGGCAGGCTTCCAAACAGCAGAAATTTTTGCTGACCTGGTCCTATATTTGCTATGTTTCCCTGAAGGACACCAACTAGACGTTCTGATGTCAGATGTAACCTCGTAGGAAGGAACATGAGAACGACCGATTGTACTTCACTGCTAATTACCGCTTTTCTGCCAAGTGAAGAGGGGGAAACAAAATCACGTATTTAATACCTGTCAGAATATTTCTTTGCAGAATAACATCCATAGCAAAGGTCAAAGTCATCACACACGTTGCAGTTCATTCTCCGACCTATGATAACTCCTTGACAGTGATCACAGGCATACTCCATGTTAACCATTTCATGGTCATCCTCGTGTCCTTCAGGTTTAACTCCACCTGTAAAGAAATATTTTAAGATTTCCCTCTAAATCCTTTTCAATAAAGGATCTTTCTTAACTTCAAGCTCATGTTCATCATAGGAAAAGAAAAGCTTAACGTTTCTAAAGTATCCAGAAGAAAAGTCTTTTACTTTGTTTTATGTATAATTTAAAAGATACCATTTTGCCTTCAAGTATAGGGGTTTGAGGTTGGGGTTTTTTTTTTTATTATTCTTACCAAGAAAACAAGTTTTACATAGATCCATGTCATTGCATTGCATGCTTTATGTATAATTTAAAAGATACCATTTTGCTTTCAGGTATAGGGGTTCGAGGTTGTTTTTTTTTATTATTATTCTTACCAAGAAAACAAGTTTTACACAGATCCATGTCATTACATTGCAGACAGCGGTAGCGATGCCATGGTGCAATTTCATCACAGCCATCGCAGGATATGTCCACATTTAACAGGTCACAGTAACGAGCAACAAACATGTGCATCTAGAGAAAGAAATGGACACAATTTACTTGAGTATTACTTTCTGACTTTGAGAAAGCTCTTTTTAGACAAAAAGCAGAACACTTCCCCTGCCAAAAAAGGATGGGCTTCTTTTCATGATTTTAGGCTTTTAAAGGCCTCCAGGGAGCCAGGGATCCAACTGATGGAAGGTCAGTTTAAGCCAGATTCCCTTCTCTCCTTTAGGCTTTTAAAAAAAGTCTCCTATTTGCCCCTTCTGCAGATAAATAAGCAAATCATGAGGTCACCTTTCGCTGCTTCTCTGGGTCAGCTTGAGCGATCTTTTCATACCAGGTCTCAAACATGACATCCTGACATTCATCCATCCACTCACAGTTTTGCTTGTAGTCTGCAATTTCATCTTCTTCACTCCACTGACTAAAAGAAAAACAAGCTCAAAATTCAGTTTGAATGCAGATTTCCCTCTAATATAACCTGGGATACTTTTTTTTTTTGAAAAAAAAAGGAACACAGTGCTATAATATACTAATAAAAACAAATTGTAAGAACTCCAGTTCACTTGGTTAACAAAGAACCATACAGACACCTGCTTCTTGCTTCTGTGACATGCTCTTGACTACGTATGGGGACCATAACGCAAAATCAGAAAAATCGACACTTACAAAACTGTCTCATCTGATCCGCCAACATTACCAAAAGCATTTTAAAGACTTCTGGGCCTTTCCATTTGCTCATGTGTAAGAAGTATAACTACTATAAAATTGCAGCGTGGAGGTGTTAAAACCATTTGATATTTATCAAGACAAGAAACAGCTACGCTGCTGAACAAGTGAAGTGTTCCAGCAGTAAGCAGGTTAAAGATAAAATTTTAATAGTTTTTGCATTAGCGATGCTGCAAAAAATTCTGAATACTTCAGTTAAGCCCTTGGATACTGACCAAAATTATGCCATACTTGTTAATAGCACTGTTACTGCTTGTTCCAGCACAAAGTTCAGGAGCCTTGCCTGGTAAAAATGGTATCAATACTCGGTACCATGTGAAAGCTGCATTCTTCCTGACTCACCAGATGACACTGTCATGAATACTTATGTTTTCTTGTGATGTAGTCATAAGAAGATGTGGTAACTGAATCTCAACAAAGAAGGAAAGATCACTCGGTTCCCAACTCATATCCAAAAGGTGAAGGAGAGTTGTCTGCACACATGATAAGGCAGGAAGCAACGATCTAAACAAAACCACAAGACAATAAAACATGACAGCTCTAACCTAAAGTTGAAATAGTATGTCCAGGGAGTAAGAGCAATCATTATACACCAATTTCCAGGCTTTACTCTGCATTAAATGAACTATGTGGCAGAAACTCAGGTTGACTAATGCATCAACTCACACAATTTAGCAAGAAGCACAGCCAATGCGATTTGAAATAAAGATAGTATCCTTTACAGATTCAGTTGAAACAAAGCTTATGCTATTGCCTGAGCATTAGCAAGAGGGTTTGTCTCTTCTCTGCAGTACATTTCCTTGGTATTTGCAGGAACTTGTTCTCTTTGAAATCTTTGCCATGTCCAGTTGAAAGTGAACAAAGGACTTGGAAGTTACTGGCAGAGAGACTGACATTAATAGTCACAATATTCTTATTTTTCTAGGACAACTAATTATTAATCCCAAAAATTCTAACCAGAATGTTACCGAAACATGAGCTTTAACATTAAAGCATGGATGCAGAATTGCTGTATTTATTATGGCATTACTCTTGCACAAGTATTCCACAATAAATTTGTTATTTCTAATACTTTACTACTAAGCTTCAGAAACACATTGCAGAATTATAAGTACAAAATGCAATAAGTCAAGGTTTTAACATTGATAAATGTATCGTGCTTTCCCACATAATAGTAATAAAAAGCTAACATGGCATTTTTGATCAGAAAATCAAGGCTCCTTAATCAGTTCTGTAAATAATGCAAAGTCAAACTTAATTAAGGCATTAAACAATAAATAACAAATGACAAGGGAAGAGGTGAGGATGAACAGAAAAAAAAAAAGGTCAAGTAAGTAATACAAGCAGTGTACTTTACCTGTCATTAATAGTACTAAATCCCTTCACAGAATTTACCAGGAACAAAACAAGCTGATAGTAGGACTCTCGAATCTCTCTGTGAAGCTCAGCACCACAGCCTTCCAAGTTTCCGAAGTAGCTAGAAATTAAAGTCAGTTTAGTAGTCTAGAATTCACTGTTACATTTTAGGTAGCATGCTTTGAGAAATTTTACGAACAGGCCATCTTTTAAACCCTCCCCACAAGCGGGAAGGATGTTAGTTTTCTTTAAAAAGCATTCTATCACTTTCAAAGAAAAATAAAAGAATCCTGTACCAGTAATCAGAAGTTAAGAAACAAAACAGGCAAAGAGAATACTCTCTGGGCACCAACAATAGAACATTCCTTCAAATTAAAAAGGTGCTTTATAAAAACATAATCAAGATCTTAAAGGAAATTGGTGCACTGCAAGAATGACCATAAAAAGCTCTTGACAAGTGAGAAGCCAGCAGGCAGAGTTCAGACAGCACTGTCCAGACACACGACGGAAATCAGACCTCAAAATTCATGAACCAGAACAGCACAGTATTAGCTCCTCCTTTGAAACAGTGCTTTCTAGTTGTACCTAAAATTTGAAATAAAACCTTCCAAATTATCTTTCCTTACTTGGAACAACAACTGCACATGCATATAATGGGTATGATTTTTGTTGCCTCTTTTGCCTGTGTGTATGTGCATGCCCCTATACAGCACTGCAGACCTTGGCTTGCACGTCCATCGCTTCAGCCTCTGGCACACAAATGAAACATATCACCGCACAAGAAAATTTGTCTTACACAGGTATCACATCCAAAGTTATGAAAATTCATAAATAAGCAAACTCTTGACTAAAAAGATGTAACATGCACCCATTCTTGGAAGTTAGTTCTTCTGCCAGATAGTTATTATCTTGATTTACAAAGCAAGTTCACAAAAAATTACAAAGACACAACACTACATCAGTAATTACAACGTAAATGGGTTAGATCACTATGGCTTTACTCGATGACAAAGAAATCTAAGCTAGAGAGGAACTCAAACTAAAGCAGTAACTGAAGACTCCACAATCTTTTGGGGTCTGTTGTGATCCAGTTGGAACCGTAAAGATGCTTCCAGGTATCCACACTGTGATTCAACTGCATGATACCTACCGGCATGAATAGCTGTACAGTAAGTCCCACTTCAAAATAATTATTAATTTTTTCTTAAATGAAGCATGCAAGGCATGCATAGTAGCCTAAAAACTTACCCTCAGGTCATATCTTTATTATCCGTGTGGATTAAAAAGCAGTAACTTTCTACTGGTTTTAATATATATATATATGACTGGGAGAACACAAGGACTAAGACACATTAAATCATATGGCTGAGACTTGCCTAAATAATTACTTACTTGGTAAAATCTTTCTGACAGGCTAGAAGTTCTAAGAGAAAAAGTACACACGGTGGGTGAAAACAGTGTGGCTGCCCAAGCGAGTCTAGGCACTGGCGGATTGTCTTGAGCACTTCCATAATACTCTGCCCTTGGGATTTTCTCAAAGCAAGAACCTTTAAAACACTAAGAAGAACAAAAAACATCTATGAGGACTTCAAAACATTGCAGTTAAAATAACCCAAATAAAATCACAATTCAGGAAGTCCTTGACCAATTAAACAAGAGATTGTATCTAAATTTTCAGTTCTGTTTCAGCAGCAGTATATTACGGTTGGAGTGAGTGATAACGCTTTGAACAGAACGCAGAGCTTGCTGCACCAGTCCAACTTTTACAGCTTAAAATAGACAAGCTGAGAATTGGAAATCTCTCTTTTGAATAACTTTTTCAGAATACCAGGTAATTTAATGAGAGACGCAACTATTCTGTATTTGGTATCAAGGATTGCTAGTACTGATACACCAGGTCTTTGCTGTTCGTAGATACAACGTAAAATGCAACTGCAAACAGATCTCACGAAGCAAGACAAAAAATCACCAAGTAATTTGGTTTTTTTACATTCTGAACTACGTAATTCAAAGGAAACAGTACTCCCTATGAGCCCCTACATGGGGTGTGTTAACACGTGGTTGCGAATAACTGTGATACATCAATCTGACCACTATTCATTTTTTCAATACTCCCTTGCAGCTAATATATGGTTTATTCCACCTGAAGAGGTGTGAAGACAGGTTTCTGTATTTTATAATTGGCAACATTTTCCATTTGCTTACCTTTCATGTGAAAGTGATTGATCCTTAATAAAGTCTAATATGTTTTTCAATATAGGATATTTCTCCTTCACAGTAGGCACAGCTCTCGGCTCTTCCATTGATCTGAAAGACAGCAGCCTTAGCCTGCCACGGCTGAACTGAGATCTGCGTGTAGGAGTGGAAGGAGGTGATGATATCTCTTCTTGCTGTGAAATTGTATTTTCAACAGGCTTACTATGACATGCAGATGCTTCTGTTCGGAGGGGGTCTGGAATTTGTTTAATCCTCATATCAGACTGTGTCATTTGGCCCCCCTCTTTTGAAACAGGATGAGTTACTCCACTGGCTGACATTGAGTGCGCTGCCTGGAAGTCCATGTCCACAACAGAACCTTTTCTTTGGCATTTATCACTGACATACTGTTGGATATCATCAATGTCTTGGGCTTCCAAACTGTCTGAAGCAGAATCTTTCCTCTTTGCTCTCACAGGCAGAAAATTCAGTAACAAAAGGCTCTTCTGCATACAAAGTTTTGCTGCAGCATAAAAATTGGAAGAGTTAAAATCATGACAACAGGACACCAAACTTGCTATCTTCTGCTTAGGAAGAAAATGATTTATCTTATTTCTTCTGAACAAAGACAGCTAGAAAATACTGGTTTTCCTGTTATATTGATCATGATGCTATCAGTTACTTAATCCTAGATTTCTAAATGCTAAATCTGAATAATTACACTGAACCAGATGAAGTACACAGTAGTCAATAAGAACACGCTTTAGTAACAATCAGCTGTTATTCTAACATCAGTTAATTGTGGTAACAAGTATCTACAAAAACAGATGAATGCAAGTTCAGAACCGGGTGACCCAAGTGAGAGGTCACTCCCTGGACAATTTTCTCATTTACTATTTTCTACAAAGAATAAAGAACACAATCCCAGATAGTTCATGTAACATACACTAGTTTGCTTCTTAAGGTATTAAACAGTAACCCCAGTTGCTAACTTATCTTTTACAGCAAAAATAATGTCTAAGATTTACAAGGCAATGCTTTACTGAACTACCTTGAATGCTTATACATTTGGAAAGGCAATACTTACCAAGAGTTTCTGGGTTGACCTCAACTGCTTCTGTGTTCTCCTTCTCCTCAGCATCATTCCCCCTACCCATCAGGGATTTCTGCTTCATTTCCAACTGTAGACAGGATGTTAAAATAGTTAAAATATGACTCCCCCCTGTAGATCTATGTAGTAAGGCAGTACGAAGACTGCGACACATTAAAGGAATTTAATCTCAGGAACAGACGACAGTATTTACTACTCCCTACTGCAGAACAAAACAACCAGTAGTCTAAAAGAGCAGCACCTAAACTATCACAGCAGATAACAGCCTCATACCACGATGCTCAAGGGTTGTAGGCTGAGACCCTTCCCTGTCTTGTGACTAGATGTGCATCAGCCCTCAGAGAAAAAGGCGGCTTCCCCTTTACCCCCACCACTCAGGAAGAGATATATATACCTAGTCATGAGATAAGATTCTCCAAAAGCATCATGTCACCTAACTAGCGAGTACTGTCAGATGCAAACACCACCTGTCATGCAACTGGTACAATGCAATTACTCATCTTAACATGCATCTGCACTCATTGCATCTCTAGCGCTTCAAGCTGCCAGGAATTCTGGCAGGCAGGAAAGAGGAGGGAGGAGGTCACAAGATACTAGAACAGTTAATTTGTCTGGCCCCCACCTGAAAGGCTTACAACAGTAGCAGAACAACAAGCCATAGACTGAACTAGGTCTAAAAAAGGCCACGTAGTTGTTAATATTTACAATCTCCTGCAGTCCAGTGAAATCAAAACGAATTTTGGCTCTCTGCAGCTGATGATGCAGACGCCTCTCACAATGTTGTGAACGGATGACACCAGCTCTTGACATAGGGCTTATGTTTCAAGGAAAATCACATGCAAAAACCATACTCGGAACTGAAGCCAGTTACTTGCTTGTCAAAGCAGCAATTATTTCCTTTTCTATTAGCACTGCACTGTTTAAGACAGATTTCTTTCTATGCTATACCTCAAAAGAACTCCATCTACTATGTAAGAACCTTCCGAATTAACATCACACATTCTTGCTGAAAAATAACACAAATTTAACTGATTTTGAGTCAAACTCAGTCCTGAAAGTTAGAAAGTTTAGAAGTGAATGTATGTTCTTCTTAAGGGAAAACAGTTGACCTAGAATCACTGCAGGAAAACATGGTTCCACCCTACTTCTTAACATTGCATTGTAAAATATTAAGGTAAAAGACATTAATACATATCCTCCTGAGTGATCTTACCATCCATATTCTAATTGAATCAGCCAGGGAATATACTTGTGCAAACGCATCACTCAAAGGCACCTTGCCTCCACTGTTGACTGGAAATGAGAGAAAGAAGAGTCCTGTTTATTTACAGTTCTATTTTTTTATACAACTTGACTACTTAACTAAAATTACACTAGAGCCTTCCCTTCATCTCTTAGTCAATACTTGGAATTATGCCTGTAACAAAAAGAGGGAATAAAAACTGCCAACGTTCATACTCCTTAAATACATAAACTGCACCTTGACAGAGTTATTTGCAAAGGTAAATTACGAGTAGCTTTCTCGTCTCTCCCCAAAACTGATGCCTGTAATCATGGAAGATAAAAACCTCTTCCCATACAAACAAGTATCACTAATGCAAACTGATACCAGAATAGTCACGAAATGCTTAGTATTAACTTAAAGCTCTATAGATGCATTTGGTTATAAATTTTTTTTTGTCTTTTGTTTTATGCTATGAATTTCTGGAATGGACTTTGCAGATCCATTGACAAAACTTAAAGACCTGACAAAACAGTTTCCATCACAACTGGCCTGACAATGACTATGGAGAAAAAGACATTCCTATTCAGGGTCCTCCCTCTTCCACTCCCCTGGGTTTTGGGGGTTTTTTTCCCCTTCTTTTCAGCATCACTTGTACAACACTTCACATGGCATAGGTGAACATGGCTCCTGAAATCAGCCTGCCCCAGCAAGACTGACAGATGAAGCTATTACATAATAGTAGGATGAATATCTTATCCACTCAATATTTTCCTGAGCTACCACCGTTTTCAATCTTACTCAGAAAATTAGATCAATTATCAGACAGACAAAATGACTAAAGGCAATCAACACTTTAGTCATCAAGTCAGTCTGTGTCAATCATTTTTACCCATAACTTTATAGCTCAAAATGTAAGATATTTAGCTTCAAAATTGCGACAGAAAATGAAAGTCTAAAATTAAACCCTTCAAAACCAAGTAACACCTTATTATCCAATACTTCAAACCTATCAAGAAGTTTAATGGAAGGATGATGCAAGTTAAAGTTGTTCATTTTACCTACTGAAAAATATATAAATTGTAATACAAAGGACATTATACAAGCTAAAAGCAAAACATTACCTTTTATTTAAAATAAAATAAAAACCTCTGTTTTTGAGGATGCCAAGGCTAGTTTCCACAGTAACATTTGGGGAGGTAATTCACACCTCCTCCACCCCCAACATTTAAAAACATACAGGTTGGTCCTGGCCTTTTGGAAAAGACACAATGAGAATGGAAAATGATGTAAGAACCTCTAATCACCAGGAGCCACACTGTTCTGAATTAAAACTCCAGAGGACATCACTACTTTCTCTGGGTATATCCTTGTAAGGCTTAGTCAGTAGCTTATGATGTTTATTAGTTTTGGGACAGAGCTCTGAAGATAAAAGCATATATCAATAAAAAAGAAACACTTTAGAGATAAGGCTTACCTGACCTACCTAAATAATGACTTCTTTATACAGAACACCTTTTTAAACACTGACACACTAAACTGATTTTTTTGAAGTTTGTAAACTGATTTATAAAATAGCCTTTTAAAAACTTTAAGTCTTCATTATTAAGATAGTCTAGTAATATTAGAGTTACCATATTTTTGAAGCTTCTCATATAAATCTGGAGTGAGATACACCAAAGCAGCAAATGTTGAGTTCACAGCTTGATCAACAGTAGAACCAGCAACTATATCTGTCTTTGGGGTCTGTTTTTTACATGCCTGTATAAGTCCTTTGAAAAGTTCAGATTTTTGCCCACTGAAGTCCTGGGCAGGATCTGATTTTGCAAAGTCGATAAGAAAGTTACGGCAGTCATCTGGCTGAGAGCTCCTAGCCTGAAAAGAATGTTAGAAAACATTTACTTTAATATTAACGTGAAAAATTGTTGCAGCTTATTTTGACAATAAAGTCAGCTTGCAGCGTATCTACTGCAGTTGAGCAACCTGATTTAATGAAAGTTGTCCCTGCCCCAGGCAGAGGGGTGAATACATGATCTTTGAAGGTCCCCCCCAACTCTTCCATGATTCCATGAAAATGGAAACTAGTAAAGGGCACAGAACAACAGTTTCCTTCCTCCTTGATATCTGAATTAAACAGCACAAGTGATGACAACTTCAGCACAACAGCATAGGCTTAAGGACATATCAACTAATTAAGTCTGAATGGAACTGTGTGATCCATCAGCATTTCATGCCTACAAAACAAAAGCAGTGGTGTAAAAGTACCTCTTTTTCATCTTTGTGCCATCTACTGCTTTGACTGGCTCGGAGTGCCTCAGGACACATCTGATGCCTGAAGACAGGTTTCCACAGAGGAGAATTAACAACTGATGTTACTTTCAAAGGAGGCAAGTCTGCTTCACTACCTAGTTCTGCAAGAAATTTGGAACAGATGCCTCAGTTACTGAATATTTTTGTTCATTTTTACAGATTAATGAAAATAATAAATGTTAAACATCCAGTGGGGCAGGGGGGAAGGTAGTGCAAATAGACTGAGCAAGTAATTTAACAACATTCTCTAACATCTGTTTCTCTAATATGGTCCAGAAAAGTGATGGACCCTTTCTCTAATGATAGCATCAATATCTTATAGTGACAGTATGTTACATTATGGAAGGACTTTAAACATTTTTGCTGCACCTACAACCATAGAGATTCCTCTATTTGAAAGACAGTTTAAAAAGCTTTTTCTCCTACTAAAGACGTAGTAATTTGCTGTATGTAAGCATGCTCATATTAAGAAAGGAAGACTATATTCTACAGTAAGAACACTTCAGTTAGTTCCCTAAATTCATGTGTAAATTCATGCCTAATTTTCAAAGGTAAGGACTGACCATCTGATTGCAGTAAGAACTCTTTGACCTTGTTTAATTTCTTCAAAGTGGTGAATGAATTCAGATTTAGAAAGCTAGCTACAAGTGTTCTGGTTCTGAAACTAAAGAATAAATGCACTTTTTTTTTTCTTCTTTCTTATGGCACCTATCTCATATTTTTTGTATTTTACTTATCTTTAGTGGCCCAAATCCCAAGTGTACTTAACTACCAGAATTAAGCAAACTTAATTTGTAAATTCAAATTTAAAATCAATATCAAATGCTCATGTGAAACTTAAAATCATTTCTGTTCTAAGCTCGGGGCAGGGGGTTGTGTTTGCTGGCTCCATATTCACCCCACCAATATAAGGTGGATCACAGCACTAGGGAACAATTTTAAAGGAAAAAAGAATAGAAGATTGGGCAAACTCTGATATTACTTCATAAATGTAATTCAGCTTAGTATGTTTACTTCCAGGTGTCCATGCTTTCCTAACACTGGCTTCTGAATAGCAGAGAAATCACACTAGAGAAATTCCCAGATTAGTCCCACAGAACAGCAGCCAGGCATGCCACAAAAAGCTTCAGTGACCAAACTTTGTCGAGCAGCAATACAGAAAGTCTTCCATCTTCAGTCAAGAAAGAAATATAGAAGGAACTTCATTTTCACAGGGTATTTCAAACATAAGGTCCTTGTATCTCCTCTTTATATGGCATCACAACTTCTGGAGCTATCAAACACACTCACCTCGTAGAGATTTCAGTGCCATACTTCGGGAAGCCAAGCGCCCCATCAACCGGGATACAAGAAGCTGTAAATCCAAGCCCCAAGAAACGGCAACATCTGGTAGGCCATAAGCAGTGACGGAAAACTTGTAGCCCCACTCATTATTACTGCTGTCAGAGTGAAAGAGAAACTGCAGCCGTGGGCCAGCCTTAAAGGTCACTTTCTACAGAGCAACAAAACAGTCATTTTGCCAAATGTACATGACAGGTAGACGTTTCAGGGTAATGAATTTCCTTCAGCAACTGTGGTTTTTCAGTATTATGTTCTGTCCATAACAGATCTAATTTCCCCCACCACCTGAATGGGAAACCCACAACACTAAGGAGGTGAAATTTCTATTCAGTAGCTTAATGAGAAATTTTACAGATGATTGAGCTTTAGAAGTCGGAGCCATAAAGCATCCCATTTGAATAGGTGTCACTGAAGAAAGAGCATAGCCACAGGAAGCACTACGCTTTCTCATGATGTAAAAAATTGCAAGGGCAGAGTGTCAGCCAGGAAGTTTTACCCATGTAGTTACTGGCAGTTAAACATGATTATCACTTTGCATTTTGACTGACTGCTCCCTCGATAACAGCAACAAAGAGGGATTCTTTACTCATTCACTCCTTTTATTTGCATAACTGCAGACTTTCTTCCTCACCTCCTGCCCCCCAACTTTGAGAAGGAATAACCACACACACGCATGAAAGCACGCATCCTTTTAGACAATAGGTTTGCCACAAGAATCTTAAGAATTTCCTAAGATTAGATATATCACTTGGTTCAGAACTTTAAAGGTGCTCACCTTAGGCCACTTCTCAGTGCCAACCTTTGTATCGTAACGAGTTTTTGCACCTCTGGCATCAGTAAACTCCAGGTAATCATACCTGTGAAAATTGCAATTCATTACTTCCAAATTTGCTTTTTAAGTTTTGGGGGAAAACGTTTGCTTTTGGATTTTCCCAGGCGCTGCATCTCAGTGTACCCTGTCACATCTTTCTGAAACACACCTGCATTGCTGCATGTGACTGCTTAGGAACTTATTTCATGTTTCAATGCAATAGTCCAAGCAAACATTGACCTGCTTTCCTGCAGAGCTTTCAACCCTTGAGAATTGGTAATGGGTGCTAATTTTAACATCTGTCATATGCCTTAACTAAGCGGTAGCCCAATATGTTATCAGGAGAAACCAAGCCAATAGTTTTGCCTAAAGAGGGCAAGACAAATACCACAAGCACAAACTGTGGTGGTCACAGCAATATTACAAAACAGGTCAAGGCCAAAGGAAGAAAAATTCATATGAACAGAAGTGGCTTTCAGCACCAGAAGTCATTCAAAATACAGACTGTGTATTACACAGGACAATGCAGAAATTGAAATGGCATGCTTGAAGTGCAAAAAAATATTCCTTGCACATTGAAACATGAATTTCCCCTCTGCAAATAGATATTGGAATCCAACACAGCATAAGATTAAATTACCTTCTTTCAGTTTCACATTTTTCATCAAATTCCACCTCAAAGTAAGTTGCCCCATGACACAGGAAGACTGAGACCTCATGGCAATTATTTTCATAGTTATGAGGCGATTCCATTGTCCATGTTCGCAATACTACAGGCTGTTCTTGCTGCCAGCTTTCCATTTCCATCTGTAGAACAAAAATGTATTTTTGAGATACAAATGTAAAGCTTTTAAAAAAAAAAAACTAATAAAAAAAGCAATTACCACACTACATTTTTGTGTCTATACTTTAAAGTTGCCAGATGTACACACGAAGTGGCATTTAAAAGGCTACAGCACTGATTTACACCTGAACTAGTTATAAAGACACCCTCAATGATTATGGTAAAGAAGCAATTCTAAAGCAAAATTCACCTAGTCTACTGGGGGAGGAGACAGTCTCACCCCAGAAGAGCCTACAAGTCTCTGGCAATAACAAAAAAAAAAAAAAAAAAAAAAAATAACTGACAATGGGCTAAAGAAACCCAGGTGAAGGGGGCTGTATATTTTTCAAGTGAAGCGGAAAGCACTGTATCTGAGTATCAATTTATTAGCATTGTAATTGGCATTGCAGCCATATCTACACAAAGTGTACTGCAAATTCTCTATTGCCAGTTCGATTGTCCTCCACATAAAATAGCTGAAAAATCAGGGGAAAAAACAAAGGCAGGAGGAGGTGACCAGCTTCTGAAGAAAAGGGAAAGAAAGGGTCTGCCTAGGAGTCACAAATGCTAGATTTTGTATGTCTGCTGTATGACCAAATTTTATTTAAGAAAAGTTTGTTCCCAACCTTAGCTTATGTACAAAATCTATTTGATTAGAAGAACACAGAAGTGAAAGAATACTACAATACTCTAGTCCACAAGCTACAGGTATACAGGAACACTGTATACAGTCTATTAACTTAGATCTCTAGACCCTAGTAAGTAAGGTTTAGTTATCATTATATCATTTTTTTCATGAATTTGGTTTTTACAGGCTCCTATATAATAACAATCAGGTCTCTGACTAAGGCTCTTAGACATTATTAGTTATTTACAGAGAAGTAAGGACACTTTATTTACTTCCTGATTTTCCCTTCAGTCAGCGAAAATTATTATATAATTTAACGATTGAAACAAAGTTTGGAAAACAGAATCAGGAGAGAACATGTGTGTGCACACATGTGCGTGTGTTTTGGAAGAAAAAGAAATCTGTAATGCTATCTCTAGAACACTGAACTCCACCACTAATTCTACATCAATTCCCAACAGAAGTTGTGAATTAGCGTTTTTCAATGAACTTTTAATATAATGGTAGATTTTTTTTAAAATCGATAGGCACATTAGAAATGTCAAATGCTCTCAAAATTTAAAATCCGTATCTAGCACCACGAATGACCCACTATGAAAATTGCTCAAAGTATATTTTTCAAAATCCCTACTGTTTAGGGCCACTGAGAATTCAATTATGTGCTTCAGGCTTCTGTATTTACAACTTTTATTGTAAGGCCAGATTTTCATCTGGTGGCATAGAATAATTCAGATATATAATTCAGGTTTATAAACCTGTATGTACATTCAGTGACTACTTGCCCAACTGCAGTGGGCAACTTCAAAGCTCCTCATATATTCATTTGTCCACAGGAAGACTATGTCTGTTTGTATAAATACCCCAAAACTTAATTGCATAGCAAACCTTTGAAAGTCTAGCTTATTCTGATTTACTTCCTGTTCATCTCTAACCCTTGAGTAAGTGCACTTTAGGTCCTCTATTGCTTTATATTCATGTGGCTCCACTAATAATAACACTAATGCCAGTAAGAGGAAAATTTGTTCAAAGTTAAACCAAAGGCTTTGGCACTGGAGATCTTTTCCTCATCTCAAACGCCAGTGACTTGAATATCAATAAAGCATCAGCCTGTCTAACATCCGCCATGCATCACTCAGCTACAACCTCAGAGAATGAAGTAGCTATGGTGACAGCACCTTTTTTTTCAGTGCTAAATGCTGTGTTCTGGTTTGGCAACACCAACCTCACCATCTGGAGAACTTTATTGCAGGGAGTGCCTGTAATTTATCTCTCCTTTTTAGGACTTTTTCTGAATTACGTTTAATTTACATTCCCCACCATGAACACCACCACCAGAGGTTTATATTCTGTATATCCCTAAGGTACAAGAATCTGACAAATTCATAGCTGAAAAATCTGCTGAGTTTATCGAGGGTTCCCACCTGACTTTTAAAAGCAGTGCTTTGTACACAAACACAGTTCAAGATTTCAGATTTCTCTTACATGCAAGCATTTGAGGTCAACTATGCAAGTAAGGTTCAGTATTTGATTCAGTCCTAAACTCCAAGCATCTGGTATCTGGTAGAAAAATCCATTACCCTCAAAGTTTAAAGAAACATTTATCCAAAGTAAATAACTCACAGGTGTCTTTTCATAGTGTAATCCCTATTATTACAAAGCATCTAATACTTACATATGACAAGGTACAAGGCTCCACAGTGCAACGCAATGTATGATAGGAAGAAGTTACAACTTATATCAGGCATAAATGGAAAAAGTGTGCCAGAACACAGCACAGAGAACAGCAAAGGTGTCATTTCAGGCTAATAAATATACTTCTGAAAAG
Source organism: Ibycter americanus (assembly GCA_035590275.1). NCBI lineage: Eukaryota > Metazoa > Chordata > Aves > Falconiformes > Falconidae > Ibycter > Ibycter americanus. Next base: position 104,530,678 of record JAVJGI010000001.1, on the reverse strand, counting down.
AGCTACAGTTTGTCAAAAAATTTTACCTAGGTTTCTTTTTTCTAAATCTCTGGAGATATATATATATGTTTATGCACGTACAAGTGTGATGTGCTATACAACTAAACAAGAACACAAAATAAATCACAACAAAAACATACAATCTTTATTAAGGGACTTCTGGAATTATGCTTGTCCAAACCTGACTCAGCCTTATCTTTGCAGGTCATTAATAAATTATAGCTCACTCTATTTGTAACCTTATGCCATCTTACTTTTATTTCATCTTCCTTGGTTAATATCAGTGGGACTTGCTGTCAGCATGTGACAAAAATCAAAATTATTTTCCCATTTCTTTATGAGAGACTTTGGATTTCTTCCCTTCCTCTAACTCTTTCTCTGATCGAGTAGTGGCATCTTTTAAGTAATCTGTGGATTTTTATGCCTCTGAGTTCCTAAATGGCATCTAGATCTGACAGGTTTTCTAGACTGCTAATGTTTCTTGCATTAAAAAAACAAAAAAAATACCACCCACCCACCTACCCCCCACAAAAAAAGGCAAAACCAAACATAACCTTACAACAGTGTTACAACATAAAATGCAGTGATGGAAATTTAAATAAACACTAATTTCTTAAATGATGCACTATTTCTAATGTTCTCTCTTTCTATCTGCTAAAAGATTTGTAGATAGGAGGTAGAAGTCCAAGAAGACAAAACCTTCCCCTCCCAGAGTGTCAGAATATATGTTTTCTCTGGCTTAAAGCAACAGTACCACCTTGCTGACGTTCAGCAAATACTATTTATTCACAAACCCTGAAGTCAAAATACAGACTATCAGCAGCATGGAGGACTGAGCACATAAGGAAAGATTCTTTTGTATTTTGGAAAAACAGGATCTATTTGAACCGAAAGCGACTTGAGTAGCAAGATGACTGATGTGATTCAGAGCCATCTAGTGAGCATCATTAAGCTTGGCACCAGTCCATGGCTAGTACGGTCCAAACGCTAAGCTTGCTGTGGTGTGCTGCAATGGGTGAGCCTCAGTAGGTGTCAAAAGAGTGGAAATGTAAGGACAGAATGAAAAGGAGAGGTGAAAAGAGAAACAGAGAAACAGGACAGGATCTAAACAACAATGCACAAACTTCTGGAAAGTTTGGGTTTGCAGCTCAGACCCATATCTAGAAAAGTTTTACTCTGCTTTTAAATAGTTGTTTTCCATCTGTATGCACATAGATTTTGTTACCTAGCTCAGTGAAGCCTGTTGTGTTGCACACGCTTCCACGTGCTTACAAGATATACTGAAAGCACTGTAGCACTTTTGCAAAAATCCAACAGAAAGGGGGGACTAAACCAGAAAACAAAAAAAAAAAGGAAAGAGATACATGGAGAGTTTGGGGGAAGAAAAGAAAGATAACATTCTGAATAAAGAAGAGAGACATTTTAATGCATCTGCAACTCACAGTTGTGGTGGTAGTAATCTCCTCCGTTACAACCTTCAGCGTATCGACCACTGAGATATATCCCAGACGCCTTGCAATAGCTAAGGCAGTGTTACCATTCTGAAGAAAAAAAGAGAGAAGGGGAGAGAGAGCGCAATGAGAGGGAGGATTGTGATGTGAACCAATGAGATCACTCTCAACACTGCATGAGCCAGCATTTCCATCCAAAACAAGGCACAGCCTAGGAAAATCACTGTTTTTTCACTGTTACATCTGACTCTGCCTTTGCAACTTCTTTAAGACTATAGCCCTGATTACCATGGCAACACAACACACTTACATCTGCCTGCTATTCTAAATAAAAAAGTGCTGTATGGTTTAACCCTTCAGGGTTCAAATTTCACTATACAGGATGTCTTGTCTGCAGAAGTTCATGTTTTATTTTGCATAAATGGCTCTATGTCAGAAATACTCTTCTAAGAAAAGTATTTTAAAATGTTACAGTTTCACTTCCAGTTGAAAATTAAATCTTTATCAGGTACAATGCCCACTTTGGGGAATACAAGATTACAGCTGTATTGTCCACATACACTTCTATTCCTCTTTACAACAAAAACATACGTCAAATAAAAGTACACAAAAGCTAATGACCTAATAAACATAAAAACAACCTATGTAAGGCCTGGGGGTGGGGATTAACTTCTATTTAAATACATTTATTTGCAGTTTGCCCATGATATATACACGTGCGAGTCATCAAATGGTCATTAAAATGATACTTTAGTAAGTGTTTAAGCCTATTTATCTCCATTTCATCACCTGGAACATTGGTAGGCCACAGTCCCCATGTCACTCAACTTGGGGAGGGGAGGAAGGGATGTGTTATGTGAGCCTTTGTAAAGAGCTCTACACAGAATTGGTTTATGTTATTTTGCACTGAACTGAAGGACAACATACTGGCCTACTGGTGGAATCATGGAACGCCACTGTACTGCTCTTTGCACTGAAATGATTTCTCTTGTGACCCCACTGCACTGCGTGCAGGGTATCAGCCCGAGGGCTTCTTTCTACTTCAGTATTGACTTTAGTTATCTATAATTTAAATTCTGTATTAGTCTAGCTCAGCAACTCTGAAGCAACACAGCATTTGCAGATTAGCAGCACAAAATGAACAGATTAACATCTTCACAGCAAAAAAAATTTGACTGTTACTGTCACTCGCACGTTAACTGCTCATATCCCACTCCCATACTCCCCCACCAGATGTCTCAGGTTGAAATTGTATCTCAAGCTAGAGGTTGCTATATGTGGACAAGAACAAATCTAGTACCTGAGAAGGCATGCAGACTGTGCAGTAAAGACACATTCTTGAGACCTTGCTTGGATTTGGGTTAGATTTGGGCATGACAGCCCCAACATGAGGACTGAAAGCAAGTAGAGAGACCTTTGGTTGAATATGCCCAATAGTACCTACAGCCCCAGGAGGTGACTACAATGACCTCTCACTTGATGATCTGGTGCATAAACTGGCATTTTGGACAAATTCACAGATTATGCAGTGTGATTGTTCCAGGACCAAACAGGGCACCAGTGCAGATTTAAGCATGCAAAATATATGTACACAGAAACCCAATCCACTCTGGGGAACACCACGAGTTTTGGACATTCTGGCTGCATTTTAAAGATCCCCCAACTAGAGGTGAATAATAATAATATCAACATGAAATAGGACAATTGCATTCCTGGCTGACTGGGGAGAAGGAACTGTGCCAGAGGTTAGTGATCATCCTTGAGGAGGTATTAACATCAGTGAACTCAGTAAGACCCTGAAACAGATCCAGTGGACAGAGGGACAGAAATTTGGGTCTAAATCTTCAAAAAAGCCCAGGTTCTGATTTTCCCTTTATTTTTATGAAAAAATCCTTACCGAGATACCAATTTACAGACAGCAGTGTTGAGGCAGAGGGCAACTGAACAAGCACAACACAGCTAGCTGTGGCCAGCCTGACCCTGCAGCTCAGAAATTAGTTTCCCCACCTCACGTTTAGCTTAGTGCACAATGAGTTAGATTTGGTCTGAACTACCTTAAGAGGATAAGGAAAAGAAGAGGAAGTTGCATTTACACATCTGACAGCCAGCTGTATGAGGAATACAGCGTCCTCTCAAACCCTAAAAAAGGAAAGAAAAGAACTGTCCAGGGAAACAAGTTCCCACTGACACTTCACAGACTTACAGTGGTGATGGCATTGGGCTTGGCCCCATGCTGGAGAAGAACGTTAATGATGTGAGTGTGGCCTTGCTGAGCAGCTTGGTGAAGAGGAGTATACCCATTCTGTTGTCCACGGTGGTTCCAACAAAAGCAAACAAACAAAGAACAACCACCACCAGTAATTAGACTAGATACTTTGCTTTGCTTCCTTCTGCTCCTTTTGAGACATTTCAAAAATAAATTATACCGTCCATCAAACCAAAGATAATAAATCTTCAGTAATAATACGATGCCTTCCCCAGATTAATGAAAATATAAAGGAAGATTATATTTTTATTTATAAACCATCTTTCATCTCACAATATAAACAATCTCTGGAAAGATACATAATCCCTCAATTCCTAAATCAGAGGGAGGAACAATGACAAACCGTAAAGTTAAAGTGGCATGTTAAGGACATAGAATCATAGCTGGGGCAGAGAACATTTTTCTTCCTCTAACATCTTAGTTTTCTATAGAAGCCCCAAGATTTGCCTTTAAAATATTTCAGCCAAGTTAAAAATTATGATTTTTAACAGCAGTTATTTGAGACTACTTGCTTTTAAAAAGGCTAACAATATATACCTATTACAAACGTCAATCAATTTTAGCTTTACTTTCCCTTCAAAAGGCTAGACCAAGCTGTAATTACACCTAGAACCATGTACACAATGTCTGTATTAATAAACACGCTTAACTCCATAGACTTATCTGCTCCAGTGATTCATTCTAATGTTACGTAATACAAAAACATAACCAAAGTGTACTTCAGCTACTTGATCTGAGATGGTATTGTGTAAGTCCAGTCAGGCAATTCATTTACAAAATTATTTGCAATTGGCTTTGAAAGCAAGCAGAGAATAAACTAGAAGAAAACACCAAGCTGATCTCACTGTACACTTATGTAAAGCCTGGGGGAAGGCTCTGAAAGACACACTCTGACAGTTATCTCTTTTGCAAATGAAGAGATGCAAGTAATGCTTTGTACTATTAATTAGATAGCGATAGTACAGAACTCTTACAGTTCTTATATTTACAGTATGCGTGCATGGACTACTAAGAAATCGAAGGAGGATTTTACTGTGGGTTGTAGTGCAAAGTAAATTCGCTATCTTTACTTAAATATTAGTGCAGCCCCTCAAAAACAAAATTCACCCATATTATTTGTCTTTGGAGATTGCAAAAAGCATCATGCAGGCTTTCTCTAGTTAAAGACCAAGCTGCAATAGACGTTACTTATTCTTTCTTTAACACGCCTATCCTGAAGCCAGCCAGGATGGATTTGCTCTTTAAACTGAGTCCACCGTACCAGTTGACAGATTGCCAGTATTTTTATTAGTCCCTAGGCGTGAGATTTTGGAGAACAACTGCCCCATACTCTCATGCAAACTTGCTGACTTTAATTTTTCTAAATAAGTGAACTACCTGGGGAAATGGTGTCAGAACCTGGCCCAGTGCCCCCTCAGACATAGAGTGAGACCTAATACTAAAGACATGAGTATGTCTGTCCCTTTAGTCAGCCTCCAAATACCTCAGCTGAATGTCTTGGCAGCTATCGTTTGGATCCTGCCAGTGTCTGCTTTATTAATTCTTATCAGCTGTTTTTCTAGTAGCGTGGCCTGTTCTTTTGGAATCCCTGGGTTCTGCCCATTGATTTTGGGTGATCTCACGAGGGATAGGCCAGCATCTTTTATTTATTTACTTCACTGTTTATCACCACATTGAGCTGTGACCACTGTGGTGAAATGGTGCTACTTTGAGAAATAATCCATCCCAGAGGTCGTAGCTGGGGACAGAAGAGCTGGTCAGAGGGACCAGCAGACCACAAGCCTGTGACTTTGATTGGATCTTACAAATATTAAATATGTCCCTAGAAATATTAACAGATTTCTTCACATTTATCCCAAGACATCCAATCTGAAGCCAGTAGCTAGCTATTGCCTGAAGCCAGCTTTAACTAAGCTGAAGCCCTGCAGTTCTTGAGTTTGCCTTCTCTTTCTGATAAGGGTGATGGGATGATATCTGGGATGCAACACACCACTGCTGTCACCAGAACCTCTCTGTGTATACTCAGGAGAGGTACAATTCTTGCTACAAAATGCATCACATGCAGCTGTTGCACCCACCAGTCTATACTAGAAGAAACTGCTGGAGTCAGTGGATATTGTTCAGACTGGCTAGAGGCAGTCAGGACCATTTCAGTGTAACTGGTCAGTAACAGTGCACCCAGATTCTCCTCAAAAAAACCCAAACCTATCTTCAGTAAACTGCATTCCTTCACCACAGCTGCTTCCTCTCCCAAAGTCGTACCACCCACGCTTTGATCAGCTGTAATTCTTCCCACCCTTCTCCCAGCAGATTGGAAAGAACCTGGCATCACCCTCAAAGTGTCTGAATTGATACATACTAGTTTGGCAGCACACTGGTATTACACTGGTGTAAACCATGTGTAAATGAGATCAGAAACAAGCTTGCATTTGCTAGTTTGCCAGTTAAAAAAAAAAAAAAAAAAAAGGAAAAAAAGAAATTGATTCTCTACCCCCTTCTTTCATATACCTGAAGTTATATGACTTTTCTTTTGTGAACACTACACAATGAGATGTAGCAGAGAGAAGGCATTCCACTACAGCCACGAATCACCACGTGTTGACACCTACCATGCAATAATCATAGTTTCCTAGTAAAAAGGCACCTATGGTATGTATTTGTAGTGCTTGATTACCAGGTTCATAATGAAGAGCAAAAGCAAGCAATGAAAAATTCTTTACCTTTGTTTTAGCATTGACATTTGCTCCCTGCTTGAGAAGAAAATTCACCATTTTGATGTTTCCATAGTGACACGCCACAATTAAAGGTGTATAACCAAGCTACAATAAGAGAACAAAGAAGTAAAACTGCAAGCTCAGTGGAACATTCCTTTTACAATGGTAGCATCCCTTGGCACATTGGAGACAGTAGCCCCTCCATGATTTACCTTTGTCTGAGCATCTTGGTTTGCACCATGTTTTGTGAGTATTTCAGCTACATTCACTTTATCCTCTTGAGCTGCAAGGTGTAAGGATGTCAGTCCAGTCTGGAGGTGGAATATGCAAAATAAAGACAAAAATAAGACTAAAAGCTACTTTATGCGAGGAAAGAAATCTAGACTTTCCCACTTCCTCATCTTTAAAACATGAAGAGATCCTAACTATAGCTTCTAAGTATGTGTGGTTTTTTTAAACAAAGTAGAGTTGATGTTTCTCCTGTTCCGGCTGACAAACAGCTCCAAAGCAATTACATCACCGTAACCACGGAGTAAGACTTTCAGGCATCAATGATCATGCTCAGATTTTATACAATAATGTCACTTGGGTAGCTGAGGAGCCCATTAATAAATTAGGGAAGCACATTCACTGTGCTTCCCACTCCTCAGACAGAAAACAGAACCTTGACAACTGCAGGCACGAGTCAGAATTAAGAAAATAACTCCAGAAATAGATCCCATTCAAAGATGCCAAGGAAATGGATGCAGCCTTTAACTAAAAGCTTGCTGTGATCACGCAACACAGTACTTGCCTGTCAACAAGGCCAGGAACAAATTTTGTTAAGAGAAATTAAAATCACCCTGTTTCTCTTTGGTTAGGTAGCATAATACATTAATTCCAGACAACAAGAGTTTTGAGCTTTCTATTTTGACTTGTATGAACAAAAGCTGCAGGCTTTTGACCTTAAGTAAGTAAGACTTACATATATGCCTGGATAAATCTGGTGACCTATGATGATCTACAGTAATGGGGTTTTTTGGGGGAACTTGTTTTCTATGAAAAAGCTGTCATGTACAATCATTTAAAAAAAAACACCAGGAAAATTGGAAAAGCCCTCCATAGGCTTTTTCTCACTTGCTACTCTGCTAATAATGTTGTTTTGTTATTTGCCAGACACTGCCAATTACTTCCACTTGGAAAGAAGGCTGAAGGTTAAATACATGAGGAAAATTGTCTTTGCCGGCAAGAACACTGAACCATTTTAGACTGTAACTCTCAGTTTCTGATAGATCCTGTTAAATGTACCCATGGACCCACAAACTCCAGAATTTTACATTCCTCTTCCTTTGCAGCTAACGTAAAACTTCAGGAGCATATGCAAAACACCTGAGAGATGGCAAGGTTACAGCACAAAAAAAATACTGCAGTCCTGCCTTCCTGAATGCTCAGAAACTATTTTCTCTTGGTCTGCCTTTCCTCCTGTAACCTCTCTACCAGAGCCAGGCGTTTTCCTCCAGTCACAGCAAACAGCTGCAGCTCCCCCTGTGCGTTACCCAGTACAGCTATTAATTACACGATATAAGCTAACCAGTCGATACATCTGCCAGTCCTAGATATCTTCTTCTCACTTCTACTGTTCACCCACCTGTTGTCACTTCTGCACTCTCACAAATATGTATATAAGGAAGTGAAGCTGAGAATTCCTGACAATGTGACATCATTCCTGCACTGTACTTTGCATCTTACTGGATACTCCCACCCACAGTACCTTGTCTCCGGTCGTGAGTTACCTTTGTCGCCACATGGATATTGGATCCTTTCTCCAAAAGTAAGGTCACCATGTCAGTGTGACCTTCTTGGGAGGCCAAATGAAGCGGAGTGACTCCTTGCTTGGTCAAAATGTTGGTCTCAGCCCCATAGTTCAATAGAGTGGAAGCTATCTGCATCTGGTTTTTCTTGGCAGCAATATGCAGAGGGGTGTATCCATTCTAACCAGTCAGGAAACAAAATGAGAATAAAGTTAACACAACAGCCACGTAAACCTAGGAAGTCAGCTATCATAAAGCAGCGTTATTTTACGTTACCCCTTATTACTAGATATGAGAGTTCATTAAATTTTCAAGGCCAGACATGTCCCACATGGCCCTGATGTTGTGTTGCTTTGTCCATCTGTTATTTTCACCATCTAAACTAGAACAAAGCCAGCCCTTGCTAGGGTGGGCAGGACTGTTCAGCTGATACCTCCAAATTATCCCCGAGTTTGACACCTACATTTTGAATAACCTATGTTGTAAATATTCACTTTTGACTGATGAGTGACATTCTCAGCGATGAGTGATGGGTGCACACTCTTCATCGCATTATGCTTTTTCAGAACGTGTGGGTAGAGGTGTGTTTGCATATGGAATTTTGATACAGCTCATCACAGCACTGGCTGGAAACAGCAATAGGGAGGAATGTTTTTCTGATCAAATTTACCATTTAAGCAAAGTAGGATGGCATTGATGGTACTTTCTGGCAATAAGACAACTTCCCACTTTTAACTGCTTTACAACACACTGTGGGGGAAAATTCTGGGTTACAGCAGACAGTCTCTCCAGAGGTGTTCTGCTGGTTGGTCTGTCTGTCTTTTGTTTTAAAAGGATGCTTTACCAAACTATCCTACTGCAACTGCAGCTTTTGCTGCTCTGCATGCACCGCTACGGAAACAGCAGCTCTGATACAATCACTTCACAGACATGCCGCATTTTTTGGCAGCACGTACAACAGCAGCCTCACATGGGGCAGAACATTCTGACATGCGCACCAATCTGGTGTTATTTTCGCCTTTTAGTAGCCTTTGCCTAACACAGCGATATCATGACACTGCTCCTAACCCCGGAGTGAATTCTCTGTATGCGTGGTCAGAATATGCGTATCATTTCTAATATTACACAATGCTAAAGTGACCTCCGGCTGTGACTGAAGCTCATAAAACTGGGCTAAGACACATACTTATATACATACACATACATATTTTGTAGTATTTTTCATATTTTATGTTCTTTTTTCAACAGAAGTCAGAGGGAGCTGAGGTTAGTTCAGGCAGAGGCCCAGCTTCCCGCCAGGAGCCTCAGGGGGCTCAGCCACTCACCTGGTGCCATCGCCCCCCCCAACCCCCCCAGGCAGCCTGCTCCACTGTCTGACACCCCGGCCCCCCCCCGGCAATTACATGATTTTTTTCACAGGATCATGGCATCGTTTCAGTTGGGAAGGAGCTCTGAGCCCAGCCGCCGAGCAAGCGCTGCCGAGCCCCCCGCTAACCTGTCCCCAGGCGCCGCATCGGTGCGTGTGTTAACCCCCCCCAGGGGTGGTGA
>JAVJGI010000001.1:104478204-104520809 GCA_035590275.1 Ibycter americanus | reverse complement strand
GGGGGCTGGCAGGGGCTCTGGGGGGGCTGGCACGGGCTCTGGGGCGGGTGGCAGGACCCTGTCAGGGGCTTGGAGGGGCTGGCAGGGGCTCGGGGGGGGGCTGCCAGGGCCCTGTCAGGGTCTGGGGAGGGGGCTGGGAGGGCTCTGAGGGGGCCTCACCACCTGCCCCCTTGCAGGGAGAGATGCCACCAGAGCGTTTGCCACCGGCGACTTCACACCAGCGGGGCTGGTGGACGACGTCTCGGCGCTGTCGCCCGGCGAGATGCTCGCCATCCGGAGCTGGCTCTCCTTCTACAGCGACAGCTACAGCCCCGTGGGTAGGTGGGCCTGGCTGGGGTGAGACCCACCGGTGAAGGGCGAGGGTGGGCCAGCAGCATGGCGATGGAAGGTCAGGGCGTGAGGCACCATGTCTGCCTGGGTGAGGGCCTCCCACCCGCGCTGGAGCTGCTGCTGTGCCCCTTGCTCTGCCTGCCTCGGAGGCAAAGCTGGACGGTTCCCCTGCCCTGGGCCATCAGCCGCAGCTCTCTGCCACGCTCTTCATCGGCGCGGAGCCAGCGCTGCGAGCACTGAAATGAGCTGGACTCAGGGCACCGGAGAAGCAGCAGCGCAGGGGAATGATTTTGGGGAATGAGGTGCACAGGTGGGAAAGACTTCTGAGTTTTGCAGCTGAAAGTGACGTTGACTTCTGATCTTTAATGAGTCTGTGCCTAAACTTGTCCTGCGTGGATTTATTAATATGTATAAATTGCCATGTGATCCAGTAATGGAAGGGATGTAAGCTCAGTTCAGTTTTAAAATTGGGCCATGACGAGATCCTTTTTTGTCTTTAAATAACAGTTTATTTTTTTTTAAAGACAGAACTATTCATTTTCCTTGACTGGAAGCACTGCGGTCTTTACTGATCTTGTCTCCCAGGGAAGCTTGTGGGCAGATTCTACGATGAAGATGGGGCACCAACAGAAGCCTTAAGGCAGGCTGAGGCTGCGATTGAGGAGGCTCTCAAGTTCCAAGCAGAAAGCGAGCAGAGGAAGCAGCAGTTCCCACCCTGCAACTCTGAATGGAATTCTGCTAAGGGCAGCCGATTCTGGTGCTCCAGACAGAGGTAAACTGCCTTCCTTCCATCATGCTTGGACCCTTTGAAGCAGAGCATTTCTGCCCTTTTTTTGGATGACTTCAGCTTTGTCCTTGGCTCTCCTAGCAGGAGTGGCATAGGAAGATGTCCTGGCTCCTGCAGCCACCACACTCTGTTGTCTGTAGGTGAGGTCCGCTGACTTTTCCATAGAAGGGCATAGGTTGGTCCTAATGTGCTGAGTGCTGGCATGGCTGGAATACGCTGGGCAGGGTCCCTTCCCCTGTCTGCGAATATTCACAGAATCATAGAATCACTTAGGTTGGAAAAGACCTTTAAGATCGAGTCCAACTGTTAACCAAACACTGCCAAGTCTACCACTAAACCATGTCCCTAAGTGCCGCATCTACACGTCTTTTAAATACCTCCAGGGATGATGACTTCCCCACTTCCCTGAGCAGCCTGTTCCAGTGCTTGACAACCCCTTCCATGAAGAAATTTTTCCTAATATCCAATCTAAACCTCCCTTGAGGCCATTTCCTCTTGTCCTACCGGTTGTTAGTTGGGAGAAGAGACCAACCCCCATCTCGCTACACCCTCCTCTCAGGTAGCTGTAGAGAGCAAGAAGGTCTCCTCTGAGCCTCCTTTTCTCCAGGCTAAACACCCCCAGTTCCCTCAGCCGCTCCTGCTCAGATTTGTGCTCCAGCCCCTTCCCCAGCGTCGTTGCCCTTCTCTGGACGCGCTCCAGCTCCTCAGTGTCTGTCTTGGAGTGAGGGGCCCAAAACTGAACACAGTATTTGAGGTGCGGTCTCACTAGTGCCGAGTACAGGGGGATGATCACTGCCCTGGTCCTGCTGGCCACACTATCTCAGATACCAGCCAGGATGCTACTGGCCACATTGGCTACCTGGGCACGCTGCTGGCTCATGTTCAGCTGGCCATCGGCCAACAGCCCCCCAGCTGTGCTTTCTGACAGAGGCAGAGCCAACCGGCAAGGAGCAGCAGTGCTGTTCTCTGCTGGGCCAGGCTGAGCCACTGCTGCTCTGTGAATTGGAGTCCCTAGATTTCCTCTGCCAGCCCAGCAGCCACTGATAGCCGCCACCCAGTCTGGAGTTGCACAGAGGTGTAGGTTGGGCTAGTGAACATGTTCTCCAGCATGAGGTAGCGAAGAGTTACTCTGCTCACTGACCTGGTGAGTGGGTAAAAGGAAAACAAAGTTTTATCCCGATCATTAATACTTCTAGGAATTTTATTTTTGAGACAAAAATTCTTGTGTCACACTGGAATCCAAATCATGTTTCAGAATTTGCCACATGTGCACACAAGCCTCCTGTTCTCAGGGAAACAGGACTGAAATCTCACTAGGACCATCTGCTGCATCCAAACAGGTTTTCTCACCTATCAAGAATGCAATGATTAGCTTGTGTTTTTCAGACAGTTTCAGAGCCTGGCTCATAGGCTACTGCCACAAGTTTTCACTTAAAACCACATAAAAATGAGGTTGAACATTGAATAGTCATTTCCTGCTTGGCCTATTTACTTGTATTCCTCTCTCAGTTTAGGGAATATTTTTTTTGATGGTGAGATCATTTCACAGACCGCACTGCGAAATGCTTAGGCTTCATTTCGTTTCGGTACAGCAGTAGCACTGCATACCATGGGGGATTTGCTTCTATGTGTGAATGAGCTTGGTGCTGCCTTGGGACTGGGTGTTGTGTGGCAGTCACTTGTGTGAAGAGTTTACAGGCTGAAAAGAAGCAGTAGTTAGGGGAACGGGCAGGATTTGGCCCGTAAAGAGACACTGTGAAGTAGCTGCGGAGGTACTTGAGACTTTTTTTTGCTTTGCCCTAGTTCTCAAAATCGCTGTGTTCAGTCAAGGCACAGAAGGTGGCGTGTGGTCACCTGTGAGCAATTAGCTACCCCCAGAAAAGGCATTTTGCCATTAGACACGCTGTGCAACAGAAGGCTACGGTTCCTTTTCCAGCAATGGAAACATGGTTAAGCAGAAGTTGGTTGCTCTCAGAAGTGTGAGAGCATACAGCAGCAGTGATGAGACCAGGTTCAGGCCACAGGTGTCCGAAGCACAGCCAATAAAGAGGTGTCAGAAAGCTGTGGGATGTTGGCTATTGACAGTAAAGCCTACCTCAGGGACGTATTGTTAGTCTAACTCTCCCAGATTGTCTTGGTTTTTTTCTAATTGTTCTCTAATTCAATAGAAGTGTTTTCACGGGTTTGAATTGTAATTTATTTAAATTTTCCATTGTTAGTGGGGGAGTGAACAGAGACTGGACCGGAGTCCCTCGGAAGCTGTACCAACCTGGTTCGCGGGGGAGTCACTGCGTGTGCGTGAGGACTACTGGTCCCCCGTGGGGCCAGCCGGACTCTGGCGAGCACAGCGACCGCGGCGATCTGGATAACCCGCACCTGGAGGAATATGACGGCTGCCATCCGCTGGCTGAGCAGTGTGTCCTAAAGGCGTGACTGACTCAGTGCCGCATTCCAGGGGGGCATAGTCCTGCAGCCAAACGTTGCACTTTGAGTGGGCAGCTCCGGCTCCGTTCCATCTGTGCGAAGGCAGCAATAACAATTTCATGTTACTTGTGACTCTCCTTTAACGTGCGGAGATGGAGATGAGAGGAGGAAACACTTTAGCCAAGTTAGTGGCTAAAAATCAGTAACAGGGTACGTACTTTATTCCTATGGTATTTTTACATCTGGCAACAAACTTTTGAGATGCACAGCCTGAATTATATTTAAAAACTGATTTATTGTGCAGTCAGGAAATTGATGCTTGCGTGCGTAGTGGTGGGTGCAACATATTGTGTTTTAAGGTAGCAAGGTAATGAGCACAAGAACTGCTGCAGCATCACTGACCTGTTTGTGCACAGTCCTCCACTTGCTTGAAATGTGTCTGCAGCATTGTAATGCTGGTGGTCCTTCCCAGTCACCTGGTTTTCTCCAAGGAGTTCAAAGGTAGCAGGGAGAAGCCTGAATTTCTCCAACAGTTAAGGTACATAGCACCTAGGAACTTCTGCAGCTTAGTTATACACAAGCATTATCAAATTCTTGGGAGTACAGAAGGCAAAGGTCACAGCTGTATTTCCTCATTTAGTGTTTGTATTAGATACTGTGCAAAGAAGATAGTGGAAGCCACCTAATGAGGATTGGTGTTTTGTATTAACCTCACCATCCTGGTCCTGTGATTCACTACTTTCAAACAACTCAGATCAAGAATTGGTAATTTTAAATAGGCCGTAACAAAAAGCTATGTGGCAACACGACTATCCTGCTGTCATCTGCCTCCTGTTTCCATTCTAGTATACGACCTCCTCCCATCTGGTACCACGTCCATCAGACTATAACCTTGAAGTCTGTGCATGTTTTGTCACAGCTGGCAAATGCTGGCAATATGAGTGACTCCCAGAAAAGCAGGGCAACTTATTACCATTCCTGCATGGGGCTGAAAAAGGACAAGGGAATACCTGCAGAGAGCCTAGGTGCTATAAACCCCAGGCTGCAGGGAAGCAGTTGCTGTTTTTCATGGAATCTACTGTTAGAATTGGTTTCTGGTGTAGCTGCAGCCTCGAGAGAGACACCCAGATTACACAGAGCCCAGCAGTGGCACAGGTCCACACTGAACTGTGGTCAGTTCTTTTCCTTAAGGCAGCTGCCACCTATTTATAAATAGCTGGAAGGCATTTATAAACTCAGTTTTGAGCTACTAGCACCTCTAAAGTCCCACAAATTAAGTAATTAGTTATTAAGTATTAAGATTACAGGAGGCCTGGCAGCATTGCTTCAAAGTAAGAATAATCACTTCATTGCGGTCACAGCAGGACATACTACAGCACTTTTCACCTACAATGTTTAAGATGAGGCTACAGCTGATGTGGATCAGAGCCATACAGCCATTTAAACGCGCACATGGTTATTGTAATACATTTGGGGTTTTGTGTTTGGTGGGGTTTTTTTGGTAAACCTAGTTCTGTTGTGTTTCTTTTCAACCAAAATCTTGAACTGAAGTCCTCCAAGATGCTTTCAGGCAGATGCACCAGCTCTTACCCATCACAGTGAAGTCACATGTTTAGATGAGTGGCAGAACTGAAAAACTCAGCCCTGGGCTCGTGCCATCTTTGGCATGGGAGCAGGCTGCTCCTCTCACGTGACAAACCTAAAGGTAAAGCTGTGTCAGATCTGCAGGAAAGAGGTGCAAAGCCATCCTTCATTGTCTCCACAACTTAGTGGGCGTTCTAAGCATCAGCACATCATTTGCTGTTGGATATGTCATCTTTAACTTGCATTTAGAGGTCAAACCATCCCCCCAGATTAATTGGCAAGTGTCTTTAAAGTAGCTTTTTAAAGCTGTTTAAAAGTTGCAGTACATTCCAGATAATTAAATACTGTAAAAAGTAGTTTGTAAAGGCAAGTCAATGTCACAAGCTGGAGGCCTAGCAGAGGTGCATCACATGTGTAACCTCTAAGCAAGCTTCATTTTGCTGTAATGCTTGAGTACGGAGCACATTATACTGAAAAGCTGAGGGGATGGTTTTGATCTTAAAAGCTATACCATAAAAAAAAACCCAGAACAACCCCACGCTGCAGAAAGGCAAAATGGGATTGTGTTGCTTTAACTTAAACTTGGTTCAAAACCGATTTTAGTTTAGTGTAGGGGAAACACCAAGGGGGGGAAAGTTTATCTTGCACAATGAATAAGTCATCTATTAAAGCAAACAAAGAGAATCCCTCACTGGCCTGAAGTGCTCCTAAATTATCTTGTTTCTACTCCAATTCAAAAGCTCAGCTAGATCCTCCCATAGTAAAAAGGCTGGGAAGAAAATAGGGATAGTTACACAGGGGTCAAGTCAACACAGACGGTGCTCTAATAAAGCTCAGCATTCATCTGTACTTTAGTAAAGTTTTATTAATAAAAAGACTAATGCATCACAATCTCACCAAGATGTTTTGGTTGGTTTCGCTATTGCACTGAAGCTTTCCTTTTCCTGAAGTAAAGCTGCAGCAGCTCTATGCTTTTCCAGGAGGCTAAGCTGCCCACCATATACAACTGAATGCACTTAATATTATTATGTTACTTTGAGTCAACTCAGCTCATCCATTGAAACAGATCTGAGCCAAGAACTGATTTGCTCCATGAACCAGCTCTGGCCTATAGGAAGTTAGGATTGTTTCATAAGAATGATTATCTATATGTCTAGTATAAGGCATTCAAGATGACTATATGGTATAAACTAGAACACCAAACCTTGTCAGCCAAAAGAATGATTGTAGCAGTTCCACAACATTAAAATGAATACCTGGAATAATTTTAGAACAGAGTTGTCAAGCCCAATTGGCTGTTGTATCCCTAGTTTTCCTTGTGGCTTGTAAAGGATAGCTTGCAGAGGGGCAGCTGTCTCTACAGGAGAAGATACTTTAACAAGGTTTCCACCTCACAATGCATTATCTAGTTATGCATTTTATTACAAGTAGAATCATTACACAACAAAGTAATGCATATTGGAAAAATACATTTTTACAGTGACTCCAGACAAACATTGCAGATAAAATGCCATTGTTCTAAGACTTCCTTTTCTATTTCAGAGGGTATTAGAAGGTTCAGAGTTATTTTTGTCACTCATACAAGCTTTGATTTTTCTAGAAATGAGTTTGCTGCAGTACCCAACTCTGCTGGTTACAGGAAAAAGAGGACTCTCCTATTAACATCTGATCTACAAAAAAAATCCAGCCTTGGCCTCCCATATTGTTACATGCGAATTTATAAGCACTACGTGAGAAGTGAAAAGTTGTACAAGCCATTCATCTCCAGCACAGGAAGTCATTAAGGCATCTCTCAGCTTTTAGCCAGCAATTTGCTATGCTCTGTTAGTACCTCCAACACTAACATTCTCACTCCACTTAGTGGTGTGAAACAGTGACTACACCTTTTACAGATACACAAATTAAAACTGCAGCCAGTCCCGTTTTGTGCTTGTGGAAGTGCTGGATGACTGCAATCAAGAGGAATCCAGTCTCAGAACAAAAAGCTACAGTATGAACCACCACAGAGTTCCCACATAGCCCTGTTGAAGTGCCTGCAGCCTGCTTTGACAGCATCACTTCCCAGGGACAGACAATTGCTTTCCATTTACCCTGTCGTTCAATGCTTGGCAGACTTGAGTCTTGAGTTAACAGATACCACTTAAAGGCAGCAGGGGTAACAGGGGTTGGGGTTTTGGTCACAACTGTAGTATGCTACAAAAAGGAAGAGCAGTTTTTTTATGGAGTTAGAAATGTGTTGACCACTAGTACATTACCAAGTGCCTCCATTCACATTCGTAGCCTGCAGTGGAGCATTGCCAGCAAAACTCCCCCCCTCCCCCCAAAAAAATATCTGAGGTCCGAGAGTTCAGACCAATACTAGGCAGAGTGTATGAAGGATTGAGCCCCACCAGCTGTTTGGTGGGGTCAGCCTCTTCAACGGAACTAGAAGAAAACTAACTTGGGTTTTGGTTCGAGTTGCAAGCTTTTCCCCTGTAACTCTGGCAGAAAGCTATTTAGAGTTGGCTGGAAGGAAACTATCTCAAAGGCACTTTAAAATGATCAAATTCATTGAATTTAGTTGCTTTAAATTTAATGAACGCTTCAGGCTATACCATTTGTTTATCAACAACCTTAACTTTCCTCTTCAGACTTCAGTAAGAAAGCTGGTACGGTATTGGCTGTAAACAGCAAACTAGGAGCGTTACACATGGTTTCACACATCCTTCCCAGAGTTTCAGGCAGTTATAATTAATATTCTACTTTAAAAACAGCAACTAGCCAGCCTTAAACCTGCCATCCAGTTAGGCTGAATTTTCACAAGATCTACATTTTTCATCATTTAAAAGGTTGCTTACTCTGTTAGAACTGAGCTCCCTGTTCCCCTGCCCCTTCCAGAGAAGTCACTGAAAAAGCGATGTTTAAATGCTTCAGCAATTACATGTTGTGCAGTTTTCCACTTAAGTTGAAGTCCATAGGCTGTGGCCTTGGAAGAACACTCGTCTACTGCTATCTTTTGGTATTCTGAGCACACACTTACCACTCCACATCACCACAGCTCCAAACCAAGAAGGAAGTCAATGTGTTATCACGGGATATACTATAGGTAAGACTTCTTTCACCAAATGCACTTTCTCTCCATCGTTATCTTTCACTGCTAGATACTTGCAACCAGTGATATCCTGAAATATCAGAAAGCAATGGACTAGAAGTACAATGTTTTCCATCTATTCCGCTCAAAAAAAATGAACTGTAGCTTGCAGTTAAATGCTCAGACATCATTGTTCTCCACCTCCCTCACCTAGAATATTATGCCAGAAATGCACCATTTCTATTAGTAACTGTGTTAGAGACCAGTTGTGTTACCCAGGGCATTCTGTCAGAACGTGACAGCAACAGACATTAAACAGTGAGGCAAATTTGTATTATTGTCCATTATTCTTCTCTAGTGTTAACGAGGCTGAGATTCCAGTTATAACATAGTCATATTGGAAAATCAAAAGTGCAGATCAAGTGAGACTTGATGTGAAATTCCACGTGCAAATGTCAGCAATTACACCCTCTCCTATCCTTTTTTGTACAAGTGTGAGAAAAACCCCAAGCCAGTCTCCCACAAAAGCAGCAGTCTGTTTATCATCTCACCTTATTCTAAGACTGACAAGTCACTATTCCTAACAGGGCAGTGCATCACCAACTTGCCCATGTTGTACACTGGAGATAAGTCATTAAATAAACACACACCAGTTCACAGAGTAGAGATGAGGAACACTGAGTTGAGACTAAACTAGGTTCATCTCTTGGGATGAAAACAGCCTTGACATGGCATGTAGTTTTGCTTGAGTACACGTACTTTCTGACTGAAGCCTTTGCCCACCAAATCATAACCTCATCTATCAGCAAAGTACTTTCCTGTTTATCTAGACAATGTGGTGATGGATTTTTACAGATTCAGCATGTTTAAGAGAGCATGATCAGCCTAGATTAAAACACTGCAGCTTAATTCAAATGCCTGGCACTGCACCACCAGGTCAGAATCCTTCCTTCAAGCCAGAGGCTTACTGTTAATAGAAAGCCTCCAAATACGCTCCCACTCACCAGCAATGCTGCTGAAAATGGACCCAAATTTAATGCCTAGAGGTGCAGCACATTCTACACTGGTAGGGTTACTGACTCTCCCACAGCAGTTAGCCAGGGTCTTTAAACCAAAGGAAAGTGCTACTCTCCCTCATGGGATTCATAATGCACTTCAGCATTTATTGCTGTATTGCGAGTTAGACTACTTCACCAGTTTTAGTGTTTCTCCATTTAGCGTATGCTCAGGTCTTTCAGTGCACTTATATTCATTTATACAAGTTTCAGGAATTAGAAGGACTAGCAACGTAAATATGAAAGTGCAACCAAGTAGACCTTGGCAGTTCTAACAAGTATGCACAGAGTATTTACTGGCTAAAACAATCTTGCACTTCTCTTGAACATGCTAAAGCTCATGAGACGTTTACTGAGGAGGTATCAAGATGTGGATCTGCAATTCTGACTGCTTTGCATCAGATGTTGTAAAGCTTTCTGTTCTAAGGCCACAATTCTTGAGCTATACTTAACAACTACTCCCATTTTTCAAGAGTTTGAGTGAACAGTGGTTGCCACAGCTCAGCCTAGCTTCAGAAGAAGTCTTCTCTGGAGAAAGGGAACATTTATCTTCTAAGACAAAGCAAAGAAAGATACCTGGTTACCCTGAAACTTAATGCCATCTCTACTAAGCAGCCTGAAAGCCATAGGACTTAATAGAGTTGCTCAGTGCAAAGCACCATGTCAAGGACAGACCTGTTTTATGTCGATTCAAACACCAGCCTAACAATTTGAGCTTCCATACCCCACTGCAACTAGAAGAGGGTCTAAATTCTTTTATCACTTGGTTTCAACAATCCACTCGAATTCCTAGCGAAGTCTATCACAGCCCAATACATTTACAGTCATACAAAGTCATTTATACCGGAATATATCGTAACAGGGTCCTTAATTAGTTCAGTCTATTGCAGAAGACATGTATAGGCCTCCTCTTCCCTATCCAGAGGGCTTGTAAGCAGAGCTGCTGTCAGGAGCACTGACTGGGAATCCCTTTACTTCCACAGCATACTAGGAGACTCCTCCCAGAGTCAGGACATCAAAGCAGATGTTGCAAACTCGAACTGGCTTGTTCAGATCAAATTTTATGATGGGAATCTCCTTTGTTGAGCACTTATGGCAGAGCAGGCGTCCACAGTGTCGGCTGTTGACAGAAAAGGGCGGGGGGGGGGGGCAGAATTAATTCACGTGTAGTGCATGCCTGGGGTTTATTGCTTGATATTCTTTATCAATGACAGTATCACTAAAAGGGTACAGTAGCAGTTGAAATGCTGCATTTTTTTTGTCTCTTCCTATGTATCTCATGTAATAATTTAACACTAATGCCAAACACACACACTGCTTCTGTACTAGTCAGTCACCTAGTACTACTTCAACCAACACACATGTAGTTTCTCTGGAACACTGGGATAAGAGAAAAATCTTAGCTTAACATCCATCTAACCCAGCTTATTTTCTACAAGTTCAGACTAGTTAAGAAAAGGCAACTCATATCAGCACCTTCAGTCATTTTCACATTACAAACAGCATCCCTAACCTAAGCTGGCAGCAGCTGCCTAGATCTGTCACCTGTTTTAGAACAGGCCAGCCCCATTACTGTGGCCATGTGCTTTCCCCTCCCCCCTTTTCAGCTTAAGCAATAGCCACCAGTGGCAGCAGGTCATGATGGCTGCATCCATCCCCAGGTGGACTCTGGGGAGACAGATAACACCACAACAGCTAAGGGCTACAAATCTTGCTCTACAGCTGAGGGCTAGTTAAGCATGTACCAGCCAAAATACAGCTCGTATGCAAATATGACTAAGTCAATAGTCTTCCTCCATAAATAGTGGACAGCCCAGGGCCCATGGAGCATTCCTGCCTGGCAGCAGGCTGCATGCCAACATCTCCCCTTGATTAGAGATGCCTCTCAAGGCTACTCCTCGAGGTTGAGAGAATCCTTATCGCATCAGATGCTAGGTAAGTGAATTGGGAATAAGCATGCTGAAACTCTGAAAAGCGATATAAAGGATTGACTGTGCATATATAATCCTTTAGACATAAACCACTGACTAAGTCTGGATCCCACCACACCTAAACTCCTCAGAAAGGAGTCTAGAACAATCCATAGCTGCTGTTTTGCTACTGGAACTTTAAGTTATTTCTCATTTCCAACAAATCAGAATAAGTGCACAAACTCCTTAAGATATGATTTTAGTCAGACCACAAGGTACTGATCTAGGATAGGGTGGAATGTTTCAGCTGGATTACTGTTATACACCTATGTTAACACAAAAGTTTCCTAAACCACCAGAAGGAACAAGCCTAGCTACATTTGGAAGAGGAATCTGTTTCCTCATAAGCACAGCAAGATGTATCACATTACCAGTGATGCTTTCTTGTCGTGACTCCAAATTTGGCAGTGCATTCATAGCAGTTGGAGCCATCGCACCAGGGAGGTTCTTTTGTCAGCATATCTGTTAAAAGGCAAAATGTAAAGGCAAAATAGGCTCAGACACTTGAGTAGACTGTAATATTAAGGAGGCTTTTTCCAGTTTTATGCTGCATCCAGTATTAACTACTCTTGCAGTAGCTGCAGTCTTGTTTGTAGACAACGTGATGTTGATGAAAGCCACTACACATTACCCACAGCAACTATACAGCACAAGTTAAACAGCAGTATCTAGGTTTCAAGACTTTATTGGACTACAATAGCAGCCAGGAGTCTCCACGAACATTACTCTTTCTGGAAGGATAGACAAGTTTGACAGGTCTTCACTGCGCAACTTTTCAGTTGATCATAAAAAAAATATTAGTATTTCTACCCACCCATTTAAAGTTTTAGAATATTCAGAAGTTCAGCCCCTCTGGAATTACTGTGATCTAAGTCAGATGTCCAGAGTTCCTTCCTCCACCAAAGTACCTCAAAACACGAGCAAAACACTCTCCAACTGTAGCAAGTAGTGCTTACCCAGCAGTCTAAAGAGAAGCTGTTTTGTAGCCACTTGGTAGTTGAAGATATTGACTCCTTGATTATTGTTAACTCCAAGACGAGCCCCAGCTCTCACTATTGCACGACACAAGTTCGCATTTCCCTTCATGTAAGCCAACAGGAGTACTGAAAAATAAGAGCCAGACACTTGCCTGCTAACAGAGTAGTAGGTCTGTATTACAATTATACTCAGTCCAGAGCAAGATCTTTAGTTCTTTTAAGTTTCCATGTAATGTTTGCGTCTTACTGTATTTAACATGCTACTGCCAATTATTCCAGCTTTAGAGCGTGACACACCATTAATACAACATGAGTGACTTTCAAGTTTAATAGCTGTTGAATCTCACCTACCTGTGTTTCCTTCAGCATCAGGTTTGTCTAGAGGGTATTCTGGCATACACTCCAAGAAGAGGTCACAGATGGCTGCTGCATTATCTTTCCCATATTGTCCCAAAATATGCATTGGTGACTGGCCTCTGGGGAGAAGAATTTGTTATCCTAATCAAAGCCTGCTTGCTACTACAGTTACTCATCCAACTCTCCTTGTTTTCAAGTCTGGTTCTGACTTAAAACAATGCTACACCTAACTAAGTACATTGCACACAGCTGCCTACTTTTACTTCCTTTTCTTGGTATATATGATTTCCACACAATTTAGACACAGCATGCTCTGCACACTTCACTGCAGATTTAGTGTAGAAATGCTACAATCCAAGCCAAATCTTTGGGGTTTTTTTATCTAGTCATACCAGCACATATTTTAAAATAGACTGTGGTTCTTTTAGTCTGTTAAGACTATACTAATTACCTAATATTAAAGGCTTCTGCATCTACATTGCACTCTGTGAGGAGGACTCGGATATTGTTTAGACGGCCATGCATCACTGCCAGATGAAGAGCTGAAAAGTAAGAGAAGCTTCAAGAATTTGAAGTAGTTAATATCAGCAATATTACAGCCCAATAAAATTAAGCACTCCCATTCTACTTCCCCCACCCTCCCTCTCAAAGTCCTTCCACAAGCTTCAATTTCTCGGACTTTTATTCTTTATCACCTTTGAAGAGTGAGCCCAGTCAGTGGGCTATCTCCTATCACTAGGAGATATCATTAACAGACCTACTGAAGCATTTACATTTACTCATGTAACTTCGTAAGTTTACCATTATTTCCATTTTCATCTACGGCTGCGAAGTCTACTCCATTCTCCAGAAGGACTGAACAAATTGTGGGCAAATCTTGCTGGGCTGCTAAGTGCAGAGCAGTCTGACGATGCTTAGTGAGTTCATTCACCTGGGCACCTGCAAGCAGCTGTCAAGATGCAAGAAGGAGTATGTTCAAAGACATTTTCAGGGGTATTAGCCAACAGTTTACTTCTGTGAATGAAGCACACAAGACTCCACTGTACAGAGATACTTGTAGGCCTCCAGCATACGTAAAATGCTATCATTACTGAGCTGGTGCAACTTTTGTTCATGCTCAAGTCTGCAGAAAGAGCAAGGTAAGGGTCTTCCTTTAAAGCGAGCCACACGACTTAGTGATTGCTGCAAATCAAACATGCTCATATAAAGGCTATTGATGCAGCCCATCGAGCAGTACAAGCTAAGGGAACTTTATATGCAAGTCTTGAGTTTTGCTTCACAAAAAGCAGTGTCACCTTCAGCAGACTCTTCCAGTCTACAGGCTACATGCACCAAGTTAGAATATGCATTTTTAGAGTAAAAATGACTCTCCAGTACATACCAGATTACGCACAATGATCTCTGAGCCAGCTTGTACAGCCAGGTGGAGAGGCGTTAGTTTGGAGGCATCCTGGACCCGGGAGTTTACATTAGCCTGTACACTTATCAGGAACAGCACACTCTCAATGTCCGAGTTCTGAACAGCTACATGTAGGAAGTTGCGACCTTTATTATCGACCTGTGGCAAAAGAGCACATGAAATGAAATCCATTATTTCTGTAGAACAAGTTGTTAGGTGGTAGGACATATTTTCACTAAGAGATACTTGTTCCCTCTACCTGTTCCTTTCACTGCTTCATATTAGAGACTCGATAGATGTAACCATCAAATAACTGAACTGAAAAGTTACCAGCTGCAACTGCTCACTCCAATCTGCTTCAGACTACTTTATTTCTACTTCACAACCTTGTCATTTCCTGACCATGCACTGGAGAGAACTGTGACAGATAAAAGGTTAACAGCTCTCGTACTTCAGTACTGAGCAGTAGTTAATGATAAACTCAGTTAAATGAAACAAACTTGAGTCAACCTGGCAGTTAACACCAGAGAAGAAGCAACATGTAATCCTACCACACTGATGCAAAGTATCTTCATTTTTTGGCTTAATACCAACCACGCATTGTTTTTCATCTTTGCCTTGAAGCTGATGTTAAAACACATTTAGAACTGGCTGTATTTGTAACAACATTTTAGATACAAGAGCTCACTAAGCACTCAAATACTTTACTAGTAATTAAACTTACACAGGGTAGGAAGAAAGTCCTCAACAGCTGCCTGAGTATCACACCAGAAGCCTGAAGGTACGGTTGGAGGCTTTTATAGTTCAGTAGTGCAGCATAACATCTATTATTCAGTTACTTTAGGTCAGGGTTTCTGTTTTGGATAGCTTTAGAAGAGGTTGGTAATAGATTATTGTACTAGTCCAGCATAAGGCAGAAGTTATCAGAACTTTCTCCCTGCATACAAATACGCCTGTTTCTCAGTTCAGTACTGAGGAGATGGGGTTTAGTGAGATGATGCCCCTTGATGTTCTTACTCACACAATACCATGTACACACCTACAGTTTCCTAATGAATCCTGCTACAGAAGACCCATTTCTAGCAAATGTCATTGCATGTAAAGCCACAAAAGGATAAAGCAGAATTTGCTTGTGGAACACCTGTTACTACAAACTACTGCAGTAAGAAGATCAGCATGCTTTGAGTACTTCCAGCTTACCTGCTCAGCAGCTCCTGGTTCCCTCTTCAAAATTGCTTCAGCTGCTTTGTTATTTTTATACGTCATGGCACATGCAAAGGGAGTCATTCCTTGCCTGTCACGTACATTTAGCTTAATATCTGGATGTGAAATCATAAGCTGAATGATAACGTTATGTTGGTTGCTAATGGCAACATGGATTGGAGTTCTTCCTTCTGCATCCTAGAAGGAAACCAGGAAGTTTGTTAGATGAGTATTTAGTAACACACAAATCCTTCCCTAATTCTGAAGGGTAAGAGTCAAGGAAACTTATTAGTTTAGTTCTGTGACATGCCCAGCTGCCTTCAGCTGGGACACCACAAACAGTTGCAGTGGGAGCTCAAATCTACAGTGTAAGTAAAGCAAATTGGTATTTGTTTCTCCAAATAGGTTGATCTCAATCCTGTGCTCTACAGCCATCTAAGTAGCTCAGAATAACATTTCCCATGAAGTCAGACATTTTGGGGGCAGAGATGAGCATTCAAACCTAAGTCTAGCAAATTCAAATTAGGTGTTTAATCACTTGTCTGTACTGAGCTGCAGTTTACAACCACGGTTGCTCTGTGACTGTTCTGTCATTCATTTTTATGTCATTTTCAATAGCATCTGTCAGGACCTAGAAGTGTTATGTATTCATTTCTTTTGTTGCTATTTGTCAAGCTTCTGTTTAAGGATTACTGTGCAGTCAAAAGTGAAGTTACTCATACTCACATCACTTCCGTTTACTCAGTAACAGAGGGCACTTCCCAAACATACTAACAAAGCAGAGTATTTTGAGTTTTACACAATAGTTGATCTAATGATTGGCTGCAGTAGAATCCAGCCCTGCTCCTGCCTTGAATTCACACTAGGGACAGAAGAGTTGAATTCCAGTCATCACTTCAGAAAACGAACCCTGCAAGAAGTTTCCCTCTGTCATTATTTTCCTTCAGTGTAGCTTTCTGAATTAACTCATCATATGGGCAGATAAGCACTAGATCTGGTAACAAGTGACAGGAAAGAAAGTAGAACTACAGCCAGTCATCACACTGGGTCAGCCCTAACAGAAGGATGTAGTCACAGCATGGGAACAGGCTGCCCAGAGCAGTTGTGGAGTCTCCTTCTCTGGGGGCATTCAAAACCCACCTGAACACGGTTCTGCACAGCCTGCTCTAGGTGAACCTGCTTTAGCAGGGGGTTGGACTAGATTATCTCCAGAGGTCCATTCCAGCCCTGACCATTCTGTGATTTTTTTTCCCTATCAGGCAAGATACTCAGCTGAAAGGAAAGTTTGTTTTTACTACATCAGAGGCAAAGAATCAACTCTGAAGAAATTGCGCAGTTTCTCTACATACCTGAGCATTGACATTGGCACCAAACTCCAAAAGGCACTGAATCACCTCTTCTAGTCCCCAGCAGGCTGCCAAGTGTAGGGGTGTCTGTCCATCATGAGCTTCCTCTTCTCCTTCTCCATTTGGGCCTGGCTTTCTGGGACTATTCACATCACAGCCACTAAAACAAACACAATACAGTCAATTACATTTCATCCAGATGTAATCTTTTTTCTGACCCTTGTATGGAACAGTTTAAAAGAGCTGATCCAGCAACTGCTGACATTCTACAAAAGCACAAGTTCCTGGTTTTAATTTGACTCATCATCAAAAACGTGATGCTAACAAGGCTAACAGAATGTGTCTTAGGATTAGTCAGACTTCCGTAAGTGCCATCCACCCACCAAAAGTCTAGTGAAGCACATACCTGTTACTGGCTCAAAATAGCATTCAATTAATTTATGCCAGGAAAATACGTACATGCACATTAGAAGGTTTGTATTTTAAAAGGGGGTCTGACCTGCGAATAAGAAAGCATGCTATCTGTTCACTGTTTTCATCAATAGCTCTATGAAGAAGAGTTTGTAAGCAGCCACTTGGTCCTGACCCCCAACAGGTTGAATCACAGCCATGCCTAACCTGGAAGGAGAAGCACAATGAGGCAGTGAAGGTTTTTTTATGTCTCCAGCAGGCTCCTACTACTTTATATAGTCCTTGACTAATGCTTCCAAAACATTATCCATTAGAGGAAGAATTTCTGATGGCTTATCTATTCTTGTGACAGTCATTGAATTTCAGGAAGCTATCTTAATGTCTTCTGGACCAATAGTTTATTGTCTACTATGTAATATTTAATTATGTAGTGTTTACTAACAATTGAGATATTCACCCATATACTCTGATGGACAAGTGTTAAACCAGTTAGGCTCAGAGTTACCTATCTTACTTTCAGCAATGACAAGCACCTAGCGCGAGTCAAACAGCATCAGCAGACACTGCCTTGCAAGGTCTGGCCCATTTCCTTGCTTTCCTTTACATTCAGCTAAACAGAGACAGTTTTTTCAGGAACTGCATTTCTGATATTTGTATTTTTTTACTACAGAAGTCCTCACTCAAAGAGTGGCACTTAAGACTAAGACTCCGCTCTACAAACTATTTACAAGGTCTATACACAGGTAGTTTCAGTGTTGACTCCATAAAGATTCTTATTTAATATCAGCGCAAACAGTCAAGTACAGTTAAAAGATTTATTTCTCAGGTCATCAGCACAGCTTCTAAATAGTTGTCTCTAGCAGACAGTAACTAGATAGAGACAAAGCTTTCAAGTAACTTCCTTATGAAGGAGACACAAGGACATCTACTTGCATCTCTTAAGTAGTCTACTGGATCACCTATGCCTGCATGCAAATAATCTTGAAAGTAATAATAATCTTAGAAGTCTTTAAAGGTGTTCTTGATAGAACTTTTAAGATGCAACAAAAACCAGCACATACTCTAAAGTATACATATGGGTGTGCAGTTTTACTCTGGAAACTGATCATTACACAAGCTTGGTATGCTAAAGACTAGTGTTTTTAGTAGATCCTTACTCCTTCCAGGATCAGGAATCCAGATAGCATATTCTATACTTTTATTACAGTGGCTGCAAGATATTTGGCTGTGCAGACTACAGTGTTTATAAGAGAGTTCCCAAGAAAAAGGAACTTCTGGTGAAGAAAAACCTCTAGAAGTTAGACAGTGATATAGGGCTACTCTGTTCTTTTCATGCACTGAGCTTGTTTTTGCTGGTGAGCCCTTTCTTGCTAGCAAGATGCACAAAAGTGAAACTAAATTAAGTCAACTGACTGTCTTACCAGAGTTGATGCAATATCTTCCAGGTTATTTTCCAAGGCAAGCCATAAAGGAGGATTTCCTTTCTCATCTGGCACAGACATGTCTGCTCCCCTGGTACAAATAGCGTCAACCACAAGAGGGAGCTGGTTTTTTATAGCTAGCTGTAAGGCAGTCTCTCCATCCTGTGTTCTGCAATAAGTACAGTTTGAAGCGTGTTACTACTGCATTATAAAATTAGGCCTCGTATTACAGTACTTTACTGGCAAAGCCAAGAATTATTCTCCTCACTTGTGTATTTCTGCTGTGGTAAGACCATGTGTTTCTACAGCCAAGCACACCCCCCACGTTAGTTTTCCATCACAGCTATATAGTTTACCCTTCTTTCACCACCCCACCACCCTTTAGGAGCAAGTGATTGACTTCTGAAGTTTGAAAAGCATGTTAGTATTCTTAGCTCAGAGACACTATAATTTCCTTAAGTGCAGCCATTATTGGAACAGAGTTCCTTCAGAGTAAGCCTACAGCCACAGAATCACAGAGCTTTGTCTGCACTATTGTAACACTTCAAGCAGAGTCTGAAATACCAACTATTAAAAACCTGAAGTTAGAACAGCAGTATTACGCAGTTTGTACTCATGACATTGATTACAGCATAGGCTGCCAAATTTCAAAGACAGCCTGTCAGTCATGTAAGCAGATAAATGTTTTGTTAAGTCTAATATCAATTTGTTTGAGACAGGCAGGAGGCAAGTTCTATCACAACCTTGTTGCTGGAGCTAAATCTGATTAGTTTAGATGGTAGAAAAAATGCAGCTCCAACAAACCCACAAACAGATGAGACTACCTCAGTCAGAGCAGAAGTTCACTACCATGACCATAGGACTTGTCTGTTCTGCCTAGAATTAAGTGGGCACCTCCCTCTGCAGCCTCAAGAGGAGGTACTGACCAATGGGGCTATACATAGGTCCAAGGTCACATATGTAATTCTTTAGCTGTAACTAGTGCCATAAAAAAAAGCAAATGCATAACATGCATAATGATGCACAAATCATTATTTGAAACCAACTTCAAGCCACTAAACAATAAGGCAGCCGTCACTACCTGCTCCCAAATACATATCCAGTTGAGTAGAGTATCAGTTCAGATCTTACCTGACATTTATGTCTGCCTGATGTTCCAGCAAAAAGAGTGCACTCTTACTGTCTTGTCTCTGTATTGCCATATGTAGCAGAGTCTGTCCGTCTGACATTGTGTCATTTATGGACGCCCCAGATCCAAGCAGTTGAGCTGCTATTGTGTGCATGCCTAAAGAGTTAAAGCTCATCAGTATTCTACCTTCAGTTCTGTAAGATAGACACTGAAGGCTAATAAATAAAGCTTCAAGCTGTTTTCAGTAATTACAGTAAGAGATGCACCAAATCAGCACTAGAGCCTATTAAAATTTACATACCTGAGCTAAACCAACTCATGACTCTACCCAGCATGAATATTCATTTACAGACTTACTGAATATGGATTACCGAGTCCTTTTGTCTTGCTTGAAGACACAAGATACGGTCCGGTATACAGCAGAGCTTTCCTATTAGTTCTGCCAACCTAAACGTAGTACAGTCCTGCTTAAACCAGACCTAGCCTAATCCTTCATATCACTTCAGACTTCTGTCCCAACATACATATTAACTTTGGTATTACATTCATAAGCTATTTCCTTGAATATTACTGTATTAGGTGTTTAGGTTAGTTTCTCCTCTTATCTCAGGGCCAGATAAAGGCAATGGTAGAGAGAAAGCTGTATTTTACTTTCCTTTCATTGGAAAGGGAAGTGAGAAGCCTGGACGGTAAAGGTGTTTGTTACATATGGATGACATCTAGCACTCCTGTACAGAGCAACATCACTAAGCATCCTGCCTCATCTCTGAAGTCCAGAGTATGAGTAGTCATCCCCCATGCAGCTGCTGCTGCCAGTTCAGCAGGACCACACTTAAACTGATTCAGTAGCGACCACACCACCTCTTCCTTTTGACAATGTCGTGACACTGCTGAAATGTCACTTGGCTGCAACCAGAAGTATCTTTTCTCCAAACCACTCCTCTCCACAATTCAGATAACAAAGCATCTTAATCAGTATTTCAACTACCATTCCCCTTGGTGAGCTACTTTTAAGTAGCTGTTTTCCCTTTGTAAAGGTCAGCATTACTGTATTGAACAGCATCTAGAACAGAGTTAACCACTAAGACACAATACAGTGATCTGATATTAAAACTACTAGGGAGTTCACAGCAGAACATTTCCACAAAACTGCATGTACAGTTGTGGGCAAGAGGCTCCAGGCTACCAGATAGTCAGTGAGGGAAGCTGAAGAGCTAGAAATCTATCAGCAAGTCAGATGTGAACATTCAGTTTTAGAAGCTGAAGAATCATCTAAAGCTCTCCTTGACATCTTCTCACTAGCAGCGCAAGCCAGGACATGAACACAAATCTGCTGTTTTGTCTTAAGATACTTTTTAGTCCACATCATAGCTTCCGTATCTTCGTAATTCTCATCTTGTTTTGAAGGCACATACCTGTCCAAAGAGCCAATCCCAGCACAGTCTGGTCTCTCGAGTCCTTTAGACTAAAGTCAGGAATAATTTGCAAGTTGTTGGTAGCATGAAGAGCATTAGCTACAAAAAAGCATAAAAGGAATTAGAACATTCTTGTACTCAAAACGTGCAGTTGCACACTGAAAGCTCCAGGAGTAGCTAAGTCACATTTTGAAGTAGGGTGTTCCTTCAGCAGTCAGCTTGAAAGGTCTGCAGAAGACACATCCCAGATGTGATACTGCTTAGGATTCAGGTAGTATTACTACTACTGCCCAATCTTAATACTTAGACTAGAAAACATTCAACTTTCTAGCTAAGAGGCTTAACATGCCCCATTGCCACCTCCATTTCCAAATAGGGTAGCCTATACAAAGCTGAGAGAATGAAGAGTGGAGGCTGTACTGCAAGATGGTGGCAGTATTCCTCCTCCTCAGCTCCCTGGCATGGAGAATATTCTCCCCAATTCACCTACTCCCTTCTAAATCCCACTTATGACAGGAGACAAAACAGGCCTTGCTTCAGCTGTCAAACTCCCTTCCTGATGCTAGAAAGGAGAAGCTGAACTAGTAGCATTGAATAAACTGTCATCTGTTGGTATTTCAGCACTCAAGTCTCTACTGTAATACTAGTATTACTGTGTACAAAGTCCTCTTACTGAAAGAGTTGTGGGAGGCAGAAGTCTCACCACAGGAAGATGCCTTTATCCGTATTCTGATTCCAGTATTTACCTGAACTAAATGCTTTGACAGGGAGAGAAAAGGGATCTCAGTTGTACAGCCTGAGGCTAAGTGTTCAAGTCCATTATCTACAGCGGAGAATTTAGAAAGATTCACAGCCAAATAGTCTTAAAGAGCAGATGATTTAAGACTATGTTTAGCCAGTCTTATTAACTGCTCTACCTAAGCACCGTTTACAGTAAGACATGCTTTATTAGCAGCTCATCAAAACACAGTTTAGATGCAATCTCAACACACTGATCCACTACAGCATCAATAGAGTCTGAACCAGAAAAAACCCTACCTTTTTGTTCCAGGATGACTGATACCACATCTGGGTGATTGTAAGCAATTGCCATGTGAAGAGGAGTTTGCAAGTAAACATTCTCTGCTGTTGGAGAAGATGCATCCTTCTGACCAAGCACTGCTTCTGCCGTCTGAATGTTTGGATTGGCTCCTTGTTGCAGAAGTTCTGCTGTCAGGTTTGCTAGGCCATGCCTACAGGCTGTATGCAGTGGTGTTTCTCCCTTTAATAAACAGGGTACTAGGTTAACAGCTTGAGACATGGAGAGAAGTAGCTTTTAAGCTACTATGCCCACAAGAATTGGTCTGAAGACTTTAATGCTCCTAGTACCTGAAGTTCCCTAGAACTTTCAAACTACATGAGTTTGCCTGTATTAAGGACTTCATTACAACAGGCACCGAGGGAAGTGTTAAAAGCATGTTAACAACTGGTGATGCTGCAAGAACAGGGCCATGAGAATGCAACAGTTGTCTGATCACTAGTAAATATCTGAAAACATGCAAAAGGCTCCACAGGTGTTCCAGCTTGCTCTAAGCTATGGTTAGCAGTGAGAGATCTCTGCTATCTTATTTCTGAAGAGAAATAAGGAAACTTTCAGACTACAGTCTACACGTTTATTTTTACCCATTTGTTTTGGTGGTTGACTTTTGCTCCATGAGTTGCTAGGAAGAGAGAAGCTGCCTCATTTCCTGCACCAGCTGCCCTCTGAAGCAAGCAGTTCCCTAAAGAAAAATCATGAACAGTGTTAAGAGTGCTATTTCAACCACACTTTGATACTAACAAGTATGCTAGCACCTTCCTCCTACCTTACAACATTAAAATTTGAAGCCAACAAGCAAAATCCTACCTACTAGTAGTCCCCTTGCAACACTGGACTATCATGTGCACTATCATTTAGCGAGTATACTTTTTGAAACTGTAAAGAGGATATTACAACCTGGCAAGGAGTCCAGATTTTCTGTCACTTCCTGCAAGTCAAGCTCAGCTTGGGACTGTCAATGTTCCAGCTCTGGCTAAAGCTACTACCACCTACCATTTTTTAGTGCAGCAAATGCTGTTGAAACCTCTCATTCAGCCCCTCAGAGTGCAGTTTACATTAAGCAATTAACTTACAAGCCTTCCATCTACACAGAAATACAAACCTCTGTTTTACCTGTTACTGTGTCTGGAGCATCTGTATTGCTGCCTCGTTGGATCAACCTTGCTGCAAAACTGTTCTCATCAAATGAGGTTCCATTTACAACAGGAGCATCCTCAAAAGGGTTTACAGACTGATCAGACGATACAGTGATATACTGAACTGCAAGCCACAGAGCTGTGCTTCCTTCATGATCCTTCAGCTCCAAGTCTAGTCTAAAAATAAGAGTTAACGTTCCCCAATTTATACCTTAAAAAGTGGTTCTCCAGTGCAGCTTAAGTTTCAAGTGTCTGAACAGCTGTACTAGTTTATCTAATACCTCACTGACAACTTTTGCTTGCCAAGAAGCCTACTGTAGCTCCAGTTACTTCAGAGAATCTGTGAATACTCTGAAACAGGCAGAACACCTTTTAGTCACTACTAGATTTAAGCTTATTGCTCCTAGGAGAAGCACAGCCCTGATACATTTGGACTCCCACTAAGTCTAACAAAGAGGCAAGTTCTCTTGTATTTGAGTAAACTGCATACAAAAGCTGCAAATTCAACTACAAAGAAACTGAGTCAAATGAAGTATTCTGCTCCATCGCCCTAAGCAGTCACCTGTATTAGCTTTAAGCAGAACCCACGCTGAACTTAAGAATATGTTCAGACATTTAAGAGTCTTATTACTCCTTTTAGTTCCACTACAAATGAAGTTATTGCTACATTATTTCACCTAGTCCTCTTTGAAAAATACAGAGATGCAGTTTGCTTCCTCTTTACAGTAGGGCAAAAGCTTACTTGGCTTCTGGCACTGTTCTAGCACCTCAAATTACACAAAGCCTTTACACTTTCGCATTCCAAGCCTACTGCTAGCCTTATTATAAGGCAAAAAGGCATAGATGAGTTGTTAAACCAGTTTTCGTATCTTCACTGCACAAGGAAACCTCAGCGTAATTTTTACATTTAAGTGAGACTTACTGTTTGCACTGGAGAAGCTGACTGAACACAGATTCATTCCTAACCACAATTGACACATGTAATGGGGTCCTGTAATTGGAGCAAGATACAGTTACATTAGTAATAAGCTTAAGATCTTGTTCCTGGCCCTCAACATGGCCCTACAGATTTAAAAGGTTAGCTTTTGTCTCTGCTTTCACAAGGGCACAAGCACATCTCAAAATAAAGAGAAATCTACTCTTTTAGTGGACACGATTCCAATTAATTTAGTAGTAAGCGACTCTTTACACTAATGTAAAAGCTAGCCATCAAGGAAAAAGCACAAGAGCTTGACCTAACAGAATTGAGTAGCTTATGTACTCTTTAAGTCTTTGACATCATTTTATGTACTTGTTTGCCAGTCCAACCTAACCTATAAAGCAGCTCGCTTCAGATAAACACGCTGCAGATACTGGCTCTTTAGAGATCATTTCAGTTTCACTGACAGTTTCAAAGAGAAGTATCTTTCAGGAATACTATTTGTCATCTCTGTTAGCTTGCTTTGTTCAGTTCTTGAACTGTTCAGTAATTCAATAAAGGCAAATTGTGTGCCACGTGTTCTAACACAGTCAAGTCATGCCAGCTTTCTATAGCTGGGCTATGTTTAATTGGTCATGACAGGGTACCATTCAGCCTGCACAGCTTTCTGCTTTAAGTGCTACCCATAGGTCTCAACCTGGATTAATGAATTTACCTCTCCTGCTTCCAGTATCACCTGTGCTTTGCTAACAGACCTGAGCAGGTTCTTAGCAGGCCACATCTAATCTATACAGTATTATCTGTTAAACTGGTAGCAGACTTGACTTTACCCAGTATTTACCTTCCTTTGCTGTCCTGCATATTTGGATTGGCTCCTGCCTGTAAGAGAGACTCTGCTATCTGTGCCATCTCTGTCATGACATCTGGCAAATGCTTCTTGGGGCTGTATGATGCCACAAGGTGCAGAGGAGTCTCCTGGTCTCCCAATGTAGCAGCATTCACAAGGGCACCATTTTTAATGAGAAAGTTTGCAGCAAATTTATCTCCTTTTTTGAAACAAAACAAGGTTATTTATGAAAATATGCTTTATACAAGTCCAGAAAATGGATACACACAATTTCCCTCCATACCATACAATCATTCCAATACAAGTGTTGCTCTCAGAATGCCTCAGCAATAGGTAACTTCAACAACACTTCACTGCAAAGCCAGGACTAAAATAGTTCATAACAACCCCCTGGAAAAAATGTTTTGCCCAGAGGTTACGTGTGACTCAATTTCACACACTAGTTTACTTGTTATGGTGATGTGGAGTTTGCTAGTTCCTCTATCAAGATAAATCCATTGCCACTTTAATGCCCAACTGGACAAATTGTGACACTAAATATACAAACAGTTTTTGAACAAAAGGTACTATTTCAGGGCATCAGTCAAAAGTGTGTAGTTGAAGTTAGTCATCATCTGTTCAGTCTTGCTACATAAACAAGCAATAACACCACCTTTGCTCTTGAAAGTTTAGGCTCCATTATAAATAGGGTAAGAGCTTCAACAGTTAGGACCCACCACACATGGCCTTCTTAAGAACTCCCTCCTGAGAGCTTCTGAGAAATCAGGCCTTAGGTCCACTTCAGTACATGAACCCTTGGACTTGAAACGCCAAGATGTAGAGAACGACTTCAGAATACTACTAATTCCCCTTACTCCAAAGACTGCTTTGTACAGACACATTCACAAGTTGCTTGTCCTGAATGCAAGACTGGAGAACAAAGAAGACTGTTCACCTGTTTAAGCAATACAGATTGCTGTATTATCTCTGCCAGCAAAACCCCAAATCTCATTTTCTGATTTCCATGTCTCATTCCCCCACTCTCCAGTGATCATAAGAAATAAGAATCACATGAAAAGTTCAGACAATTTGCTTTAGTTCCATTTCCAGAACATGTGATTGTTAACAGTGATTAATTCACTGACGCTTTGGTTACTGAAAAGCAAGCATTCATTCTCAGAGCTCTAGCTTAGACTGAAAGCAGACATTAGAACTAAAGGACAAATGCTAGTATTAAGAGCAGCCTGCTGCAATCTTTGTAGTGCTTTACAGGGCTGCAGCCATCACAACACTGACCTATGCCTAGAAGGTCTCCTACTTCTCCTGCTGAAGTTTCAATCACAGGATCAGACATCAGCATTACCCTGTTTAGATATGTAGGAGATTAAAAGGAGGAAGTAGGGAACTGTATTTTGAACTCACAAAACTTAAGCTACTTCTAAGAGTCCAAGAGAGCTTGCTGTTAAAAATAAACTTATCCTTTTAATTTGTGGCACTACAACACTCATTAGGTCCAGTCACAGGTAAGGTTCAGGTTGTGCTTGGCTTTTGGGAACAGAGCTGTCAAAGATATCATTGCAGGCAACTAGCAGCACAAGGCATTTACTACAGATTTTTACCAGACTTTGGCCATAGGCCAAGATGATGCTGCTCCAAAGCCTTCAGAGTGCTGTGGCAAAGGCAGCCAGGTCCTACTGCGCTCCAGTTCTCATAAGATGCATTTTCCACTCTAAGGTGGAGAACAGCTCAAGATAATCATGTAGTTGTACTCAGACCCCACTCTGATAACTATGCTACTATTCACCAGAGCTTTGAAGATATCAGACTACATAGAAGCACCTCCACCTGTTCCTCATCTTCTTCCAGTCAGTTTTTTCTCCCCTAAAACTGCTGTCCAGTAGCAAGGACAGTTGCTGTTAACAACAATCACAAAGAAGCATATTCTGCATTCAACCCAGGTCTAGAAAAAAAGCTTCATCTTTATTTGTGCCTACACTGTCACGATTGATTCAACTATTTGTCAGAAAGACATTGTATTGTCAAGTTAGACTATTTCCAGTATCTCCCTACACTTCTTTCTTTAGCGGGCAATACTCTGCTAAATCGCTTCTGGATGTCACATAGTGCAGGTTTCATTCACCAGCCAGCAGGCTAGCTTTCAGATCCCAAATAAGAGTGAGTTTGTTTTTACATTTCAAAGAAGAACTAGGACAAAGTTCATCCTTGACTGCAATTCTCTAGCTTAACTAAAAGTGACACAGGAATGTGTATTCCACAATGGGAACAACTGCAAGTTAACAAGGCTTCATATCTTATTTACTTACCTCTTTGGATGGCTTTATGTAATAGACTCCAGCCTCTCTTGTCTGCCCTATCTACATCAGCCTTGTAGTTGACCAGTGTGGTTGCAATACTCTCCAATCTTTGGGAGAGTGCTAGATCCAAAGCAAGATCTCCATTGTGATCCAATTCATTGAGCTTCCCAGGAAGCTACAACACAAATTCAGTCAAGTGACATTAGTTAGAGGCATGCTCACCAAACCAACATAATATTTTAACAGCCCATTCCAACTACCATAGTGTCAGACCTTCAGCTCTAATGCTAAATGCTAGTGTTGCATATAGGTAAGTGCATCTTACACAAGAAAACAACCAGAAGACTAGCATCACCACATGAAAGTCTACCCTGAGGGCTGTTCAATGAGAAAACAGGAGTTTTGTTTGCAAGCCTCTTTTAACTCACAGGAAGCAAGACTAGTACACTCCTAAAAGATGCTGCCTATATAGGCATATTCAACATCTTACTAGGAAGAATTATTCAATTATTGCTTTAAGATACCTCAAATCCCAGTTGGATTAGCACCTAAGGGTGCCAAGTACTGCTATAGTTCCAGCTTCCAATTAGCATCCAAGGCATCTTAAAGGACTAAATGAATAATTCTTGATCATTAATTCTTGACTAATTCTTGCTTCCCCCTTGTGCTACAGCTTATTTGCTAGTTGTATAGTGTTCATCCAAACAGAATACCTGTTACTTCAAACATTCAACAGAAAAGTATTTTTTTCCCCAAAGAAATTATGTTTACTAAACTGCCATGAAGCAGCAAAGTTGACTATTATACCATTCAGCTTTAAATGTGCATAGCAATATCAGGTATTGGATTTTATTAGATATAATCTGTTGCATACAAGATGTTTTAAGTGTTATCAATCACTTCTGAATTATGTATTTACGGAGCCTTTACCACTAGACCTCCACTACATACACAGAAGTAACTATGGCAATGATAAACATGCAAATAAGAATTCGTTACAAAACAAAAAAATCGATAACAAGCCTCAGACTGGTAGTTACAAACTCGTAAACTCTAGAACACAGATCAAGTCTGTCTCACTGTACCTGTGAATCCATTTCAATAAGATACAGAAAGACTACATCTTCTCTCTCAACTTTAATAGCCTTATGCAAAGGATATTCTGTCTTTGACTTGAACATTTTATACAGTAACTGAGCACTCATGCTACTGAAGTCTTCTTTACGCAAGTCATCCTAGAAGCAATAAAAAAAGGGTAAGCAATATTCCCATTTTATTTCTAAACAAGGCATCATACAATATAATTATGAAGTTCACAAAACAAGTTCAGTTAAAAGCTCCATTTTGATAATATCAAAAGTAGGAACAACCCAAGATAGCCTATTAAGGCTAGGAAGAAACACTCAGGAAGCTTTACATCTTACATTTCAGTTTCAAGATCAGTTAGTGAAATTTTTCTCCCCTTTTGTCTACAGACATGGAAAACTAGCCTTTTACCAAACATTACAGTAGATTAACATCTAGCCTCTAAACTAGTTCTCTATCTGGACTTAAATCACAGATTAGTTTTCTGACAAAAAGGCCTACAACTATTAAAGACTGACAACTGCAGAACTTTGTACTTCTAAGTTTGATTACTTTTATTCAGAGTTTTTCAAAGACCTTAAGTTTGAGCTAGTGCTTGTTTGACTAAACAGAAACCACCTAATTCCAGGTAGGATACAGTGTCAGAAGTTCGGAGCCAAAAGCAGGCAAGAGTTAAAAATCACTGACCTGCAGGTTCAGATATAAGAATTTTCTTCATATATTCATATCAAAGCACTCCCCTCTGGCATCAGTCAAACAAAGAAACATCCACATGTAGACAATGCATTTGAGATTTTGAATAACCCCTAAACCCTCACACACTACTCTGCTGTTGACAAATCTTAATTTAAAGGCTAATCCATTACTCAGTTAACCAAACTTCCCTCAAAATAACAGATCAGAGCAACTTCCAAGTCAGTTGCAAGACTCCTTGCCACTTCCTCCATTACAGAATATAAACTCTTCCCTGGCTTCCAGGGATTATTTTTAGAAGTAAAAGCAGGCCTGGGATTTGTGATCTGTGTAGACAGAGACCAACTATGGATGATCTTCATCCAGAGTACAGATGTGACAAAAAAATCCTCTTGCTTATTAGAATAGTCCCTTTGGTTTGGTTCATGTTTAAGAAAGTAAGACACTTTTTACAGTGAAGTATTTCCAGTGAACAAAACTCTTTAGGCTACAAGCTACTTCCCTGCAGTTGAGACATTCACACCAAGATAGACAACAGACATAACCTCTGAAGACAACAACAGATCTTAGAGGATGAATTCACTGTGCTCTCTTTCAAACAGATACATTATGAATTAGTATTGTAGAGAATAACACACAGCATCAAAAGCACATACTATAAGGTTAACTGAGACAGATAGGAAGGGAAATCACTCCTGCCTCAGAAGCAGCCCCTTCACTCACACAAAGGGGCAGGACAGGCAGACTTGACAGCTTGTTATCAACACCTGCTCCTTGCACACATACAAACATCAGCATTAATAGGTCACCTTAGTCACTGAAAGTTATCAGGAATCCATGTAATCCCCATCCATCCCAACTGGAATGCTTGAATGCTAGCATATCAAGAGATACTCCTGAGGTTAGACAGTACAGTAAGTTAAGCAAAGTTCTACTCATTAAGTTCCAGTATTCTGCAAATATTTTTCTTCTGACAGTACTTACCCAGTGACTAGCAATTATCTCAGCACAATAGTTCAGAAGAGTGCTAGCATTCAGCTCCTCAGCAGTCTGATAGAAACGAATGCAGTTCCTGACATTAACTAGTGACATAACTCCTTTTTCACATCTGTCAAAATAGGAAAGCCAGCATTCAGTAGCCAGAAAACAGCTTTACTGTAATCACCATCCCATGCTGTAACAAGGTCCTATATACTCCTTTTCCCAGATGCCAGTAGAAAATGGCTTGGCCTTACATCAAAGTATGTTTATAGTACTTAGCCTTATAGTAATCAGAAGCCCTGTAAAACAGTTTCCAGAAGAGCAGACCTATTAGAGTCCATCTAAGCTAAGGTCCCATGATAACACCACATACCACAGGAGCCTGCAAGTGGAGACAGACATCTTAGATCTCTCAAGGGAACAAAGTGCAGTTCATTTACTGTTATGAAGTAAGGAAGATGTCTATCTTACAAGTACTACCATGCTCACAAGCAGCTTTTGTGCCAAAGTTAGAAAAGGCACAGCATATACAGCTATTTGTTTAATACAAAGAAGGGATAAGCTTTAACAGCAGATCCAGCTAATCTTTATAGGTGTGAAGCTATCAGTTTGAGTTTACAGGAAGAAAATTCAAATACCTGAAAGTAAATATGAAGTTAAACATGCCCGTGATCTCCAAGCAGATATTAAGACCAAAAAATGGATTGTCTCCAGATGCAGATGGGACCCACCCAAAGTACTGAGGGAGCTGGCAGAAGCCCTTACTGAACCACTTACCATTTATCAGCAGTCCCGGCTAACAAGGGAGGTCCCAGCTGACTGGAAGTTAGCAAGTGTGACACCAATCTACAAGAAGGGCCAGAAGGAGGATCTGGGGAACTACAGGCCTGTCAGCCTGACCCCAATGCCAGGCAACGTTATGGAACAGATCATCTTGAGCACCATCATGCAGCATGTACAGGACAACCAGGTTATCAGGACCAGTCAGCATGGGTTTATGAAAGGCAGGTCCTGCTTCACTAACCTGATCTCTTTCTATGACAAGGTGACCTGCTTAACTGATGAGGGAAAGGCTGTGGATGGTGTCTACCTGGACATTAGTAAAGCCTTTGACACCATTTCCTGCAGCATTCTCCTGGGGAAACTGGCTGCTCATGGCCTGAATGGGTATACTGTTCACTGGGTAAAAAAACTGGCTGGATGGCCAGGCCCAAAGAGTGGCGGGGAATGCAATTACATCCAGTTGGTGGCCACTCATAAGTAGTGTTCTCCAGGGTTCAGTGCTGGGGACAGTCCTGCTGAATATCTTCATCAGTGAACCAGACAAGGTGATCGAGTGCACCCTCAGTAAGACTGCAAATGACACCAAGTTGCGGGGGAGTGTTGATCTGCTTGCGGGTAGGAAGGCTCTGCAGAGGGATCTGGACAGGCTGGATCAATGGGCCAAGGCCAGTCATATGAGGGCTCAACAAGGCTCAGTGCAGGTCCTGCACTTGGGGCACAACAACCCCACACAACACTACAGGCTTGGGGAAGAGTAGCTGGAAAGCCACCTGGTGGAAAAGGACCTGGGGGTGTTGCCTGACAGCCAGCT
This sequence comes from Ibycter americanus, assembly GCA_035590275.1. NCBI lineage: Eukaryota > Metazoa > Chordata > Aves > Falconiformes > Falconidae > Ibycter > Ibycter americanus. Next base: position 104,489,303 of record JAVJGI010000001.1, on the reverse strand, counting down.
GGACATGAGCCAGCAGTGTGCCCCACTGGCCAAGGAGGCCAGTAGCATCCTGGCTGGTATCTGAGATAGTGTGGCCAGCAGGACCAGGGCAGTGATCGTCCTGTACTCAGCACTGGTGAGGCTGCACCTCAAATACTGTGTTCAGTTTTGGGCTCCTCACTACAAAGACAACACTGAGGGGCTGGAGCACACACAGAGAAGGGCAACGAAGCTAGGGAAGGGGCTGGAGCACAAGTCTGAGCAGGAGCGGCTGAGGGAACTGGGGGTGTTTAGCCTGGAGAAAAGGAGGCTCAGAGGGGACCTTCTCGCTCTCTACAACTACCTGAGAGGAGGCTGTAGTGAGGCAGGGGTCAGTCTCTCCTCCCAACTAAGAACTGATAGGATGAGAGGAAATAGCCTCAGCTCTCAAGTTGCACCAGGGGAGGTTTAGATTGGATATTAGGAAAAATTTCCTCACTGAAAGGACTGTCAAGCACTGGAACAGGCAGCCCAGGGAAGTGGGGAAGTCATCATCCCAGCAGGTGTTTAAAAGACATGTAGATGCGGTGCTTAGGGACATGGTTTAGTGGTGGACTTGGCAGTGTTTGGTTAATGGTTGGACTCAACCTTGCAGGTCTTTTCCAACCTAAACAATTCTATACCTACCAAGATGTCTAATAATTACTAGTAGCATACTGTACGTGGACTTGTCACTAGACTACCATGACCAGACAACAGCTGGTTGTTGGAACACATAGGTAGTAAACATGAAGACAGTTTTAGGTTGGTACAAAGCTTGAAGGCAGTTTTAGCATTGACCTTACAACTCAACTCCTTTGGTTAGAAAAACTGACAGCAATTTAGTTTGCTTCATGTTGAGTCACACGTAAATTATTGATCAGGAGCACCATGTGCTGCTACAGCCCCCAACACCCCTTGGGCAAGAGATTATCAAAGGGTACTTTATATCTTTGACCAAATTCAAGGCTTCAAAGCTGTACAAATTGAAATCTCTTCATGTTTTGTACGTTCAGGCTTCTCACTAACTCCATGTAGGGCACTCTATACATTCAAGATAACAACCTAGCCCCTACTAGGGTGGTGTAATCAGTCTCCTCAAAATGGCAGAGCATTGTACTGTTACATTAACTTTCTTATGAAGTTGCCACCAAGATGCACAGAACAGCTCTTTAAGTCAAATATTTTTCACTTGTGGTATTTTAATACTGCAAGCTACTTGCTATTGATTCTTCCTAGCATTTTCTAACAATTCCTTTCTTGCAACTCTCCAGAGCTTGTTACTAATATACTGATCTCTACTTCCTCTTAATGCTTAATTAGCGTTATTAGTCTGACTGGGAGTGGAACTGAAAAGTAAACATAAGCTATGAGAAAGACTGCTACAGTTTAACTGTAGTGCAAGGCTTCATGTCCTGTGATAAACTGAACATCATGCTGTATTATTAAAACCTCAAAGCTTTTAAAAAGCAAAATTTTATCCAATTGCCAGTTGCTATCATCTTTTTTTCTATTCAAACAAGGATGAAGAGTTCAAAAAGATTCACTGTATTTACCAAGACTCACCTTTCCCTTAGCAGCTGGAGCTGAAATTTATTAGCTAGTTTCATGAGCTCTGTCAAGAAGATATCATCTTCTCTTAGCTCAAGTTCATCTGTGTAGATCCACCGCAGCATTGCCATGGTTACCTCTGGGTCAGCATCTGGTACAGAGAGCAACAGGGATTAATAAAATACCCAAAGAACAATCACCTATTCAAGTAGCTGCTATTCCGCTGACTGTTAAAGTCACAGCTACCTTGGGGGAAAAAAACCCCACAAAACAACCAACCATGTTGAAACTGTACTGCTTTAGTTCAATTGAAGTGTCCAAACAGAGGCAAAACTGGTCTGAATTTGAAGCTAGTAACAATGCTGGCACCAAACAAGAAAACCTTTTTTTCTATTGGAACATGGTGCAGAATGCAGGGAGCCCTATAACATTTCCTACCTGCCACACAAATATTGTATATTTAGGTGTTAGTGATGTCCCCTTAAAGTCTTTGGTCCCTCACCAATGGCTAAATTCAGGTCTGCATTTGACAAGCAGAAAGCCACAAAGATGGCCAGAGGGCTGGAGCACCCATCCTATGAAGACAGGCTGGAAGAGCTGGAGTTATTCAGCCTTGAGAAGAGAAGGCTCCAGGGACACCTTCTAGCAGCCTGCCAGTACCTAAAGGGGGCCTACAAAAAAGCTCGAGAGGGGCTTTTTACAAGGGCCTGTAGTGACAGGACAAGGGATAATGGTGTTAAACTGAAAGAAGGTAGATTTAGATTAGATATAAGGAAGAAATTCTTCACTGTGTGGGTGGTGAGGTGCTGGCACAGGCTGCCCAGAGCAGCTGTGGGTGCCTCATCCCTGGCAGTGTCCAAGGCCAGGCTGGACAGGGCTTTGAGCAGCCTGGTCTGGCAGAAGGCATCCCTGCCCATGGCAGGGGGTTGGGACTAGATGACCTTGAAGGTCCCTTCCAACCCAAACCATTCTGTGATTCCACGATTTAAGAATCCTCCCTCTTTTATATTATAGCCATATGTTATGAACTGTTGCATTCCAACAAAGGTACTTACACTTTGGTAATGACTTAAAACTGCTAAGAACCATTTCTAAGAAAGGTGCAAAAGAGTCAGATTAAGAAGCTGGTTAGATTTCATGTGTTTACAACGCTGATCAGAAGCCTGATGCTTTTACACAGCAAGAAAAATGGTAGCCTACACCACAAGACTCACAAGCCCCATGGCCAGGGACCTTTGTCACCTAGTCAGAAGTATAGTGACAATCCTACTTACAAAGATGTAGATGAGAATTACTCCACAACATAACATCAGTCCAATTACAAGAAAAAGAATTAGAAAAATAACGTTAGTCCCTTAAGCCGTTTTGCTTTTAGAACAATAACATACATTTTTAAGACACCAAAATACGCATCCAGAAACATCTCCTTTACACAAAGGTTGCCCCAGACTATTTGCAGAGTACCAGGCAGTACTTGGCATAGCACAGACTGCCTCCTAAGAAAGAGGAGGTTTTAGTAAGGCATGTATCTTTTTTCCAAACTTGAAGTAAATCAGAAAACGTACCAGAGCTGTAATATCAGCTCTGCCTTGGCAGAGATAAGAGTTCATTTTCTCCCTCCTGACAGGAGAACTTGTGTTCATCTTTTTTTAAAGACTAGACAATTCTACAGATTACATGAACTTTAAAAAACACTCAATTTTAAATGATGCCTGTATTCTGCAAGTAGCATTCAGACAACCTCAGCTTGCAAGTTCTTAAAAGAACCTGTTAAGAAAACCATGATAGATTTCAGGGAACAGCTTGTTGCTTGCTACAACTATTTCATAACCTGATCCTTGTGCTATTTATCAAATTTTGTAAAATATTCTATTTTACAGTAGGACACACCATTTATTAGCACTTATTTTAAACATCATTCTATAATAGGAAGTGTTTGCATTGTTAAACATGCAAGACTAGTTACATTTGAGATTCTCAGACTACCTTAAATGTGGAGCTAGGAAGGCTACGGACTGCCACTTGCAACAAAACTACGATTAACAGAAGAGCTTTTGGTAATCTTCTGTTAGCATAGCACTCAACTTAAAAACTCCTTGGCATCTGTTTTCCTGTAGCTGCAGAAAGATCAGTAAATCCTTTTGCAAAACAGCCTATGCTATCTCATAAAACTAGCTTGCTGTGACTTGCTTCTTTCCAGTTTGCCTGCACTTAGGATTCATGGTAAGATTAAGCGTGGAAAGTGAAGCCAATGCTCAAATATTCAACATGCCAGGCAGCAAACCTGATTAACTTCATGCCTGTTTTCATTGCTCACAAATCAATTGTTCAAGACTCTTCTACACTGTTAGGTACAATCTGCAGAAACACTGCCCAGTGTTAAGTACGTGTAGCAGCACAACAAAATACGGTCTTGCAGCAGACTCTTTAAAAAACTTCTCTTCCTCCACTATTTTTCAAAGGTACCAAAATGCCAAAGCAAATAACCTTTTAATAACACATAAGTATTTGTATTCATTTCCCACACACACTACGTTAACAAGTAAGGTATTTCCATGACACGCTTCAGAGAAATTATGCACTCTACCTCAAAAAGCCCTGTCCTTAGAAAGGAAGAAGTCAAGCTCCTCCACACAGATTTGTTTTTCATTATGTTTAGTTGACTCTAGAAAAGAAACAGGCCACCATTCTCAACCCCTGTTCATTAAAGAGAAAGAAGGTAGGTTATTGATTTACCTAACACTAGCACCAAGGTCACAAGTGTACTACCATGTTTCAGAGACAGAGCTCCGTAATTAATGGATTAAGCACCGGTTTTTTTGTGGACAGTAGTAGTCAGAAAGGTACATAAGTAACCTTTTCCCCAACAGGCCTTTCATCAGTCATCCTAAAGACAATTGAAGCATCTTATTACTAAGCAATGACTGACCTGACAGATCCAGCTCCTCTGTTGAGGCAAGGTTGGCAAGACTCCAAGTATCACTGCGTGCTGCCAAGACAAATTTGTGAGCACTGATGTGCTTGTCCCCAACCTTTATCTTCAGATCACTGATAAGAGAAAAAAGCATATACATGTATAATGCAGACTTCCCCTGTGCTTAGATACGTACAGATTCAGCATCTCCATAGTATCTATGTCCTGGTATCCACCTTTAGGTTTGAGTTACTTGAGACATCAAAAACATGTTTAATCATTTAAGTAGAACATGTTGTCAAATGACAATTCTTATTTCTCTAAGAAGAAATGCAACAAATCATTATTTAAAGTGTTTGTGTGTGGGGTTTTTTGTTTGTTTGTTTTTTTTTAACCATTTCTGAATAAACTGCAAGGGAATTACTGTACAAGATAGGAAAATCCAACAATCTTGAGGTTAAGTATTTATGTCACAGTGTCCATACTAATACTGTCAGCTAAGCACCAATGGTTTCAGACAAGACCAGCAAGAGAACAAACAATGTTTCACAGTAGTCTGAATACAAGGCAGACTCCAGAAACCCCAGTTCCCAAGAGACTAGCTGTCAAGAACACTGATTTCATCCTGACCCCTTTAACACCAAGTTATCCTTTGCAGTTAGGAAGGACCTGCCCTATTCACTTCAAAGTCCAATGGCTTGCAATGTTCTGACTGTGTAGGTATACTTTCTAAACCAAAGCAACGCTATAAACTACAGTACACAATACAGAGATGTTACTTAAGAAAACTTACACTGGGACTTGCTACCTTTCTCATCCCACGACTTGTCGGTCCTTTTAGACCACTACTCTAAGACTTTAAACTCAAAAAGCTGAACAGAAATAAAGCAATTCAATTCTTCTGGCATATACTACCTAACAAATCTTTCACCCAGCATCCTATAGTAAGTTCTTGTCAGGCAAAGAGCCTCTTCTCAGGGAAGCTCTTGAAGAGATGTTAGGGGAAGAAAATCTTAATCAAAACTATATATTTTCCCATTACATTACTGAAATCCTTTATTATATTGGCATTGCTTCCAGTAATAGCAAAGAAATTGGTAAGCGTCATTGTAGTCTCAGAACTAAATCAGTTAAGGGATCTAGAGTATTGAAGGTGATGCTTAACGTGCCTATGGAAAAGAAACCATCAAACCTAATTCTGTATTTTTGAATCTCAACACAGTATCATTTATACCACTAAGTCATCTATATCACTAAGACCTGTTACATCACACAACCAGACAAGCCAAGTTAATAAGGCTTCTTCACACACAACCGGAATACAGAACTGGTTTCAAGGACATATCCTTTCAAGAAAGGAAGGCTTCCCAGCTGATAGATTAGTTACATGATGTATCCTCTACCAACTAGGTATACATCAATTTTAAATTACTTCTGTTCAAATGGAACTTTGCTGTTGACAGTAAAGATGGTCAGTTTTCTTCAGACTTCTCTTAAGTGTCAGTCTCAGAGGTAAGCGTCTACTTAGAGCTCGATTCAAGAACTGGATTTAGGATGCTACCTGATCTTAGCATGCTCTTCCAACTGCAGCTGAGGACTCCATTCACACCAGGCAGTAGAGAAAGAATTTTCCTTGTCTGAGACTAGTACCAACTGCAGTCATTAAAGTCAAAGGTTCCTGTAATGCCCCCTTTCCCCAAAGGGGAATTTCTTACCTGTACTGCTCCTGCTGATAGAGTTCAGCTACAATGGCAAGAAGTCGACTGATAAAGGTGTCACTGGCATTGTCTTGGTTAGCCTCGGCGGCCAGAAGATTGCATCTCCTTTCTGTATCAACTAGTTTCTTCTGCAGCTTTACATACTCCTGGCGGAGAAGCATCAGGTGCTTTTCCAGCTTGGCCACCTCCTCTGCAGAGGCACACAGTGTTACTACGAGACTGAAACATGCACACCTTTGTTTTGCATCTGAACATAACTTAATCCTACAAGCACATTACACATCTAGTTTAATCACAGAACACTCCAGTATGAGTCTCTCCTCTTCCACAGTACTTTAGCATCTCACCCAACATTAAACCTTTTATTTTATATCACTGCTAGCCATAAACACATTGAAAAATCATCAGAACACAGTGATAGAAGCCACTTACAAAGCAAGTTCCCAAATCAGTCAGGAATGTCATAAGCTTTCTAAAACCATGGTAGTCAATGACAGTGGGAATTATGGTGGGGTAGGGGGCTAACTAACTCTTACCCACTTTTTTCAGTGTAGTTCAGGTACTGTTTGACTTCACAGCTGAGGCATCAACCACAAGTGAGCATTAGAATAGTTGCTGATGTACCTTATCTACCTCAGAGTACTTAACTGACCTGTTCAGAACTCCTCACAGTCAGCTAAGAAACTGCTTAAGAAATAGCCACAGTGGAAAACAGATTCTCCCCAGAATCTGTGTTTTAAAAGCTAGCCAAAAATATATAAAACTACTTAGTACTGGCACACACACATTCCTCCATCGGAGGCACTGCACTGACAAGACATTGCTAACAGGGGCAGGTCCACGGTGGCTATTTCAATTCAGGAACAGCACAGCAATAGCACCTGGGAATCTGACCCCTGATCAAGTATTTCCATCCCATTGCAGCACCCACTTTTCCACCACACTTAAATGGTCACTCCACAACATGTTGCAGTAAGTTAGTTCACTGAACTCAACCCAGGCCACCCGTATGAAAAACCTCTACTTCACTGCTGGATGGAAACATCTGCACAGGTGCTTAAGAGCAGTCCAACTCATGAATACTTATTTATGGATTAGTTGCACAAATGTGGTGTTCTATCATTGTGCTTAATTGATTATTCCCCCTCCCCCCCTTCATTAATTTTCCAAGTAAGGTACAAATCCAAAACCAGTCCTAAACCGAGAGGGGCCAGGGAGGAGAAATTTTGAAGCTAAGCAACAATTTCAAGTGGCAAAGTTCCTACAAGGTTACTCCCCACCAGCCAGGAATTCATCATTCAACAATTTTTCTCAAATATTTACTAAATGTCACTACTACAAACAACAAGAAACTGAGCTCTTTAGACCAGTGTTTTCTTCTTGCTTCTGCAGAGAAGTTCAGCAGCATAGCTGACCTTGGCCTTGCTCCAACACAGGTCCCCAGGGCAGAGCATCCATCTCTAGCTCAGCTGCAGACAGAATGCCTCATTTTGTCTTTCCTCTATGGACTACTGCAGCAAATGCTCTCTCATAATTTTAACTTCACAACTACTGTAATGGATAAACAGAAGGTAATTTACTCTATTTTATTCTTCAGTTAATACTACTTAAGCAGGCTTGGCAGTGTACCTCCTTCAGTCTTATTTAGCTTTACCCTTTAAAAGTTAATAGATACCATCTCCTTTGGGATACTTTCCTTATTCTATTGAAATGCACTGCTTCAGAACTGCGCTACCAACACCACACTGGCCCTCAGAGGGTTTGAAATTCTGCTCTGGTCTTTCTATCTAAAGATAAATGCAATTTTGTTGTTCCCAGAACTAGAAGGACATGTTTCTGCAGCAACAGCTCCTTCCTGACAGATTCATGTGTTGGGGTGGCACAAAGCAAGCCCCACTGTTACAGCAGGGAGAGCAAAAGTCTGACAGCAGCCAGGAGTTATCACTGAAAGACAATGAAACCCACGTCAGAATTTCATGTATGACTGCCACCACTGTTCATATGGTGAGATTTTTAGGTGCCATACAAATTCAAACGCTAGGAATAACAAGGTGCCTGCTGAACCTCATAGCATATATCATCTTAAAGAAATACTACATCTTCCAGTCAAACAATGAGAGTGTGAAGGTGGGAATAAAGAATCAGTACCAGCAGGTAACATATCAAACCCTGTCATTTTGCCAAAGTCAGCTCATTCGCTCTGAATTACTCTGAAGTCAAGAGGACACAATGCAGAATTAGCTTAAACCTTCAAACAGCAGTAGCTTAAGCTTTATGCTTAACCGACAATAAAGCTTGTTACTGCTCCTTCCAGGGCAATCCAAGACAATCACTACCGGCAGTGAAAGCAACTCAAGAACTGAAGCTTTGAGAAATCTATTTTCAGATTGACAGCATGCACTTCCTGCAACCTCAGTGAGAGGGACTGATAGGTATTTGCTCACTGTAGGAATTACAGGACTTGCAAAATCAGAGCTTCTCTTATTCTACACAAGAATATGCACACCAGCTGCACAGTAGCTACACTGCACACTTGCAGACAGTATCTGATCTTACAGCACATTTCAAGTGCACATTCAAGACAGTCCTTAAGGTGCAGTTAATCAACATTCACCACAAAAAGCAAAGCCTCAAGTTTTCCCTGAATACTGTTCACCTAAAGAGTAAGAGAGCTGCTTAAAATAAGAATTGCTTCAAAAGAGCAGCCTGCTCCATTTCAACTAGAAGTACCGCCTCTATTCAAACAAGTAGCATCACAACTCCAGGTTTACTATTTACAGTCCTCAATTTTGCAAGGGGGGAGGAGGGTCATAACTTTAAAAAAAAAATACATCAATCTAAAGTAACCATTTATCTTCAAGCTGGCAATCATTTTGACATAATGCCTACTATTGCTAGTCCACATTATGTATAATCATTCAGCCAACTCTCTCCCAAGTATAATGTACAACCACTGCATGCATACACACATCTAACAAAGATCTTTGCATCAAGACACTGAAAGGACAACCTCACTGGAAGATACCAGTAAGTCTCCGGCTAAACATCAATCTGCATGCATCAGTGAAGACAACGCCTGGGTTCAGCAGAGGCATACACAAAGCGACTCCTTTTCTGAGCCCATAGTCCAGGTATAGAGTTAACAGATGGCTAGACAAGAAATGAAAAACAGTGTTTGTTAACAGCTTTCTGGCAGCTAGACTAGCATCTCATGAACTGGCAGAAGTTTACATTCCACATCAAAGATTCTAAAGAGGACTTCAGAAGAGGCTTCTTATAGGAGAAGGCATAAAAGTACTTGAGAGCAACTGTACAGCTGAATCCAAAGAGATAAGTAGGGAGGCAACAGGCAATGGGGTGACAGATAGCATGTACCAAAAACTAGAGGGAGGGTCTAGCAGAACCCTTCACACCCATCAAAAGCAGTCACAGAACCAATATGGATAAACTTTTGTTTACTTATGAAGTGGCCACAAGTGAAATATTCCAGAAAAACACATTATTTCCTTACCCTTCAAGTCAGGTCCTTTGTCCACTGCTCCATACCCTAACCCCATCTCCCCAAGGCTGTACAAGTTACTGCTTTCTTGTTCCTTCTCATTTTTGCACACTTAACAATCTTTACCCTGCGAACCACCCCAAAAGTACCACAGCATACTTCCTGCTGCTTTAGGCTCAGGCATTCATCCAACAATTTTTACCCATGCCTGCATATAACTTCATATTCTCTGGTACCAGTGGTACAGGACTTACAGCAACTACAAAGGAAGCTCGGCTCTTGTCTTTATAAACTGTTCAATCAACTTGTAGCTAGTAATTGCAATAAATCTAACTCAGGACTTCTGTACACAAATGCAACACTTCCATAAGAAAAAGCACTCAGCTTCTGAGCAGATGACCAGTATGACAAGCTCCCTTGCTTAATAAACCTTCACTTTTCAGCTGACTCTCCAATACCATCAGTTCTAAACTACAAAGTGTTGCTGCAAATGGGTACTTTGTTTGAAGGGACAAAATGAGCCCCTCTGCACAGATACCATAAGGAACTGAGTGGGCAGTGCTACAACTGCAGCTTATTACTCCTATTCATGCAGAATCACTCACTGGTCATGTACCTTCTTTAGCCAAAAGATCAGAGAATTACTTGAATTAGAGAAGAATCTTTGAGAAGTACAGATGCCTGAAAGTGGACTTGGATTAACTGCAGGTTCATTCTGCAGAACAGGACTCTAAGCCAGAGCCTCAGATCTCAGTGGGGAAAGCATCCCCACCTGAAGACAACTTTGACATCAAATGCCCACCAGAAGTGGATCACCAAGGCTTAAAAACAAACCTAAAAGGCTGGTCAGCTAAATATGAAACCGTGGTATTTCAGCACGCAAAAAGTCAGGAGCTGCCCTAAGGATTTTATTAAACCAGCTTGATTACAGCATCCTCTCAGTTGATGCATGCCAGTAGATCAGCATCTGCTACATTGTAGTTAATCTTCCACAAGTGGTTTTAAAATTCTACCACTGTCTGAGAGTTGCTCTCCAAGAGTGGAAGGCTGTGCTTTTCAGACTGGAAGTCAGAGCCCTCATTTCCTGCGTAACTTGGGGCATTTTAGCTCAGTTCACCAACTCCGTTTCCTCCAGGGAAGAAAAGAGGAAGCTTCTGTCTTGCAGGAAGGAGTAGGACTGTAAAAAACGAAGCGTTTTTTCAAATCCCATTACCTCAGTTAATTTTGAAACGGTGTAATTGACAGCCTCCAAGCAAGAGCAGCACAGTCTAGGAGTCCTGCAGATCTCACCGGAGCCCAAATGTGACAAAAGGGGCGGCAACAGCAGGTGCCCGGAGGCTGCAGCACAGCCCCCCGACACTGCAGGAGCTGCCGAGCGGCTCCCACGGCCGGTGCCGGGGTCCCGCGGCCCCACAGCCCG
>JAVJGI010000001.1:104448132-104476957 GCA_035590275.1 Ibycter americanus | reverse complement strand
TGAGGGGCCCCCGGCTGCGGCACTCCCGGCTGCGGGACTCCCGGCTGCGGGGCCCCGCAGCACGCCGCGGTCGGTCAGGGGATGGCCGTGCCTTCGGCTCCTGCACCTCCCGCTGCTGCTTCAGGCAAGGCTCCCGGCAGCCGGAGCTGTGTCCGGTGGGTAAAGAGCGTGGTTCAGAGTCGAGGCAGTGACAAGATCTTTTTTGCAAGCCCTGTGTACTGCAGAGCCGGCCCTCGGTGGCTTCATGGCTCCTGGTCTTCCCTGCCTGGGTGCAACAGCAGTACCAAAATACACTGATCCAGTGGCAACACGTTTTTGTTTCAAGAGCAGATTTCAAAGAAGTGTTTGAACACATTATTTTTGTTTTGAAGTTTTGAACACAGTATTGCATTAGACATAATTTTCTCCTGACTTCACCATTAAGTGATCTTTGAAAAGTTGCTCTTAACCTTAAGTTAAAAACCTTAAGTTTTCTGTGCCTGTGGGATAGAACAGCAAAACCAGAGCGCAAGGGCCAGCCCTCGAGAGTTTCCAGACACAGCATCAAACACAACCCGTCTCATTTTGCACAGCTGGGTGACAAACGTGCACCTGCTACCTAGCTAACTTACACCACGGCTTCCCGGGTGCTACTGATCATTCTGAGTAACTGCGAGGAAACAGTTATTACTGCTTGATCAGATTTAGCCTTGGTTGAATATGTAACAAGAGATTGGATTGCAAACTGCTACCATGTTTTGCATCTGGGGAATCGGCAACCTCCTCTTCTGTCAAGGATTTGCCTGGGCAGGAAGCTGTCTTTTTACAGCCTCTCGTTTAAAACCCAAGCACATCCTGATCTGGTTTGAAATCACTTGTACACGCTTCTGAAGACACGCAGAAATTGTAAGACTTGTACTCCTCTGCACTGCGATGGCACCGTACTGCACCAGATGGTACAGACGCAATAAGAAGTCCACACCCATCGACCTACTAAAGAAATTAAATACACTTACAGTCACTTCAGAACTAATGTTCTTCATTTATTGATCATCTAGTTTCAATAAGCATTTTCTAGGCATCACAGCAGGAAAGAATTTTAGCATGACAGCTGAACAGCCCTTCTGATTTTTACAGAGATCTCTGATGTGTAAGTGGCAGCATGGAGAAATAGAAAAAAAGGAATTAGGATAGCCATACTACTTTGATATTTATTTAAATTCCATGCTTTGCTTTTCCTTTCCCCCAGTGATGGAGCATTACCTGGAAAGGCCACCATGCACTGGGGGGTAAAAACAGCACAAGAACTCAGCCATGGTTACAAGCCTCCAGAGCACTAGAAAAAGTGGAATTGATCATCCAGTATGCTGCCAGCCTACATAAACCAAACCAGATACAAGATCCTGGTACAAGTGAAACTAAGTAAGAATGCTGGGGTTTACTCGATTTTTCACTACTTGTATGTACTGCATCTCTTCAACGGTGTTCCTATCCTGAGGCTAAGCAGAAATTTCTGGTTGTATCAGTAACCGTCATAGCCAGATCCCTTTCATGTGTGGGGCAAGAATAAACACAAAGCCAACTGTGATCAGAGAAAAGTTAAAATAGGCCATCTCCATGCCCGCCAGAGGCTTTTTATAACCTGGACATTTGGCACCAGACACTCAGCTGCCTCTCACTAGGTCACTGGGCATTAGCCATACCTGCAGCTCGTAAGTCTCAACAGCATCCCGCAGTTAACACTCCTTCCTTTGGAATATCTGGGTCGTGTGGAATTGCAAACCATCTGGGTAAGCCAAACAGAAGTGGGTTTATATTTGAATCATTTACAAAGAGGGGAACCAACACTGCTGTAGAATGAACAGTTCTTCCAATACCACTGATGCAAGACTAACGTTTCCAGGCCTACCCCTTAAAGAACAAGCAAGCAGCTCTTCTAGAGAACAAATGAGAAAAATAAAGCTTTAAACTATTTTGTGAAGTTTACAGATGAGTCAGTTGTGAACTGCATGTGCTGCTTAGGAAGACAAAACAGAGAACATTGTTGAACTTGCTGAAAGCAGCAAGTACCAATTATCTTGAATTGCTGCCAGCTCTTTAGACACACTGTGGAAAGAGAAAAGGAAGGGCAGCCCATGGAGGGAAGTCCATTGCTAGGTTTAGGAAGAGTAGCTTCTTCCCAATGTTTTGTTTATGGAAAGAATGGCACCGTGCTACTCACATTCTACGCAGACCCAATGCATATGTAAGTGAAAAAGGGTAGCCAGCTGGTGGGAAAGAAACCTCCTCTCAAGCAATTTTAGACAAGTACGCAAACAGGAACTAAGATCAACTGTTGTGTCTGGGCACCAATAGCTCTGAAATACTGCCTGCCGACATGAGCAGGCTATCCAATTAAAAGCAAATTTAACTAATGATTTCGCAAGATAATTATTTACCAAATATGTAAATGTGGACATTAAACACATCTGTATCTAAACCACCTGTAGGAGGAAGTAATACCTTTACATGTAAGTCATCTTCTACTTACTAAATGGCTTTTTTGTCCTGTATGGCTGTCTTGCCACTAGTAACTGTCATCTCCTTCCACCCCAGCCCACCTTCAAGAAACCTGTAATATATGCCTTTTAATATATGCATGTTGCACAGCAACCCGAAATTAAGTCCAGCCAATTAACAAATCAGTACTGAAGCCTTCTTACAAGATGACTCTCTAACACTGGAACTCTTCATTTATTAGTGGTTTACTCTGTGCTGTTAAAAGCTGTGGTAAACCTGTGACAGAGCAGAGAACAGTTAAGTAGTTGCAAGTTTCTTTGGTAGAAAGGTATTTCAGCTAGGCTTGGAAAACTCCTGTTACCAGATAGTCCCAAGATTAGTATTTGCTCACTGGAGGGCCAAAAATGGTTACAATAGGAAGAAAGGTGTGTATTTTGTTTGCTTTTTAATTCTTTCGAGATGAAATACAGTATGTCAAATTCAACAAATGTTTGCTGATGTTATGTTGTTGAAGATGTTCAGGTGAGTTGTGCTCCAGCTGCAGTCACCCTTCCTATTTAGATACTCAAGACAGCCAGTTTGACACATTATTATTGGAAAAAATTATATTTTGGAAGAACTCACTACAGAAGGTGACAGAATTCCAAAAATCAAATTACATGAAAATATACATCGCAATTTTCTTTGTACATTAGGTGAGGAAAACTCTGAAGTAGAAGGCAAAGAATATGAAGGGCCACAGAAGAGAGAAAAGGAGGGAAACTATTTTTGATACCAAACCCAGAAGTTAATCATTTGAAAGCCTACAGATGTGCATGCTTGAACTCAACCTTGAGAAAAAACAAGCTTCCCACACACACACCCCACCCCACAAACAGGCAATGAAAAAGGCAAAAAAAAAAAAAAACAAAAAAAACCAAAAACCATAAAAAGCAGCTCATTCCTATCTTGGACTAAATTAGTCAACTGAACTTCCAAATGAAAGCACTCAAGTCCCTTGGAAGTCAAAAATCCAGCAGGCTGCTCAAGGGTGCTCCATGGCCAGTTTTATTGCTATACCCAATCCAAGAAGTATGTGCAATTGGGTTTAAAAAAGGGGTGGGAAGGAGAAAAAAAAAAAAAGCGCACCTTTGAGACTACAAAGGTCATCATGTAAGAAGACACAGTAATTGATAGCAAATCCTTTCAGGGTTTAATTACGAAAATTTTAAGTTCTGATGGGGGAAATAAAAGGGAGCACACTTCCAAAAACCAAAATAGAGATACTAAACTTTAATAAGCAAGAGATTTTAATTAAGCCTCAGTGGGTCAAAGGAAAATTAAAGGGGGGGGGAGGGGGGAAAAAACCCAAAACAACTTTATCCTAATTGGTTTTAGTTTGACATGCTTCACAAGTTGTTGTGTTTTTTGTTTGTTTTTTTTTTTAAACTGATAGGAAATAATGAACAGGGAGAGAAAAACCTGCTAAAATCTTTAGAATTTACACAATTCTATTCCTAACTACAGACAGCATTATTTGGTACAATGTGTATTTGTGGATGTACATGAACAGTATATATATTATCCGGATCATGTTGTGCTATGTACACATCTTTACAATTCTTCCTGAAGGTTAAAGCAGTTCATTAGATTTCAAAATGCGTAATCATCTTGTGTTGGCACTTGTTAGGCTCTTGTCAGCATTGATAACTGGCATGTTTTATTGCAGCCCAGTTCCAGCCAGTGTTTGCCAACTTGTTAACAACAGAAGTCCAGCAATAGGTGGGTAGAGTGCAGGAAAAAAAACAGTGCCATGTTTCTCAATTGGAGACCTACAAAGAAATCACAGGTATTAAAATAAAACCCCTCACCATCCTCAATTATTTTAAAGATGTTAAACAGTGTTTCAAGCACAATAATCATTACTTGTTCAAGAACTTCACATACCTCTGAAGAGAAGATGCATAAAATTCAAAATCATCACCTGAGAAAGACTCGAGTTAGTTTAGCATACTGTGTTTCCAAGCTCAACTACCAGACTTTCAGGCTCCTGTTACTCACGTTGCTTGTCAAGTGCATAGTGTATAAAAAGTTTGCTTATTCACACGTAGTGCTAAACACTTGTAGATTTATCACTGAAACTTTTGTGCATCACTTACTGTGAATGATGGATGCTGCTTCAACAGCGAAGTGCAGTACAAAATGGCATAGCAGTGTTTCATTAAGCAATAACACCACAGCTATCAAGGCAGCCTGTGCTTGTTTGAAACCAGCTATCATCCAATTCATTGCCCATCACTTACTTAGGAGGAGTCACCAAGACTTAGAAAAGCTGTCGCCTTCCAAAAAAGCAATAGAGCCGATTACTTAAGTATTTGTCATGAGCAAGTATTTGCCATGAGCATTGTTTCACTATGGCCACGTTTAACATGGCAACAGAGCCGAGGTTAGTTAAGGATACTCTGGAGTGTTACTCACAGTTACTCCCTTTCCCTAAGACAAAAAAACCAAAAACTGTCAGCTGCATTAACAATCCTTACACTTTAGTTACAGGCAATTGTACAAGACATTCAGTTTCTTTGCTTAGTCTTTTGATGAACATTAAGCAGTTTTCACGCTCTCTCTATATTGGAGCAAGTTCTGTTCAATCAAAGCATTTCTGCAGATAAGAGACACTGCAGTACTAGTTTGTCACAGATGGAGCCTTCCCCCAACCCCCACAATTCTTACAAGAGCCTAAGAAAGGAAATATCTTCTGTACAACCACGGTGAAGAAAAACTAACTAGCAGGAGCATTTAGCAAGCTGTTCTAGTTGTTCAGACAGTACAATCCCTCTGAAATACATGCAGTGCCATATTTCTTTTCCCCCTGCCCAAGTTTTGTATGCTGAAGCTAACTAGTACATATGGTTTTGGGCTTCTCCAGCCAAATAGGTCAGAGTAGTTTATTCGCCAAACCAACCACTAAGCAAAGGCAGCTTCAACATGAAGCCCTGTTTTGCTTTGGAAAGCAAGAGTGGGAAATTATTAGCTAGTTGAGGAAATTTTTCCTTGGCATAGCAAGGTTAAAGTGACCAAAGGCCAGGTATTTAAGGGCCATGTTTTAATACAGAGCTTTCTACAAGAGTTTATGGTAAATAAAAAAAAAGTCCCATTAAAACCAGGATGGGATTGTTCAAATTAAAGTTATCTTGAGTCAGAAGCTTGTTTTTAACAGGGCAGCATAAAATGCAAATATCAGTCAGCTACTCTTAGGTTAAAATTTGTCCAGGCTCTCAGATATGCTACAGTTCAGTTTCCACACAGAGTAGAGTTGTTTTTCTGAAGCTATTTCTGAGCCTTCCTCAGTAAAAAAGTTTTTTTGAACTGCTGAAGAGAACACCACTTTTCTTGATATTATTGATGGATAATATCTCAATTTGATCTTTTCTGATATGCTAGTCAACTTTCTATTAAAATTCCCACAAATACGTGAAGCAATCATTTCCAAATGGTTCCTAACAACCTCACTGAAGTCTCATTTAAAACCTACATGCAACATGCCACCAACATCTGCAAGATAAGCTCCATTATATATATGAACTTGAGATAGCAAGACAGGATGCTTTTAAGATTTAAACAAGTGTTCTTCACAATAATGAACATGAAAAGAATCATTACTCCCTTCTCTTACAGCTCTAGTATCCCCTAAGTGCTATTAATAAAGCAGGATGAATACTGTTTAAGAGAATTTCAGCTTCTGAACAGCATAAATGAAAGAGTACTAGAGAAGTTCCCCAATCTTGGCTGAAAGGGCTGCTACTGCACTTGAAAATTCTTTTCATCTTTAGTATTGCATACAGCCAAAGAACTCCACTGAGACCATGCAGCTGAGAAGAAAGGTTTGGGGTTGGTGGGTTTTTTTGCTTTTGAGAAAAAAAAATTAACTCAGCAACACTTAATCAGAAAATCCTCAACTCAGGTAACTGACTTGTCTTTAGAAGGATACTTACCCTGAAAAAAGTGAAGCTACTAGCTGCTGAATAAGTGTCACTCAAAAGCAGTTTCTTGGCTTTTTCTTACACAGCGGGCAACTTTTCTTTTAAATTCTCCGTTTCTGTCTTCTCTCCATTCTTTCTGCAATTGAATAGACAGCTTTCAGATGTCAATGCTATAACAGCGTACAAGTTGTAGGAAGACTCTTGGCATTTGTGTTTTCAGACATTAGCCATCTAGTCAACACCTAAATTTGCTTACAATCATGGAGCTAGTCACTGAAAAACTGTGACATTCAGAACTTCTGAAAGCTTTCTCTGGGTTTCTGTGCAAGCTGCTCACAAGACAGTGAGGACGTGGCCTTTTCCCCCCTTGGATTTTAGGCATTCTCCAAGACTAACTTGGTGGCTACCAGTATTTCACAATGTCTAGGCTGACATCTATTTACTTCAGCCTGCGAAGTAGCAGCAAACTCAAACTGTGGGCCACAAGATATTGCTATGGGGTACAGAAAGTGTCTTTAACTATGGTGATGAAAAAAGGTACACAGCCACTGTGGACCCAGCAGTTATTCTGAGATTTTCAAGACAGTTTCAACTCCCTCTCAATTTAGCCAGGACGCTCCAGGATAGAAATACAGAAGTCACAATACTCAGAAGAGGCACAGCAGTGTCCTTCCAAAGAAAACACCCGTAGTTAGACACGGCTGCAAGACACCGGCTCCATAAGAAAGACCTTAATGGAATACTGAGCACACCTATGGGGATGGTCTCTGTGACAGGTATCCGATTGCAGAACTGCATAGATGAAGAACAAAGATAAAGATGAACAGGAAGCTAGGCAAGCGGTAACTCTGAACCCAGAGACGTGCATACCATGCTATCACAAAAACCCATACGGAAAAGTGCAGCCAGTTTTAAGTTTTCTATACCAGCCTCATGACAAGCTCAGATGAAAGCATAGGAGCAGATACAATTAACTAAGGCTGACATGTTGGGTACTGCCTTACAGTTAGGCAAGAAGCGGTGGGAAAATATGAAGAACGCCTTATTTCATGAAATAATTTCTACAGTTCTTAGTTTTTGATATAAACAATATATTCTTACTGCAGGAGTGAGGGCAGGGGTTAAAAAAACCCCCACAGTTTTATCTGAAGCAACCTAGCATGCAACACCTTTTTACTCCCTACTTGGAGTGAAGGTTGTGGCACATTTAAGTGAAAAAATATTAGGATAACTGGCATATCCTAACATTCACCACCCCCAAACTCACCTAACAAGTCAGCACATTGGAAAGCCCAGCATCATCTTTGCAGTGAAAGCACAAATAAGGCTACTAATTAATTTGTTCTTTTTCAGCAATTAATAGAACCAGCATTTGGTTCCTTGGATTAGGACATAGGACAGCTTACACAAGATGGCTTAAGGCCAAGAAAAGCATTGAAATTGTGCCCTCCTAGCTTCAGATTCTTAGGTTTTGTTTCTAGTTCTATGAAGCAAGTGTTCAGAACTGAATAGCAAGCAAAGTTTCCAATTTGACAGCAATCTCTCCAAAACTCTTAGGTCATGAACTGCTCTATTTGCTTCCCACAATATCTATTCAGGCTCCTGTCCCTCATTTTTCTCCCACTCCAAGGCAGTACTCCAACATGCATAGTTCATTTTTCTAGGAAGCAGGTATATCTCCTGATCTCATAATGCCGTGAACTTTCTGTAACACTTTATTCTCTAGACTCACTTAAAATTGAAACTTAATGAAAGCTGACAAATTATCTTTTAGCAGCCACCAATTACTGTTGCTGCAGTAAACTTGTACTTAGTAAACCAAGAAGAAGACATCTTGATCACAGCTCTGAATAAAGCACATAAGCTGCTGATTCTTCATTACCCTGAAAAGTACATTCTGGTTAACACGAAGAGGATGCAATCTACAGTCCATCAGGGATGCTAAGCTGCTCAAGCAGCACATTAAGTTTAAAAGTTACTTGAAACATCTAATAACACAATCAGAAAAATAGTTCCTAACATCCCAAGTGATGCCTCAGTACTCTTCACAGTCAGACTTGGATTTAAGTTTTTGTTCTTTGAAGCTGGACTAGAAAATTCTGTTTCTTTAAGACGTTTTCAACCTCTACCCTAAGATTTAGAAAACTATGAATTTGTTTACCTAACATCTCTCTTGAAGGAAAAAAAAAAAAAAAAAAAAAAATTATCCTGAAGTAACCAGCAGAGTAGGGCACAGTACAGAAAGATTAAAAGGCTTGTGACACTAGGAAGGTGACAAGCATAGCTAAAAGTATAAGCTTTCTCCAGTGTTAGGTCAGCTACATTCAACATACATGAGTCTGTAAACTGAGGAATTCTAATTCTACTTTTAGCATTTCATTAATAACTTGCTCATTCCAGTGCTCTCAGGTTTGCCAGCAGAAAAAGTCCATGTGTCCTAGGTAATTGTTTCCACCAGTAACATGACACAAGAAGGGGAGGGTCCCACACTCAAAACAACATTAAATAAGGGAATTCTTCACTACAGCTTTTTGTGTTTGTTTTTCTTCCTATTAAGTTTGTTTCACATGCGACTTCCCATGACGATTTTTCAGCAGAGCTCAAGCACCTTTGGAAATACTAATAACATAGTAGATCAAAGGCTTCAGGAAACTACACTCCCACCTACTTGGGGAAGGTATAGCTAGCTTGAGAGGGCACGTTAACATTCTTCTAGAAAACTTTGCATCTTCTGATTACTATCTCCATCTTCCTCACTCTCCCAGTTAAAAGACCTAGAACTTCTCTTTTGTGAGAGGACTGCATGTATTAGTCACTCCTGAACTGCAATTCCAGAGTAATTCAAAGGAAAGTATGTTGGTGCATCTCAGATGAATGGGCCTGTAGTCTGTGACCCTACTCCCCTCCAGAACTGAGAATTTTTTCCCTGCCCACCACAAACAGTTATTAGTCTAATTGTTATTCTGTTAGCTATTGGCTCTCTAGAAGAGCTGCATTTATGTGTTTATACACCCACACAGAACAGGCCATGCTCCCGAAACACTTGCATGAAACCCTTGCATCTCACTTATGACAGAACCCTTACTGTAGATCTACCCTGGTCCTCGACTATAAAACCAGCCTTTCTTTCTCACTTAGCCAGTCATTCTCATCTGGGACAATACTTCCTCCAGAGCTGGAGGCCAGATGCCCAGTGAAGCTTTCTCAAAGCACACACCTACACAATCAAACCTACTACTTTAATCCATGATCCAGGAAGACTGCTGTAGAGAGGTGGATGCAAAAAATCACAACATAATTATACTAAGGGACCCCACCACATTTTTGCCTTCCATTCAAATCGATAAACTGTTAACAGGTTATATAATTTCCAAAACAAAAATTTTGGTGCATTGATACTAAGAACCAAAATAAGTTTCCAGAATACGTTAACTTCTGCAACTAAACTTAATGGCAGTTGTAACCGCTATGTGTATATAGCCACACAGGATTCTGCAGCTAGCTTCCTTGAATTTTTTTAAGACTATAGAAGCTGAAGTTTATCCATTAAGTATCTCTGTGCACAAGTTATTTACTTTAAATAAACGCATTATTGCATAGAGAAATGAAACCACTGCCTCTGAAATCTGACAGCATCTTTCCTTTGCAATGTATAAAAAGTTTCCCAGGCCTAACTAGTAATTCCGTTTCACAACATGACTGCTCTTCCCAACAAAAAGGTATCCTTAGCCTGTGATATAAAAGGTTCTTCCAAAAGTTACTGTACTGTTTGTCAAACTAGAAGCAAAACTCCATTGCAAGTTTAGATTTCTACGCTGAAGACAATTGGCAGACCAAGAAAAATCTTACCGCTGCATCAACATTAGCAGGAGAATCACCATTGGGATCTGCCAGCATAGAAATAACACTAATCATTATAGTTTCCACTGTGTGAATGGGAAGCCAGCGTTCCTCAGGTTTTTCATAGCCATATTTGTCTTCTCCAGGCTCATGAAGAATTGAAATGCAGACATCACCATTCTTGTCAACTACAAAATAGAACAAGGCATATTTCAGTAATGAACAACATGCTGGCATATCTTCAGGATAGTTATGGAACTGTTAATCTTCACTCCAGCTAGTCTGAAAACATGTTACTGAAGACACTTTATTAAAAAAGGAAAGTAATTAACTATTACAGAACTCAGTATGTAATAAATAGGGCTTGGTGGAAGTCTTACTATGCCTAGACTTCTGGCAGAGAGGACACATGGGGAGGAAGAACTTAATTCTAACATCATGCTGCAGCTTTGAAGACTATTTAGATAGACTTTCACTAAAACTTTTTCTGTTAAGTTCAGCAAACTAGAGTGGCTTTTTTACCACAGCAACAGCATCAGCTGGATATTACTGCAATATATCAGAATATGATCTAAACTGCTGGAATTAGAAACTGCTTGACAAGTACTCTGATATTTCCAGAGCTAAAACTGACACAGTATCAAAATATTCCCTCTGTCCCTTATGATGGGAGCACTGTGCTCGTCTCCTCCCAGCTTTCAACATCTACTACTTCATTAAGGACTTCAGAAACTGAAGAGCATTCTTCCTTCCCAGTAAAAACCTTCTTCCATTTTATTTTACCTTCCCATCTATGTCCAGCAGCCCATAAGCAAATGAAACATTAGCAGAAGTCTTCTTTGGAGGGACTCAAAGATGCTGTTATTTCCTTTCATGCTTCACCAGAGAAAGACAACCTTGGGCCTTCTATACTGAACTGCCAAGTTAGTAATATTAAGATGAACTATTTGACGGTATAACAAAAGGCAGCTATAGAAGTCACATCCCTCCTCAGACCAGAATTCTGCACTTCAGGGAAAAAAAATCATAAAAAAAAAATCCCTGAACAGTTATCAAGAATTCAAGAAGCTACTTTCAGTAGCTTCTGAAAATACTTTAGGAGCAGTGTCTCAGAGCAGCACTATTAAAAACTCTGCCACAGTTATTACTTCTTTATGAAGTGAAGATGGCAAAGTAAATGCAGAGTTTCATATTTCCAACATGAACAGAAACGTATCCATTTGTCTTCACCATATTTTAGTTCTCAATGGCAAAAAGAAATTGAAACTTTGACATTTCTTACCATTCGGATGCCAGATTTCTGTGATGAATTTCATTTTTGGCGGCCTCAGCGGATAGTCTTTTGGAAAAGTAAGATGAGCCTTGAAAACACCACCTTCACTGGGGAATCAAAAATATCTTAGTAGAGTTTCTTGCAAGCTTAAGCTGAAGACTGGAACTTACTGATGTATCAAAAAGCTCTAAGTTTACCCCTCACACAGATTAACATCATGTTAGTAATTAACGGGTACCAACATTTCCATATGCAATGCGAAGAGTTTCCAGATTGAGATCCTTTCACAAGATACTACCAGTTTCCCGATACTGTATCTTTTTTAGGATTAGGATGATGTTCCAGAGGGGAAAAACCACACCAAAAAAAAAAAAAAAACCAAAAAACAAAAAAAAAAACACCACCTGCCAAAGAATGCAGCATTTGGAACTACAGCTTACATTTTTCCTCCCAGTACATTTATTGACAGAAGAAAAAAAAAAATTGCCAATAAGTCCCCTTCCCAAGTACAGCCCAGTTTATTTTCCTCCTTCAGACACCTCAGTCCTAATTTCTCGGTATCAGTCTGCAGCAGTGAACCTCAGTGAAAAGTAGCAGAAATATTTATAGTTGTGCCTACAGCATTACTTTGTAAAAAGACTTCCTATACCACCATTTCAACACCAAGCTAAAGGGACTCAGACATGACAGTGAGGTGTTCTCCATTAGTTACTCACTAAACTGGAAAACAATATTAAACAAGAGACATCCAGTTTTTATGTAGAGTTACAGGCCCATATTTAACTAAGGTAACAGTTTGTTGGTTTGGGGTTTTGTTTTGGCAGGGTTTTGGGGGGGGGGTGGTTTGTTTGTTTTTTAATAGCTAGGTTTCCATACCTAGGAATAGTCCCTTCTGCGAGGGATGTGAAGGCCTCTATTAAATGGAAAGCCTTACAGATGGAATACTTTGCTAATCTAAGTACTATAACACTTGCCCCTGTTACTGTCATGTCTTGTAATTGAAGTTTAGAACAAAATTTGAAATGGCAAAGGCAGAGATTACAAAAACTGGAACACAACCTCCAAAGAAGGTGGCACAGACGTGCAGTATGACAAGCGACTCCTCAGGAGCCACGCAGACAAAGTAATTGGTGTAGAAAAGACACAGCTCTTCAGTGCAGGTTTTTTTTCCCTTGTATTTGTAAAGGAGTAGGAGCCAGCATCCAAAGCCCACAGGCTACTGAGAAAGTAAGTTTTACACCACAAACCAGAGATGTGCAATTCTAGCAAGTGTCTCAAAAAAAACCCACAAAACCCCAAACAACAAAACCCACACACACAACACAGACCCAAACCCAAAAAACACTAGATCTAAGTGACTTGGCTCTTAAAATAAAGCAGCTGAAGGCATCTGAATCCACAGCATTCATTTTCCACAAGTTTTAGAAAAGGCAGGCAGTTTCCAAAGAATCTTTGACCCTGGAAAGGGTAAGAATTCCAGAAACACTGGCTTTTTAACTTCGATACTAGCCAAGACAAAAGGAGAGTTAGATTACATTTGTTGATAGCCCCAAACCAGTTAAGTCCTTTCTTTCAACGAGAAAAGGCTCTTTTCCCTTTCTAAAGGAGCAAATCCTAAAGCTACTAGGCTGCATGGCACCCTTGGTTGCCCTTCATCAACTACATACAAATAAAGTTCTTTAATTGCTTTCTAACATATATCCCATTAATGAACTACAGCTGTCAATTAAGGGAATCAGTGCTATTTTAAGCAATATTCCTGATAAAGGGGTCTCTGCCAGCAGTCATGCACTGAGTCTAAAGTCTTCTTCAGTAAACTTAGAATAAAATAGGACCAGGAATGAGACTAAAATTTGAAAATTTTGAACCACCTGGTTAAATTAAATTATTATGTTCTACTGTAATCATAAAATGGATCAGGAAGGAAGGATTCAGTATAATACTACCCTGAAAAGCAGCAACTAGGGACTGGAAGAGAAGAGAGCTTCTTAATCTAAAAAGCCTCAAAACAAGCTCAGTACCTTACTGAAGTGGGGGAAAAGTGCTGTTGCAATTCTTAACATACAAGAAGAGGTTCAATTAGAAGCAGTATTTCTTTACTGACAGTTTTTATAAAATGGCCATGAGAATATAACTGAGCCACCACAAGACTGTCCATAAAGAGGTCAACAGAAGTTGGAGACTTCATCTCATGCAAGACTTGAGAATCACAATATGGTGAGCTTGAGGAGAAGCAAAGCAATTTGATTACTGTGCTGAAGTACTTATTCTTCAGACAGAGGTATACAACAACTTCATGTTGGAACTAAAATTGACCTCAAGTAAATGTCACTAGCCTTTCTGTATCAGTTATTCACTATTGGAACAGCTTAATGAAGGAGAACAGGGTTCATCTTCAAGAGGTACACTTTGACCTCTTCTAGGCACAGAACCTTTTCCCAGGAGCTAGAGTAGATGATCATATATAACCTCTATGAGTGAGAGGAATCATTCTGTTAGCCAGAGGGGGTTTTTTTGTTGGTGGTTGGTTGGTTATTTTGTTTGGTTTTGGTGGTGGGTTTTTTGGCGGGGTGGGGGGTGGTGAAGGGGAAGGAAGGGACTATCAAAAACGAAAACAACCAACAACAACGAAAGAAAACAACAAACCAGCAACTGCACTACATGTGCCAGAGTGCTTCAGGTATATAGCAATGCAAAAATACAGTGAACTTAGAAGTCCAGGAAAAGAAGTTGCTGCATAGTTTTGTGCTCAAGTGTCAGTTAAAGAACCTAGTCCTTAGGATAAAGAAGAAGCTTTTGGAAGCCCACCATGCATGGTTTGCCAATAATTCAAATTTGATCAATACTGAAGTACTCTACATCACACTGGGAAGTTCTCCCATCTCAAACTGACAGGACTTGAGGCTAACTCTACAGTCTGCTGCGGTTTCCCCAACTACATCCCTCCTCAGTATTTTCCTACAGCCACCAGCATGAAGTTGTAATGGCTTAAAATTGTACTATCAGCTAAATCAGGGCCTCACAGCAGTGACAGCAAACAGTAGATTATACTTGCCTTAACGTAAATGCATATGAAAACAGTAGCTGCCTCTAAGTATAACCTATTTGTTCTCACTTCCACACATGTGCAAAGGGATCAGTGTCGTATTCTACCAGTGAAGCAAAGCAGTTTAGAACTTCTACAAAGCAAATTCAGCTGTCGACAGGTATTTTACTAGCAACAGAACAGCATTACCTATCTTAGTCAGTATGAAGATTTAGGTTAACTTCTACTCACTTAGACCAAACTAGAACTAGTAAATCCGAGTTCACTTAAGTTTCTGTATTAAGTATCAGTACTTACTATAGTGTATCTGGAGGACCAATAATAAGGACTTCCCATCGATAAAGATCATTGTCATCTATTAAGCCCG
This sequence comes from Ibycter americanus, assembly GCA_035590275.1. Classification (NCBI taxonomy): domain Eukaryota; kingdom Metazoa; phylum Chordata; class Aves; order Falconiformes; family Falconidae; genus Ibycter; species Ibycter americanus. The sequence goes on along the minus strand of JAVJGI010000001.1, from coordinate 104,461,994 downwards.
CTGAAAAGCCTTCCACTGGATTTTTGTTGAGCTCTGTGTAGGAAAAAGAATTTAAGAGTGACTTTAGGTGTCTATGATATGCATTTGCTGTTTTTGCTCATGTCTGTATACGTGTCCAAAACACCCCATGACTTCCAGTGATTTGGCACCTACTTGATGGCCTTATGGCCTGGGTGAGTAACCTCAACTCCCTACCACACACAACAGCATGCTGCCAGAGCTGAGACCCATAGTCTGACTCTAACACTAAGTACATACTGAGCAGAAGGGCCAAAATAACTCAAAACTGTCAGACACGGTCTCCTAAACTAGGTACCAACAGGTGTATGCGCAAGTCAGAAAACAGATTTTCTACTAATAAAAGAAGCCACGCTGCTTTGTAAGAACCCTGAGGAGCCAGACTGAACTAAAGTCTATCTTTAACTCCAGAAAATGTTAACAGAAGAAAAAAGTCACACTATGTTTTTATTTAAAACTAACATCCTACTTCCCTTAAATGATTTTTTTTTTTTTTTTTTTTCCAAAATATGAAAGCATTTGAGACCTGTGTGCAGTGCATTCTGGAGGTAATGATTTACTACATTCTGAACTACTAGAAGAGAGCGTAGGATATAAACTGTTAATGCTGCTCAGGTTTTGGGGCATTTTATTGTTTCTTTTGTTTCACAGTTTTATTCATCAGTGATAAGCAATACAGGATTCTAAGTTTATAGGCTACTTCATATAGTTACTGCCAAATAGAAGGCTTATCTGGAAATAGCTATGCAGAAGTCAGACCTAGATGTAGACTCCACTGAGTTTCTGGTTTCAGCCTGCTCCAGGAAAAAGCCTATGATTTGGAAATAAACACCTCAAATGAGTTCTGCCTAAAATTCATCTTGGGGCCAGGGGAGGAAGGGGGGGAGCACATCTCTTCACTGATAGCTTTGGGTCAAAAACTAACTTAAAAGCCGTATTGATGCCAAACTGCAATTCTTGATCCAGCATTTCCAACAGTACATACAAAGTCTTTATGGATCTTGGGTGTTTAGGATAGGGGAAAGGGAGAAAAAGTTATTCCTTCAACTGGTCAGTAATTTCCAGATTAAAGCAGGAATTTTTTGTTTTGTTTTACAACTACTACTGCACTTATTTTAAATCCTGTCAGACATTATACAGCCCTCACTACTATATTCCACAGTACAGTTAGTCTACATATTCCCTCTTTGTAAACCCAATAGTTGCACTTTGTGTTCATTTGTATGCATTAGACTTAAGTTCAGAGGTCCTTCTAACGCCCTCAGGTACATGCAGAAGAACTTCAAGTGAGAATGTCATACCTTTATGGAGAAAAGGCTACCATTAAGTCCAAACTGATTTGCCCATAAGCTTGCAATCACTATTTGCCAGTTAAGTTCTCAACTATTTAAAGCATGCTTAAAATAATACAAAAAGAATCAATTCAAGCCCTACACAGAAGACTAAGTCCACACGGGGAAAAGAAAGTGCTCAGCCCACATGAAGGACCAAGGTCCTGAAGATGTAGATCAGGAATACCAACTTAGTTTGGCCACTGGTAATTCAGAGTCAAATTTATCCACAAAGATGACTCAATGCTAAAGTCCCAAGAAATGTATTGGAAGGGCTTTTCTTAGAAGCTACTCAGCAGGGATTTAGTCAGCAAATGAGGGTCAACCATTCACTCTACAAGTTGCAGAACAAAGACTTAGGTATTGATACAAATCAATACGTTTTCTCAAGACCGAGCCTGAAACAAAAAGGTACTATCACAGGTTCTTTAACCAAAATGCAAAGATGCAAGCTTCAAAACCAAAAACTATTAGCATGGCCCCACCTCCACTAAGCAGACCAGTTCTCACCCTCTGGCATCTGTGAAACTTCGTGGAAACAGCTGCATGAGCTTGAGTAACCGTTTCATTTATTTTTAGGTGAAAGGGGCTGAGACACTAGGTAAGCATCTCACATGAAACAAGGACTTCACCAGTCCCTTACTAGCTCCCTACTACAGATATTCCACCACCATGAGATTTTAAAAAGTTCCACCACATCAGCAGTTGAATGTGGTTTTTCATGCAGAATTTTATTTTAAAAATTTGTTTATACCTTGGACAAAAAAACCCATCTCTGTTCAGGACACTTAAGTAATCTTCTGGATATTATATTAGTATTGTAATACAGAATATCCAGCATAACTACTACAGAATTCAACAGAAAGAGTGCAAATATTATTAGAGTATCTCACCTTAAGACTGTCAAACCTTAATTTAAGCCTGCAAAACACAAGTTCCCTCTTTTCTGCACTTCTACAGGGAGAAAAAGGTTAATGCCAAGTTCTGTGTAAACTGCTATACTCAAGCTGCTCATATTTAGCTTCCTTATTGTTTGCTAGTTATCGCTTCCCAGTGATAAGACTGTAAACAAGCCTGCTAGAAGTTAAGACTCTGGAAAATTCAGCATGCTTCCCTCCATCTAAATACATAACACTATTTTTGAGTCCAACATACGCATTTTCTTTTCTATTTCTTGATTCGTGCCATTTCAATTTCTTTTTACATGTCTCAGCCTCCAAATAACTTTTTTTAATCCTTAAGTCCTTTGAAACATTTTTCATGTACTTGTTCCCAATGAAAGCCAGCTCCTAACTCTGACTCATACCCAAGACCCTGCAGCACTATATTGTAAGAGAGCTTGTGAGAAGGAACAAGATTGCTGGATGCCAACTCTTGTAATGCAGAAAATCTGTAAACTGTATACTGACAGCCATTGACAAAAGTGTTCAATTACAGCAGTTATGGAAATGTGCTTAGTGGATGTTTATAAAGCAAGTTAGATGTTACTTCTTTCACAGGAGGTGGCATCGGTCTCTGCTTGTACAACGTTCTAATTTTCCTTCCATGGTAACAACACTGAAGCATAATTCAAATAGCTACTGCTTACACCAATACTTTAACTTGAGGTAAAGCAACGGATATAAGCTCAGGCACCTTCTCCATTAGAGGTACGTAGACTTGCCACAGGCAAGTTAAAATAAGCTTTTCCATCCAGGTTATTTATGCTAAACAACATCAACTAATGGCTGGTTGGCAGACAAAAAAGGAAATCTCAGGAAAGTTTTGTACTGGGACACGAAAATCATCATCCTTGGCTGCTTTACCATGGATAGCTAAGGGCTGCTACTTAGTAAAACTTGCAAACACTGAAGCCTAGGGCTTGGTTTTTATTACCACCCTCCCCCACCCCCCCCCACCCCCGATATAGCCAGTGCTGCATATCAGAAAAGTTAACTAGTGGTACCAGCTCTTGCTCATCTCTTCATGAACTGAGACTCACACAGTAGTGAAACCCATGTACCAAAATCCCAAATGAATAATGCCACCATGGCAAGAAAGGAGCACACACACGCTGTACTCCCAGTCACAGAAGTCTGCTGCTGGGCAGAGGGACTGGTGCCCACCAACCAGAGCCTCTGGTGACACTGACACTTCACCAGGAAAATGAGACACCTGTTCTCCACGTCTGTCACTTCCTACCAGCTACAGGAGTTAACTACTTGCAGCCTGAACAGGAGTCTTCCTAGATGAACACAAGGATGATGAATACACTCCATAAAGCAAAGGATTCAGTTCCCTCCTCCAGGCAGGGACAGGGGGAAACAAGCTCTTGGTGCAGGTCCTCTTCAAAGCCCTGTTGAAGAGCTAGCCTACAAGTCCTAGAAAAGCAGAGAAGTCAGACACCTAAAAAGAACTGGATCCTTCCACATTATTTTCCAAGACTTAGTTTTTCTTTGAGATTTCTTGTTTACCTAAAGATACACTGTACTTTTTAAATGTAAAATGAGTACATTAACACATTTCCATCATATCCACACCTAAATAAGTGCAATTTACTTGCTACTACTATGTATTTCATTCTATGGTTTAGTATTTCTGATAGTTTAATATAATAGAAATTTTTCTTCCCAGAGGAAAAAGAAAATATTCTTACAGTCTCAAAGCAGTTTCAGGTAGTCCTTCACAGCCCAAGCAGCAGCAGCCAACAGCCAACGGAGCACAAACCTGGACAGCAGCCAAGCAGCAACATACTGGGAACAGAATCCTGTGGCTGCTTATAAATTAGACATTCAGTTCCTTTAATCCCAGTCCTGAACCAATACCCGATTTGGGAGGCGAGGAAGACGAAGGGCCCATAATCCAACTGAGTTGTTTTAAGTCCAGAACAGACTTTAATGTTCAATGCCTACCCTCCCACACGATCTGCCAACACAACACAGCAACATAGTGCTCCTTTAGCGGTTTAGCTCTTACTGAAGCAGAACTACAGTTACCATTGCCTTAAACTTGAGCCAACACAGTACCATAAACTGTGCTTCCAGTCTCCGCGTCTAGTTTACACCAAGCTACTGATGTTCCCACACTCACTAAAACTGCCTTTATATAAGCCAAGAGACTTTCACCAATCCAAAAGCAAAAACAGCGTCAACAAAAATGACTAAGCAGAAAGAGCCCCATGGCTACATGTAGCAGCTATGCATGGCATCTAAACTTTTCAGCTTGACGTTTCACCCAGCCAGCCACTGCGTATGAACACTTCAGAGTATTTTAAGCTACGTTACAGTGCGAAGCTTTCAAAAAATATAAACTTCTATATTATTTTTAATAGCAGCCTCTTTAGTAAGTTACACAGTGGTTGAGTTTTGTGCAGCCCATGGATTGAGTCCAGCACAAAAACAGAGACCAGACGGCCCAAGCCCCAGCTAAGGCTTCTGGAGAAATCATCTAGCTGACCTACATGCAGTTCCCAGCACAAGCAGGCCGTATCAGAGCTTTATGTCTATTATACATTAGGCTTGTTTTTTCTTGGTTGCTTTTTGTGAGTCTCAGCACTAGTCCAGGAGCTTCTAACAACTGTACAGACTGAAAATCCTTGTTCTAGAGTGTTCTTCTCTGTATCCCAAGCTGTGACTTCCATATAGTTATACTAATTAACTGAGGACAGCTATGATCTCCAAGATTTTCCTTTCTGCCTGCATGCCCAGCTGTAAGTCTCTGAGTCTAGAAGATTAGGGCTGAGATAATGATAACAGTAACATGATCTCCTTGTACAGATGTATTCCCAGAGCTCTCCATAATATCTACTTTCATCATGTTCCGTCTTGCTCAAGCTCATCCAAAAAGTTCAGACAAAACATAGCATAAGATATGCACACACTTCTGGTAGCCACTTCGGCAGTGACAAATAAGGTAGCAATTAAGACAGAACACTTCCAGTCTCAGGAGGACATTGTAATTATTTTGGAGTGAGGCTGAAGCAGTAAAGAAAAACCTGTCTCAAGAAGAGATTCTACCAATCAGTTCAGCAGCAGCTTTAGGTTTGACGCTCAATTTTAGCCTGGCAACTAATTTCCAGTGCTCCATGCGTCACCCCCTGTTGATAAGGGCAGCATTACAGACTTCTACAAATCTAATTCTCCTCTCAGTTCACTGAATTTGTAGGAAGGGTTGTATAGTTGGCATTAATGGGCAAGTTGCTCACAGAAATCACCTCAGTGCTTTGTGCACTGCTACATCAACATGCTTTGCTTGCCATCTCCTTAGCTACACCTGTAGAAACTTCCAAGGATTTGCACAGTGAAGCATGTTTTGGAAGGATGGAGGACAAGGTTGAGTGTTTGTTTGATTTCTGTTCTTACTCCAGATCAACTTCCTAGCCAGGGCCACAGCTCAGCTCGGTAAACAAGAGGACAACAGCACTAGCCCAAAGTGAAGAGGCAGAAGCTCCTGTAACTGCTGCTGTAAAATGGTACTATAACCTTAATTCACAGACCTGAGAAAATTGACTAGCTAGACTGGAATTCTTTTACTAGTAAGGTGTCACATTATTCTAGACATAAGCTAAGAATCAAGTTTCTTGATGGTCTATGTTCTGTAGCTCCACGTTTGCCTGAGTTGTGGCACACCTGAAGACAGACAGTGGAAAGTTCAGGTTAGCTGTTTAATTGAAAACTGACTCTTAACACACTAACTAGAAGCTCGCAGGTCTTTGGTACTGTCTTGGTTCTTAAGGAGTTCCCCGCAGTCCCTTAAGTCCACAGAGGTGGCCACCGATAGACATAGTCCTGTTCCTTTAGACACTGATCTCAACTTAAAGGTCTCAAAGCCAGCTCCCTCACACAGTCTCAATTAGGCCACAGATACTCAGCTACCAATATGACCTGGCAACCCAGTTTACCTAGCCCACTGTCTGTTCCCATGCACCATTCTACCCCAGAGTCATAAAGACAGGCAAGGATAGAGATGACCTATTTTGAGACACTGTCCTTCTGCAGCATCCTTCATATGTAGAAGCCTTCTGTGTACACACACTCAAACCAGTCCTTTTCCAACATCCCATGTTTACCATACAGAAGGAAGGTCTCTTTCCTCCTCCCCAAGATGTGTTTGCCATTAAGCAAATGCCTGAACTCAGGAACTTAACTAACTGTGGAGTGCAGTGCGCCTACTAAGCCCACAAGTTTTATTTCAAGATGAAGGTGGTGTTCCACTTACTTTCCTGTCCAAACCAGCTTCTACAAAACACTGGAAATAGAAAACATAGTGATGAAAACCTTTGAATTCTGTACTATTGTTCAAAGTTTTGAAGTATTTATGCTTCCAGAATTCAGATTCTCAGCACTAAGTTTAAAGCGTATGTTCAAATACAATCAGTCATGGTGGAATTTTGGTAGAAATTGGGATAAACTGTTTCCTGAGGAGGCCTCTTTGGTCAGATTGCTTGAGGCATGCTGTGCACCCCATCACACTGTAATCTAGCAGTTCCATTTTAACCTGGGTGATGTAAGTTGAACAGGTCTGTTGAAAAATCCCAGTAAGGTCCGAATTTTGAGGGGAAGTGGTATAAGGAAAGGAAGAACAGAGACAGTTAAAAAGATTGGAAGAACCCTGATTCTAAAGTACGTATCTGAAAGGAAGCGAGTGTCTCACCAGGAAACATTCAGTGGTTTGCCCAGTCAACTGCAGCACAGGGCTACATCCATCTATCACACTCCGTACAACAGAAATGTCACCTTCATTTTGTTCTCAGTGTCCAATACATGTTTCTACTCTTCAGAGTCAGACAGGTATTAGGTGGGTACAGGCATCTGTCTGTCTTTGAGACTATCACCCTCAGCCACGTTCAGTAGAGATCTTATCAGGATAAGTAGTTCCTAAGATTCCATGATTATCTCATCCCAAGCAGATGTCAAAAACAGGTCAGATGAATCACACTCTACATGTACTTGTATCTCTCATCTACAAAGGAGCCTACAGAGCTTCAGATGTCAAATTCTAGCAGCTGTATGCAGTAGACAAGTATCATCCTAGGTGCCAGTTGTATTAATGAGTTTAGCATGGACAGAAGGAGAGTTAATTAACTTCTTAACAGCCATTGGCAACTTGCCAACAGACTAAAGCTACAAAAAACTTCTGTCCAAGTACCTTCTGAGCAGTCATATACACATAAGTCACGAAAAAGCACTGTTGAACAGAGCCAAGAGCTCTAGAATGTGTGTGGCTTGCGTACAAGAATAGAACATGATTCTAGGAAATCCACCAGAAAGTCTGTATCACAAGACTATGCCATGGGGAGATGTTAACATCCAAGGAGTTCATCAGAAGCTTTCCTCATCATATGCATGAGTTGTTGTGCAAGTCAAGGACACTTTTCCAGCTTGTTTTCTCTCTTGCTTATAATACGAACAACAGGTTTGTGTATCATAATTTGAGCTACATTGTTATTCAGAATTAAGTAATTTCTCTAAGTGACTCCTGACAACATCACCTTTTAGATCAGCACCAAGTGCAAGCCAGCTGAAAAAAAACCCAGCCAGCTTGACTTACTAGGTGGTGGTGTGTTGACTGCATGGAAATAGGTTTCCCTTCACTAACAATTCACATACAGTCTTCCTGTATGTGAAAGCCTTTACAAAGGCTTTCTATCAAAAAGTCTTTACCATTATTCTAAACCTGTAGAAGCAGTGCTAACATTCATGCCCAGGAGAGCAGTTATTTTTATGGAATCCTATTCCAATTAGATGGCTATACTTAGTGTTCTTAAAAGGTCTGGATATCTGATCTCTGTTCCAGCTGATATGCCTTGGACCTGAGAGCAGGAAGGAAAAGCAAATATGAACATTTACACTTGCAGGGTGGCCTAAAGCTCAGACCTACTAGATTCCCTAAGTGAAAGATATTGCCAAGACCAGTCTACTGACAGATATCCCCACACCACTGAAAACTGAAGCACGCAGCAGGTGCAACATGGTGATAGCACAGGCCTGCATATGGAGTGTTACCCAGATTCTGTTCCCATATGTTGGGACAAAAAGCAGACAGTGCGAGTTTCAGAGAGTCATATGCCCTCATCCTCACCCAGGCCACCTGCTCTTCTTTCTCCAGGCACCTGACTTTGCACGCTCATTTTAGTATTTGGTTAGTTCATACTTTCAGAACAGCAGTCATCTTTCAGTTCGGTTCCACTTCATTAGAACCCAATCTCTACGCTGGAAACAATACTGTACTTTAGCTCAAAACCGAGGAGGTTGCATTAAACAGATTAGAGGGAGAAATTTCAGCAGAATGCCTATTTGAGGCAAACAGGTTTTACCTACCAAGTTCACTTATTCCCAAACTGTTTAGAATAGGGCTTTGGGGGAACTAACAACTTGTACCAACCACAAAAGGGACCAAGTAATCCTATCTTAGTTGAACATGCTTGTACAGTTCCAAGTCTTTCTTGCATTAAAAAAAATCATGAAGAGATACAGAAAAGTCAAGGCAGAATCAGTTATAATTACAACATGTGGTTTTATTTAAAGACTATTCACTCTACTTGATTTATCCCAGATCATTTTTTTTTAAACAAAAATTTATAGCAAATCCACAAATCTTTACAATGTACAGTTCTGCAGTAGATTAACTCTTTAATACTGAAGTTGGAATCACTATCAATCACATAAGGCAAGACATTTTAGTGGGATCTGGGTGATTTAGCATCTGCAAGTAAATATCAATAAAGCAGGAAATCTTCTAATAAAAATATTTTCTCAATAGATATTAATTTTGCTCTTTATTTCACAGGATCTCCAGCAGAATTCTCCCATTCCACTACTCTCTACCAGAACAGAAAGAAATCACTATACTGTCAGATCCAGGTATGTCCATACTTTGGTGTAACTTACAATGCTTTGTTTGGTGGGAGCAGAGAAAGAACAAACTCATAATTTACGGCAAGCTTGGTTCTTTCCCTGAAAGATTAGTAAACTGACCTAGTCAGAGCCAACTGGCTCCGACTATAGCTGCCCCATCAAGGAGTAAGCTTATGAAGCAGGTTGTTATTGCTTCATGCTGTTCAAGCAACTGATTGAGTCATCAAGCCCCTCCATTCTGAGGTTTAGCTAAACCTCACTTTCCAGAACTGCTGGCACGCCTGAATTTTTTTTGCTCTTGTGACTGCTGTCATAAATACTCTTTTCTTTGAAGAGGCAGAGTTCAGGTTATTTCTGCAAGAGGAACATTTGAAAAACTAACATGCACAGCTAGTAAAGTTTGCCACAAGTCACATCCATTATGTTATTTGCAGTGCAACAGAAATCCAGGCTGTTTGTACTGCTCAGCCTCTAGTCACTGTAACACGACATGTGTTTTAGCAATGATGTTATCTATAAAGTCAGCATGAACAAGGTAGCTTTGATAATTCTGTCAACACATCCTCACAAAAACCAGGATTTTCTTATCTGCTATAATAGGGCCCTACACTGCAAGAGTGTTAAGGTGAGTAGTACACACATGCTGTACCTAAGCATCCCAGAAAGCATCAGAGGAACAAAGATTGATGATTATCTAAAAATATAAGAGTCCTTTTAAAAAATATTCAGAGGGATTATAGCATTTTAATCAATACTGAAATTAAGTTTGACATATGCAGGACCTTGGAGCTTAACTATTCAGGATAATATAGAGTATTACTGGCCAGACAAACAGATCTCTCCAAGGAAGCTAACTGGCAGACTGGCATCAACTGGATACTTCAGATCAGTGCCACTCAAATTATTAGCTTGTAGGCAAACCTACCGCAAGCCAGTAAATAGCTGGTACTCAGCTGTAAACAAAGGCTTCTTAGACAACCAGCCACCCAAGAGAGATGCCATCTCAGCTTCTATCTATAAAGTGATCTTAATTCCATAATTCCCTCAGAACTCACTACTCAGATATTTTTTTAAAGTAAGTCCTATGTAATTGCCAAAAATTCAACCAGCTCAACATTACACTGCAAGATTTTTCCACACCAGGAAGTAGAACTTGTTGAACTGTCACACTAAATATTTAATAGTTTTCCAACTTGCTAATTTTTAAGTATGTTTGTTTAAGTATGTGCTTTGAAATAGGATCTGTATACACTTTAAATTGAAGTAATGCCATGCTTCTCACGTTCAAGAAAAATATTAAGTGTGGGGGTTTATGTATCCTAAGTTAGAGAATATTTACAACACAGTATACAACTGGGCCAACAAAGGCATGTTTTTTCCCCTGTTTTCAGTGATCCATGTTTATGTTAAAGAGGACTTGCACTTCTGGTTCCACTGTGCACTACCAACTTAACTGCATGCTCCCTACATGATTTTGCTGGTTGAACTAGACAGGTCTGCCTACTCTAACAAGTCTCTGTGTCAGCAAGGATTTGGCAGAAAGATGAAATAAAAGCATTCAGAGAAATGCCTCAGTCTGCAAAACCCTTGGGCTCGACAGCTCTGGAGACTGGAAAAGAAGCTTTACACTCTCAGTTGTCTCCTGCCTCTTTCTAAAGTGCATAAAGTTTTGGGGCTGTAGAGAGAACAGAGTTTATCCTCCCCCCTACCTCCCTTGGGGAGTGAACTTTGCTAATCTGGTGCTATACCAATCTACATACTTCTTGTTGCCTTTTTCTGGAAGTTCAGAGGTACTTGATTCTTTTAGTTTTTCCTGTACCTTACCCATAAGAAGAAATGGACAGGTCATGCCTTCTATTTCACATTATTACCCATCTGTAACAAAGTGCCTTTCTCCTTAAAAAAAAAAAACCCAACAAAAAAACGACATCTGTAAGAACAAATATGTTTATTGCATTCTAAGATACTTCCAGAAGCTGCTAAAGCTTACAATAATCTTGATTTGAGAAGGAATAGCCATTTGGCTTCACAGATATCCATGGAAAAGAACCTCCCTTCAGCTCTAGCTAGTCAGACTAGCACTCTTACTGGCTTTGCTCGCCAGAGATCCCCAGTCACCACTTTCTTTGAACACTCAGAAAACAAATTAAAACTACCCAAAGTTATGACTATCTTAATTTGAACTGTTCTTGTGCCGAAAAGGGGGCAAACACATGTCAATATAAAAACAGCTACTATACTAATTCCCTGGCGATACAGCTCAGTATTTCATTAGCAAAGGCACTGTGAAGCCACTTAGTATTGGGGGACGGGGGTGGTGATGACACACAAAAAACAACTCACATCTAGCCTGAAGTTACATTTTGTGACCATCATTGAATATCCCTTCTCTCAGAGCATTATCAGCATCCAGAATATGCTGGGTAAGTTGACAAGTGTGTTGTATGTATGGTGCTGCAGTACTAGTTACCTGCTCAAGTTACAATACAAGCCAGCTTGCTCCAGAAAAAATGGAAGTCTGTCTTCATACACTTATTGGAACAACCTGGGATTACATTGTCAAGTTGTGTTCTGTGTTTTGATAAGACCCCTTGGTTTCAAGTCTCACTGACAACCAAGAAGACTTACCAGTTGACCTTCACTTTATCAAAGTCTTCAAGAATTAAACCAACTCATTAAAGTGCTACATGCCATTGACACTTACTTTCCCCATAATGCCTTTATTAAGAACCAAAGCATATGGGAGACAAGAGAAGTAGCCATTCTGAGAACTACTGCTTTACATTCCTTTCTCCTCCTGTCATTGTTTGGTTTTTTTTCCTCTTGGCATTGAAAAGAGCTGTCCAGGGTCTTACCCATTAAAGAATTTGTATATTCCTCAACTGCTCCACCATTATATGGGTTTCAGAGTCAACCTCCCTCCGCTTCTGGATGTCTTGCTCCAAGTCTAACAGCTCCAATTTCAGATCTCTTGTGCTTGAATAACGCTAATTTGACAAGTGATTGATCTAGAGCAATTTAAACTCATTTAGATCACGTAATGCATATCCACTGCCTGTTCGCTGTCCTCCAAAACCCAACTGCTAGGTACAACCCAATGACTCACCACACTGCACATAATGCAAAAGCTACATGTATCAAGACTAAAGTATCAGACCCACCAGGGGCAATAATATCACAATGCTGATTTTTGTTTTGAGATAGAACCAGTAGTGTGGGTGTAAACAAAATGGACACATTGGAGCAGCTGAGACTTGGAAGGAGACAGCCAGCAGTAGGGAAGGAAGATCAGACATCATGAAGCTCTCAGTCTCTGCATTGCGACTTCAAGTAGCCTGCCATCAGAAAAAGCAATGTCAGAGTGTAGTTTCAGCTCAGTTCAAACGTTGCTTAGGTTATCACACATGGAAGAAACTACTTTCTTTCTCAAGACAGTTACTCCAGATAGGGCTTTTGAAGAGTTCAAGACCCTTCTTCAGTAGACACCACACACTTAAGTATGCACACTCACATTCGCTTTTAATACTGCTTCAGTATTTTTTTTGAATACATGTAAAAGGATACCAAAGTCACTAATATTACATAAAACACAAAAGGAGTTGCATGTTACATGCAAATGGTTGCACTCCTTGAGTCAGTACAGTTGAGTCAGTACCAGTAATAGTGGCAACTGGAAAAGCGTCCTAGTTTTTACCATTACACAAGAGGCCTTCAGTAAAGATTGAGCAGAAAGGTAGACAGAAGTCAACCCCCAAATCTAACAGTCTACTTGCATATCCAGCCAGCCTGTGCTTAGAGAAGGTCTTAAGACATCACAAGACAAGAAAAAGAAAAAACAAACCACAACTACACAACAGAAGCTGACAGTTAGTACTTTTTATCAAGTGGCTTCAGCTAAATGTTAAGCTTTCTTTCACGGAACACAATTAGTCTGTTAAAAAAGAAACTCCAGACAGCCACAGAACTATATTAGGTTACCAAATGTTCATTTTTATCAAGTTAGACAGCAACTATTCTACATTATTGCTTCCTTAGAGGGATCATTTATAGGGAAGAGAAGCTTCACATCAAATCCAGTCCAGAGCTCCTGTAGTAAGCTTATACCTACTGTTATTAGCATATGCAAATGTGCAGACACCTCACTGAATGTCAGTAACAATTTTAGTAGTTACTAAGGCATTTAGAGGTGCATGCTTATGGTTAGGAGTGCAGCCACAGTACGTATGAGGTTTTTGGTTGTTCGTTTTTTTTTTTTTTTTAAGGATGTCACCTTAAGGGGGTAAAAAAAATCCTGTGCTAATTGTTAACGACGTTGAAGTTTCTCAAACTTGTCCTCAAGTAAAACCAGGAGATAACGCTGGAGATGCCACAAACACGTCACCTGGCTCGCTGTACCTGGTTAGGCAACTTCACCTCCTTACCCCTACCAATGCTGGTTTCCACCCTTAGGCTTCCAAAGGCATTCCTGAAGTCTGGGGCCAAAATCCTCCTCCAGGAATTCCCGTGCCCCTCAGTGTCCCGAGCTGTACGGCTACTCGGCAAACTTCGGCCAGGGCTGTACGCGCCTGCGTTTAGGTACACCTAGCGCGCATTTCCTTATCTGGGTATGAAGCAATTTTTTACATAAGGGCCGAAGGAGGCGGTGGGGTTTGCCCAAGGCGCCGGGCAGGCCTGCGCG
>JAVJGI010000001.1:104432526-104446817 GCA_035590275.1 Ibycter americanus | reverse complement strand
ACCCTTGACTTTTACATTCTTTTCCGATCCTCCTCCCCATCCCTCTGGGTGAGGGGAGTGAGCGGGTGGCTGCGTGGGGCTCGGTTGCCGGCCGGGGTTAAACCAGCACAACTGGTCTCTTCACAAACCAGCAAACAAGCACAGGAATGAGAGAGGAGAGCAGGGAAGAGGACGGATTAAGAAACGGGTCTCTAAAAGAGCACCCTCACGGAAACTCCTCTTTTCACCTACTGATGCGATCCTGTGAAGGCACCCCCTCTGCATGTTCCTTTACAATTTATGAATAAGCCGTCTTAAAAGTAGCCTGCAAAGGGGAAAAATTGCCCTACATCCTTTCACTTTTTCATGACATAAGGCGGACAGAGACAAGTCTTTGAAAGAGACCAAAGGTGCGCCTTAAATTAACCTTCCACGAGCAAAAAAGATCCCACGTTCTTCACATCACATTACGTGAACACCTCAGAAGCAAAGCACCTGCAGGAACTGATGCTGGTTTCCTTACAAACCCTGGAGTAGCGGGAGAGCCCCGGCCACCTCCTCCTCCCCCCGCCCGCCAGGAATTTCTCTGCACTCCGGGCCGCGGCGCGCAGGCGCACTCCGGACCGGCCGCCGGCCCTTCCGCGCCGCCATCTTGAGAGGGGACGTAGGGCGGGGAGGCGGGGCGAGCCGGCCTTTGGCCGCCATGTTGAGAAGGTCCCTTCCCACCTCCCCCCACCCCCCCCTTTAAAGCCCTAGCTTCCAGGGAGGGAGCTCCTGCTGAGGGCTTTCCTCAGGACGGGATTAGCGTGCCGTCTGCTCCACAGCACGGTGCTTGTACTGCCGGCTGCTGCCCTGGCTGCCCTTGCTTGGCGCCTCTGAGGGCACAGGGGCTTCTCCTGAGGGACAGATGGCTGCTCCCTGTGGGACACACCTCTTCCCTCGGTTACCACGCTGTACAAGACTGTTAGATCCAGGGCAGTAAGTAACAAAAGCTCTCTGAGCATTTTGTCTCTCCTCAAAGCCCTGCTTGCCCTCAGACTCCTGCCTCTCCCCAAGCCAGTAGGATACATGAGTTTTTGAGGAGAGGCTAAAAAGGCTGGCTAAACACAACAGGCTAAAAAGAGTGAGCAGCTGCTGCATGAAAGTTGCTCACGCAGGATTGCTGCAAAATGGAGATTTTTTTTGTCTGTGGGTGTGATGGGGATGCTGGAGTGCATGCCACCGCGCTAAAGATGTGCTCAGGAAAGAGAGAAAGGTGTAAAAGGCCCAAGTCAAACCCCTGGTTGGGCTTGTGAGGTAAAGGGGCCCTCTGGCATTAGCTTATCCCTGAAGGATCTAGGAACAAGTTTGCATCTCCAGCAAAAGCTTTCAGAAAAGGATCTTTTGGAAGATGACTGCAAGTCTGAGGACAGGTGCTGCTGAGAGAAAGAGCTAAAAATTAAGACAGTCTATCCCAAAGACCTAAGTAAATGGCCGGGGAAGGAACAACAAAAACACAAATTGTCTGTATATTCATGTGTTGACTAGGAAAAATATACTGTGATAAATAGGTGTGTGAGACTCAAAAGGTATGGGCTGCTCAGCTCCTCTGCCACAGGCTCTGGGCACCCTATTGGATTCTCCGATTTTACATTTTAATTCTCGAGGAAATGCAGGTTCTTGCTAATTGGATGGATCATTGTTACCAGTGACAGAAAGTAGGAAACTCCCTGCTCTGTTGCAGAAAGAAATTACTACAAAGGGATTTATCCTGTATCGGTTTGCCAAAATGTTCAAATCCTTTACAAAAACATCCCTCACTATTTTTTCTATTACAATGGGTTTATTTTGTTTGTGAACACCAAACTGGGCTTGCAATGAAGCAAAGAGAACGAGCCTATAAGAGAGATGGTTTTGGTTGGCAATGTTGAAGTCGTTTCCCATGCTGCAGTTTGGAAGGCCTAGTATAGCCTGAGAGTTTCATTACTATGCTAGTACAATTAATCAGAATACTATTCCCAGATATTCTTGCAGTTCTAATTAAATCTGTGTCCCCTTCAATGATTAAACTAGGAAGATACAAGACATCCCACAGTCTATGATACTATTACTGAAATTCATCCCATAAAGTGGTGTTCTTAGCCAAAGAAAGTCTTTGTGAAAGCCTTTCTCCTTTGTAAATTGACTCTAATTCCTAAATGTATTTTGTATTTGTACTTTGTATTGCTTCAGTCAGGTTCATTGAATCTTAAAAAACAATCTATCCATTTAAACACAGAAGGCTATCATGTGCTAGCGCATTTTGTAAACTTATTATGCTAAGAGACAGTCACCCAGATTGGAATTCAGGCGTGTTGATGGGAAGTGACACTATTGTGGATGGTATTTCTCTTTCAGGAATAAAAGGTAGGCTCTGTTCACGATGTCAGTTAAGCCAGTGCTAAATTCACTCACTCAACTTTCTGTACCTGATGTCAATTGAGGCATGAGTACGGGTTTCTGACAGTTCTATTAATAGAGGACCTAACTACAGCATTCAAGACTGAAAGGTTATATGAAACAACTCTGTTTCTATTACATTCTATTAATCGAAGTCATTCTGAATTGCTCACCATTAGGTCACTTGCTGGCAGTCATCCTACTTGAGAAGGGAAGTTTTCTGTGGTCTCCTATGGCTTGTGTATGATTTTCCTTGTAAGGAACATCGGAGGCTGTGGGCTGGGAAAGAAAGGATGTAGTTTAAACTGGCACAGATGACCTGGATTCCTTTATTCTGGCAGCAGATTCAACCCTAGTTTACAACAGTAGTACGTGTGTTTCATTATAGGAAGCATTGGCAACTTAAAGTACTCTAACCTTGCTCTGTCAAATCACCTTGCATGCAGCTGCAAAATGTAGAACATGGCTACTGCTGGTAAGGGCAGGTGTGTGACCGAGAAGTAAACTAGTTTAGTGTTTCCTTACAGTGATAAAGACTCCATGGAATCTTGTCATGAAAACGAAGCTGTCGTGCCACAGCAGAGTGGGAATTCTGATGCCTCACAGTTCATGTTGCCTTAAACACAACAGGCTATCTGAAAAGAGATAAAAGCTTTTCCCTGGCTAGATGAAGTGATCTTCTGTTCTGTTAATGTCTGCTTTCTGTATTCCCTATGCACAAACACCTTATCCTACTGTTTGCTGAGGCAACATGCAGTACATTTTAGGAAAAGATCTCAAGACAGGAGAGATGGTTTTCTTAAATTTGTTTTACTGTATCCCGTATGCAGCCTCTCTGCAACCGTCTCTCCCATCTCTGCATTAAATGGAGGGGCAATAAGGATGTAGATTACTTTCTCTTTCATGAGACTTTTTCTTGTATAATGACTGTTCAGATCTTATAGCCATTTGCTGTGGTCCATACTGCATTAATCTTCCCTTGGCAAGGGTATATTATCATAATCGTTCATCTTGTGATTATAATAGGAAATCCTGGAAGTTTTTCTGTCACCTTAATAAGGATCAAGGTTTCACATTCAGCATCTTACTTTGCTTGAATATGATGTCTTGTCTTTGACTTTCTCCCCCAATTCCTCATTCACGACACAAATCACAAATTACACTAGTAGATAGTTTCTGTTCAGTGGAGTCTTCCAGCTGGATTCACACTGTTAGCAACATCTGTTCCCCTACTTCAGCTTCTTGGCAAAAACAAAAAGCTGATGGTAAGATAGACATGGCTCCCTGTAACATGTTCTGCAATGTTCATCTAATTTTACATGCTGGAGTCAGTGAAGAGACAGTTTAAATGGTAGCAATGTAAAGTATCAGGTTTTAGGCTTAAAAAAAGTTCCTGTTAGGCAAACAGAGACCATTTGTGTGTCCGTTATAATATTTGCAGGCTGGAGTTTCTTGCAGTTTGCATCGAGCAAGCCAGTCATTTTCTAATGGTAAAGGCTAGGTATTTTTAAGGGCTTATATTCTGGATCCAAATTCTCACCAGGAAATAGTATCAGTCTGCTGGTCTATCCTCTTAACGCTTATTTTTGCTGTGCATTCACTGATACATAAGTAGTTTGCTCTAAGGAGTCTCTCTTTGAATAAGCCTTGATTGAGTCAGCGTGTGAGTAGTACAATCCAAATTACTTCTTCATATATTGTATGCAAAGTAACAGTTGGCCAGCGCTATGGATGTGTATCATAAAGACAAATGCTCTGAAAATTCCTTGTTAAGAGAGAATTTGAGAAAAATGAGACAGCAGTTCACTGTATTTTGTCTTCAATTCATAGCTCCCTGCTGGCTTGAATAAGAGTGTAAGAGGGACTAAAAGCTGTTTTGTTCCCAATTAAGTATGACCTATAAATAAAGCAGGGGACTAAACCCGGGCTGAACACATCAGTCTGGCCAAAAGTATTTTGTGTAAGTTCAAGGCTACTCC
The DNA here is from genome assembly GCA_035590275.1 of Ibycter americanus. Classification (NCBI taxonomy): domain Eukaryota; kingdom Metazoa; phylum Chordata; class Aves; order Falconiformes; family Falconidae; genus Ibycter; species Ibycter americanus. The sequence continues at coordinate 104,442,441 of JAVJGI010000001.1, read as the reverse complement.
TATATAACAGGTTCAAAAGTTTAACTGTTACTCGAATGTTCTTGGGCTCATGTTTCACTGGCAAGTGGGGCTGTGTGTGAAGAAGTGGGGTTTCCTGGAAAAAATGGGCCAGTGAATCACTAGCATGGCAAACAGAAACCTGGTACGGGTATTGCTGCAGCTGCTACAACACATCTTTTCAGAACATAACTCCATGCAGGGTATGAGGAAAATACTTACATTTACTTGTATAGTAGTGATGTTTAGCTTCTCCAACTAAGATCAGAATCCCACTGGGTTAACACTATTCCTTGATGATCTCCTGTAGAGGTAAGAATCTCCATTCCTCCATAAGAGTCCAAATAGTTACGGTGGACATGTGAGGCAGCCCATGGTGCTAAAATGTCTTGCCCAAGATACCAGAGCAAGCCTGTACTGGAGCCAGAAATAGGAGCTGGTCCTGACTTCCATGCCCTGATACATGAAACCACAACGGCTTTAATGTTCAAACCTCACCATGTGTCTGTCTGTCCTTAATAAATCCAGCAGTATTCCACCTAGGTCACTGAGCATAGATGCAGGTTTCAGTTGTGGCATGAAGTGCGGAAAATGATTGCTTGAGCCAGGGGGAAGGTATGTAGGTGTAGGCTAAGTTGTTCACTGAAGGGTGACACCTAAAACAAAGTGTTTTGACGTGACTTTTGGATAAGATTTCTGGTATGAATCAACCTTGACAGGAATGGTCATGGTAAAGCAGTCTCTGGAGCTGCAGGGAATCCTTATGGGTTCTTATGGTGGTGTTGACTCAGACTTTTAGCAGGAAGGTGATGTTTAAGACCTGGGTAAACCAGAATGACCTTGTTCTAAACTTCATTTGTATGAGCTTAAACTATTACTTAAACAGATAGCATTCTCAGCTGGGAAACTAAGACTTTGACTGGTCATCAATGTTAGGATCAGGGTAAAATGCTCACCTGAGAGGTGTTCCCTTCACACAACATGGACATAGTTTCTTCAGAACTGGATTTCTTCCCTCATTATTCATGAGAAACAGTTAACTTCAAAATAAGACAGCAAATGAAAGCAGCAGAAATTAATTATGAGACTGGCTTGAATGCCGAAATAGTTATGGGAAGGGCTAAACTAAAATGCAAATTGCAATTTTCTAAAACATGTTTCTAAAAAACTGAGTGTGAGAAATTTTTGCTTTGCTACCTGCAAAGCCTGACCTAACTGACAATCAGTTTAATATACCTGATGGAAAGCAGTCATGAGACCCACTGCTCTGCCAGTGTTCAATCCTTGAAATAAATGCAAGGATGTGAAATATGAAGCAGGTAGTAATTGATTTGCCTTTTCTGAAATGCTGGCATGTTACTGGAAGAAAATAAACATCAGTATTCTTACTTGAAGAAAACAAGGGAATGTATTTGAGAATGGTTATTTGTATATAAACGTGATGCCAGAAGTTAAAATACTGTTTTCACTACTTCCTTTTCCTATTGTTGGCTTAAACCAGAGATTTAAATAATTGATTCATGATTTAAAATGGCAAGCAGGAAATCTTAATTTACATGATTTATTTTAATCTTACTTTACCTTTATAATTCTTAATTATTTTCTTAAATAAAAGCAGATTCCTTGTGCTTGGCAGGACGTTACTTTCTGTCAGTCAGAAGGACAGGAGTAGTCATTGATTTAAGATATGTCAACATATATCTATTAAAACTTTTGATACTGTTTTAAGTCGTTAAGTACTATTTGAGATCTTTTGTTATTTAGATGCTGTGATCTTTTAATGGTTTATTTCTGTTAAGTTACATTTAGATGGGATTCAGTTAAAATACACAGAGGAATCATTAATAAAAGATGCAAATTTGGTTTTAGCTCCCCCAACTTCCAATATATTAATATTACCAGACCTTATCCTCCCACAAGTTAGAGCTAATCATCCTGCGTCTTGATTTTGCACATAGTTTGGAAAAGGGAAAAACAAGCTGGGTTCCTTTTTTCAAATCCCAGTTGAGTTCTCATCTCTGAATGAACCAGTCATCAAAATGAACTTGTTGAATAAACTGAAATGAAGAATCACTTTCTTTCTGCACCTGCAGGTGAAGCTAGTGTTGTAAAAAGCTGGTTCAGCACTCAACATGCTATTTCTAGCCACTTACTCAGTAACACCCACCAGTTTGGTGATTTGACTTTCTCTGAAATTTCTGCAGCAAGCCTGGGCTGCTTGTATGTTTTGTACTTAGTGATGCTAGATTTCACTGTAGTGTAGACTGCCCTTATTTCACATTTTATTTTGAACAGGGCTGTTCTTAAAAGGACAGACATACATAGTTTAAAATAAAGAATTACACTTTAAAAATTGTTTCACCTTTTAAACTGGTATATTCTTTGCTTTTGCTCACATTTTGTAAAATGCATCATAGTTGATACCACATACCTCAAATTGTGGCTGGTAATTGTTGATTAGGAGGTATATAAAGCACTTGGCAACAAAGTTATTTTTTTCCTGCAACAGTAAACTTGCAGTTCTTTGAGATATACTAGTATTTGTACCTGACATGTTCTAGCACCTTTGCTAGTACAAAATTAGTACAGTGCACAAAAGGGAAGAAAATATGTATACATGATGGGCAGGTATTTTGTTGCAAAATGCCATAGACATTAATGGAGCCACAGAAATAACTGTAAGCTGCACAAGGGCTGTACACGAGCATAAGCAACACGACCTATACTGGTATAGTTCGAGTGGCAAATCCCTTGATGTGAATGCAGTTATACAACATATGAGCATTAGTCCCATAGGAGAAGCAAAATAGGTTAAGATAGTGTAACTACAGACATAAGTGGGCTGTAACGTTATCATATAATACAGTATTTACCTCTACTGGAAAATTATACTACCATAATTCTTATAATATACACAGGTACTCTGGCATTGAATTTGATTTCAACAGAAGCCCAAGGGAAATCTGAGCTTTGAAGCAGAGAAGGAAATACCGAGCAGGCCTGTTGCTGGAAACAGGTGAGCGGATGAAAGGAATGAATGCCTCTGACCTGCGGAGTCTGGTAACCTCTTGCTGCGATCTTGCTACAGTGCTGGATTTTTCTGATCTTAATGTGTTACTGTGTATGACTGGTTTGTTTTTCTGTTAAGGCTACGCTATGAACTTCTCAGAAGAGGAGAAAAGGGGGGAGAGGGAATGAAGGCAGTGAAAACACAGGTGGCTTGAGTGATATTTGGCTTTTTTTGAGCTGATTAATCGCTTTGCTGGTTTACACCATCCTTATTCTGTAATTTTAAACTCTTTGTTAAGGCAGCATCTTAATGAACTAGGTCAGAAAACATTCCATTGACATAAACCTTGCTGTGAGGTAAAGAAAATCTTTTTTTTTCTGTTTGGAAAATTGAGTGATGGCAGTTCTTCTATTACTTTGATGAAGCTGGTTAAACCCCTGCAACTGTTCTAGACTTTGAAACAAAGGTTCTTCTTAGATTCATTTGACTTAGGGATTTACAATAACAGATTCTCATGACACTTTTTTTCAGGTAAATATACCAGCTGAGGTTTATATTAATGCTCTTATTGATAAAAGTTGTAGCATTATGTATTTTCTGCTATGTGTTATTTTTAGCTTAAGAAGCAGTATAACATAATAAGGGAACATGATTAAAAACTAAGTATCAACTATTAATGAAAAGCATCTGAAAAGCTACTTTAAAGTATGGAGAAGAGACTTTGCTGTTTGCTGCTCATAAGAACAAAGAGATAATAGTTTTTTCATTGGTACTGAACTTGTCTTAAGCAAAAGTAGCTACTAAAGCCATGAGAATAAAATTCTTTTATTAGCAGCCTGAGATTCTGTATCATTATGCTGTATCAAAAGTGTGTAATGTGTGCAAATGCCAGCATGTTTCCAAGCAAGAAAGGCAGGCCCTGTTTTGTTCACATACCTTTTACTTTTTTATGGAATATAAAATTTTTGAGACCATCTTCAGATCAGGTAAAATTACTGGTAGTATAAAGAGTGGATGGAAGGAGATTATGAATGGAATGAATAGATAGAAGTGTAAGATATTAGTATATCTACTTTTTGGTGTAGTATTGCTAAATAACTAATAAATATAAATGATTTATATTATGGTTTTATTACTGTGGTTGCAAATTTTGTGAAGAATTTTGTATGCAAAACAGAGCCTGAAGAACTGAGTGCTGAAGCCTAAAAACATCTTGTGCATTAATTAGCAAAAATCAGATGTTAAGTAGAACTGTCTAAGTGTTCCAAAGTTTTAATGTTTATTGTTTTCTTTCTCCCTTTTAAGGATCAATGGTACCATTTGCTTTAGAGCTAGGGGCTTGAAGTCCCTTTGCTGTAGCAAAGGAAACTGGTAGCAGAGCAAGGAATTCTTCCCAACTCTTCATCTCTCAGATTACTGATATAATTGTTAGACTATCCTTCCCACACTTCACATTTGTTTGCTCCATGTTCATGGATTTTTTTGGTTTTGTTTCATTAAAAGCAGACGTTTGACTGGCCAAGGTTTTTACAGACTTCTTTAGCACTAGCTGATTAAACTCAAACAGAAGATGCCTAGGAGAAGAATGACTCTGTCCACTTTCTGCATTTGTTCTCATGTTGTTGGAATGGAAGCTACTCTCTGCCTAAGGTGGGTGCCTATCACTGATAGTATAGATATATTTTAATCTAAATTTCCTATATACATTGCTTCATAACTTTAAGAACCTCCAAATATTTGCACAATAACTGTCATAAACATCAGCATCCTGGGGTTAGTATAACCAAGAGCTTTGAAATGACAAAAGTTTTCTTTTGTTGCTGGCAGAATTTGTTTCTCAGTGCTAACAATTATGCATGGCTGTAGGGAGTTCATGTACTTACCCTTACCAAAAGGGTGACTACAGCTTGCACTTTGCCTTACTGGAAGCATTGAGAGTGACAGTAAGTTCGTTTGTGCAGGACACTCTGCCAGGAAGTAAAGCCATTCTCAATACTAAATTAGACTATTCCTAATTTAAATCCATATTTGTTCAAGTTTTTAGTTAACCCTGACCTTAGCATTGTCTGTAGTGATTAAAATACTGTGTTCACCTGCAGAATAGTCTTCTTTTTCAGTCTGGAGGTAGCGAGGCTAGGAAGAAAAAGGCCTCCATTTTTGTTCTATCAATGCTTGTCTCTGTCATTACTCATAATAAATGGCTCCTTATCTGTTTTGCTGTCATCTTAATTAAGAGGGCTCTGGTGTATAAAAGTGAAGACTGCAGTGGTCAACCAATGGTTCTTCTGGGGACGAATGTCTCACTGTGGTAGAAAGGTCAAAACATAGGTTAAACAGACATTTAATTCCACAGTTTTCTTCCTCAATCCATGTGGATTTCACAGCCCTTTTCTGCTATAATTGTGGCAGAAGCATCCAGAATCCTACAATGCAAGAAATCCTGTTATCAGATACATCAATAAAAGTAAGCTTGAGCTAAAAGGATGGTAAAGACAAAAGCAGTTAAATTGATTAACAAAATAACATCTTTGGTGCACAGTAACTATAATGCCTCACTTCTCTTGACCCCCACAAGCTGTTCTGTGCTTGAATAAATCTCAGCTAGAAAAGGAAGCTCTGTTGTGCAGCTTCCTCCTTTGTCTGATATTAATGCAAAATGTTCTCGCTTGCAAAGAAGGGGTTTTTTTCTTCTTTTTTTTTTTTTCTTCCAGAGAAGAAGGAGGGATCAGTTAATGGAACTGGAGCGTGTTCATCTTTTACTGTTCTGTGATTATGTGCCGGAACTGTAATTTCTTCTGTTATACCTTTTGAGGCAGAATTGTATGGATACGACCAAGGATAATGTTACCTGTGAAATGAGTTATTTAGGTAAGCACCCCAAGAAATTTTTCATAAAGTTGCAGTTTGTTTCCTAATTAAAAAGGTGTAGGAGCAGAGTCTGAACTAGCTTCCCTGCCCAACCAAAAGCATGATCTGCATACCAGGAAATTTGAAGTTTTATATAGCTTATTTCTCAGTTGTAATGAAAAAAGTGGATTTTATAGTTTAGAGTGTGTAAATTTTGTTTGCTGCTCTCACAAGGCTAAAGTATGTTTACACTGGATCCACACTGTGTTTTGTGCTATTACCCAGGCAATGTGAAAGACAGCATTTTAAAAGGAATTTCAGGCTGAGGAGGTAAAAATGATGCAGTAACTAAAAATGTAGCATTTATTGAAACTCACAGAATGAGAATATTCCAAGCAGATATTTTCCAATTAAGTGTATAGTGGAACAGGTGGTCCAGCTAGTTTTCCTGAAGTTTTTTGGTGACGGAAGACTCTTCATGAAGTATACTGGGCCCATAAAAATTGTTAGTCTGGATGGTTCAGTCCCTTGCTACATATTTGTTCCACAAGATGCATGTAAATTGAGTAATGGCTCATACCGCTAGTTCTGCCTGCAAAGGTAGGTTTGAAGAAAAACTGTTGGCAATGTAGTCTTGATTATTCAGCTACAAAATTTTATTCTAAAATATTAAATATTTCATAACAGTATTTTAAGTCATTAGCAGTTGCTACCTGAATGTTAATCATGACTAAATGTGGCTACAAGCAATACACTGACATGGAGCAGACTCAACAAACTACAGGTGCAGAACTTCTCAAACTTCCATTGGAAGGAGAGCCCTCAGGTTCCCTCCCTTTTGGCTAGTACAGGCTGTATATTGCAAGGTAATAAGAATCTGGCCAACCTGCATCAGTCTGGAGGACTGAATTGCAAGAAAAATATACATGTTAGTAGATGAGTCATCCCTGGAGTTTTGCAATATGGTCTTTTATGAGAACAGAATAGACTACTGATTCTATAATATACCTGAAACTGAAAATCATGCTGAATTTTACACATGATTACATTACTTGAGTAGCCTGCCTTTGTGTTCGGTTGGTCACTGGTTTAAATCGTAGGTCAAACTGCCATCCCTCCAGACATACAGATATGTCTAGGTCCAAGTTTGTCTTTATGTTTTATCATTGCAGACTAGGTTCAAAACCAAAAGTGAATTATTGTGCAGCCTTGGTTCAAATAGACATCACAGTGACAAACCTTAAAAAAACCCACAGCCTCTTACCTACATCTCTGTCACTCTGCAGCTCTTTTGTAGTCATTATAGTTGTCTTTAAATCTCCTTGGAGTGGAATATTTCAGGTAGGTCCAGGCATGCATTTATTAGGCTGTCTGTCTACCAGAATTATGTTAAATTTAATTTTTCTGAGCTTGTCAGAAACTAAAATTAATAAGTCTTGCAGAAATCCGTATTTCAACTATTTGCAGAATCTCATGATTTATGAATTTGCTTCCATCACAATTGGTTTTAAATACATACACCTCGAAATGCAGACCGTTTCCATATATACTTGCAAATACACACAAGCCTGTGTTTTCTTTTGGCTACTTCATGTTTGCTATCTGGGTGATGCATGAGAGGGGTAAGATACCAAAAGCAGCTTATTTCTTTCTTCCTAAAATTAGTTTTGGTAGATCTAGTCAACAATGAGTATTAATTTTGTATTACATTCTTTCATAGACTTTGTTGCTGTTTGCTATTCAGTGGGTTAATAAGCTTCTTTTCATTACATGTATAGAAATAGTTTGGAGTTAATCAGGATAATAAAATATTTTTCAATTTATATCTTTCTGACATCTTGGTTCACTATTAATGCCCCTTCTGATGCAGCTTTCTGGTAAAGCTCTGGCAAAACCTCCGAAGTTGTTCATGGATGTGGCAGCATCTGCCATTAAAGGATATTTGGAAAAATAAATACATTCAAAGGCATGTTGTAGTAAATATTTGTAAATCCTTTCAGGGAAAACTGGAAGGTCTCACGTTAGTGGTCTGTAAACAGTCCTGTCTGGATTGCAGGCACGACATGTTTGTTGGCAGCGTCTCACCTGGGTTTAGCTAAGCTGACAGGAATACACCAGCGGCTGTTAGGCACGCTGCTTCCATGAGTCTTAGCTGGTTACTGTAACCCTGCCTCCTACCCACACCGCTGGCTTGTTTCTTGCTAATAAGAGGGGCAGCACAGGGTAGGGTTGTGGCCAAGAAAGGGTAGCTCCTCAGCCTCGTAGGGGGAGCACACAGCACAGGGTGAAGACCCAACAGGACTGCTGCCCAGATGCTGAGTGGGTGTCTAGACAAACAGGACACTCTAGATGAGGAATACCCGAGGAGAACTTGTTTGAATGCTCTAGCTGAAACAAGCCAGCTTCCAAAGTACAGAAAACTCCCATGGCTTGGCATGCTGAGTATCAGGCAACCAGTTCTTGCTATCACCAAATGTGTGTGTTCATCTGGGGAGTCTCAGCCGCGTTCGTCAGGTTCAGCCGTCAGGTTCAGACATCACATTCAGCCGTCAAAACAACTTTTGATACCACAGCCAGATTCAGAATGGTGTAAGGAACTATGTTGCTCTGTGTGTGGACTAGTGCCAAATGCCTAGAATAAACAGGTTCTGAATTGCTGCTACCATAGAAGGATTTAACTGCATGACACAGCTATGAGATCTCATGCTTAAATGAACCATCAAGAGAACAGAGCTTGTGAAGGGAGTATGATAGGGACAAAAAGCTGCTTTTTATATTGCATTGGCACCTGGCACCCCTAGTGTAAGCTACTCAGGCAAACACTGCACTTTGTTCCAAGACAGTCAGTCCATATCTTGACTGACACAAATAAACAAATAAGGAGAAAAAAGTATTTGGCTATAATGAAATGAGCTGTAATCTTGCCTAACAGAAAGTTGACTTGTGGCGTTCTGTAGCCCACACAGCAAAAGTGGATCATCGCAAAGTTTTGCAGGATTTTTTTGGCATGGTGTTGTCTCCATGAACGTGAAAATCGTAACTGGAGAAAAGAACAAGTAGGCAGTTAAAGGCAGGATAGCTCTCACGGAATGATGTCTATAAAAGCTGACAGAGCAAGGCTAAGTCACACAGGGCCTTTTAGAAGTGACTGCAGACTTTTACCCAGCAGTGAAAAATGGAGCGGATGGAAGGATATGGCTTGTGACACCGAGGGAGGGGAGAAGGGGGGGCTGCAAAGGGAGGGGGATGTCTGGTACCAGTAACAGCGGCTGGGCTGCGGTATGTGTGGCATTGAGGTCCCACATGACAACCTGGCTCATAGGTTTGGTGCTGCAGACAGAAGAATGGCCAGCTACTATAGCATCAAAAAGCATCAAGTGGAAGAGATGTCTGGAAGCTTTAATGAAGGGCAAAAAGGGAATAAAAAGTTTTAAGAAGAGTTTAGAACTGGTGGTTTGTGAGGAACATTTTCTGTCTGAACTATGTCTTTGGAAAATTTGGAATTTGGAAATTCCATTTTAGGAAAGCAGAATTGAGTTCTTGCCACAACAATTATAGTTAGAAATCTGCTTTTGTCTGTCTATAAACATCGAGCCTCGCAGTAGGTGTCAGGAGCTGACAGCAATATGGGATGTGCCCCAGGAACTCAAAGGACATTGGGATTGAGATATTTAAGCTATCCAGAGTGAGAGTTAAATCCTGACCAGCTGCCCTGCCGGGCCTTCCTTACAAGCTTTGAGATGTGCCTGGGCATCAAAAATGGAAAATATTCCTACTAAAGGATATAGAGGCCAGATCCACTGCTGCCTTGCTTCTGAAGAGAACAAAAATGCATAAAAACAACAGCACAACTTGGACTGTTTCATTTCCCATTGCTAATGAACCCCTCTGCCGCAAGCAACTAAGCTTCGTCAGTTTGAGTCTCCAACACCCTGTTTAGGCTGTGCTTCTGCGTGTTGCTGTTGGCTTTTCTTTTTGATTATATGTTTTTAAAAGTAAATAAATAGTCTGCAGCAGGGAGCGTTTGAGAGCTTGCGGCGCGGTTCAGCAGCAGGGGCTGC
>JAVJGI010000001.1:104335088-104423617 GCA_035590275.1 Ibycter americanus | reverse complement strand
TCACATCACAGCCAAAACACAGCACAGCACCAACTACTAAGAAGAAAATTAACTCCATCCCAGCTGAAACCAGGACAGATGGGGAAGGAGGATCTATTTTATCCTTCCTCCAAAGTCACCGTAGATCACCAAACTCACTCTTCTTCTTTACAAATATGATGCACAAACAGCAAGTCACATCTATTTCTGAATGCATCTGCAATTCCCCAATATGTAGTTCTAACGCTGAATTTGAATTGCTGCGGAGTTTCACTGTAAGAAAAAAGGTACCTTTGATCTAACCAGCCTTGTGTTTACAGATAACTCCTTGCATGGGAGGTCTAGCACTGGTTCTTCTGATTCTACTGGTCCCTCACAGGACCCAAAGAAGGACAGCAGCACACAGAGCACTGAGCATCTCTGGCACAATAAGAGTAGCAGCTGAGAAAGCAGATGTGCACAGAACTGCCAAGGCTACTTGGTGTCAAGATGTCATATCACTTGCCAAGAAGTAAGTCATTTCAGCAACATAAGTTCCCTCCATTGAGGAACGACCATTCCATTATTAGAAATATGGCCATAAAATCCTGCTCAGCTCCTTTGTATTGCATGCTGTATACAAGATGATTGAAAAGCCATTAATAAAAAAATCTTTCTTCCACTCTTTTACAGGAGTGCTACACAAGAGATCAAAGTTTCTTTGCTTTGTTATCCTCCCATTTTGAGAAGGGGGAGGAAGGCAAAGTTATGATGGCAGTGTGCTGCTATTTAAATCCAATTCTACTTTCTACTGTTTCCCCTTCCCTTTTGCTTTAACACATAGGGTAAGCTAGATTGGTAAAAGTGCCTAATTTGCAGGTGTAGCTATCTGTAATTCTTAGTACCTGAGGAAGGTTGGATCAGCATGTCCCAGGCAGTCTTTATATGGTATTTTCGAGCCTGCTGTGCCTCTGATACAAGAGGTCAGTCTGTAGGACCCCAGTATGGTTTATAAAGTAATTGTACATATGTTTTGACCAGCTAACCTGTGGCTGGCAGGTGACGTCTTCTTTTAACCATGCAAAAACTGAAAGTCAATACCAGCTGACCTGCAGGACAAAGCAAAACAGTGGCTGCAGCAGGTTTTTCACCCCCACCGCTGGTGATAGCCCTTGCTGGTGCAGGCGGAGGGGCTGGATCCGGCTGAGAACAGCAGGTGCTGCACCAGAGCTACTCTGTGCTGCCCTGCCCACCGGCTGCTGCCCTGGGGCCCGCGTCAAATGCATTTTGTTTAAAGGCTTACTTTCCTGGGACCTTGTCTGTCTTTGGAGGGTTCTTCTAGAGGATCTAGCATTTTCTAATTGACAATTAGATTTGCATCCTGTTTGCATCCAGAACAGCAAGTACACTAGAGAGCCAGTTTGTTGGATCACAATTTGCAGGCAGCATAGTCTGGAGGGAATAAAAAATGAACTTTCCTGAATAAAAAATGAGCCTTTCTGATGTTTCAACAACTAGACTATTGTCAAAGCTGCTTTCCTACAAAGATGTTCCTTACAGCCTCCAGCAATGTTGTAAAAATAGATTTTAAGTTTCTTTTCCTTTAGCAATTGATTTCCACAGGTGGTTCCACTTTTAATCAAGTCTAAGAGTCCTTTATCTTTAGAAGGTGAAGAATTAGGTTCATATCTTAACAAATCCTTTAGTTTGGTGGTCACCTGGTCATTTGCAGCACTATTACTTAGTCTTAAGATTTCATATCTCTCTATTGACCTCAAAGGGGACTTTCTCCTAAACTATTAACTAGAAAGAAACCATTAAAAAGTTAATTTTCTCCTAGAATAAGGCAGGAAGGAGACACAGTTTGGATGGTTTTTAAAAATGCTTCTCCTTTTGTCTGAAAACTTGCTGTGCAGACTGAGAATCTATTTTTACTTACTCAGGTAGAGTTAAGGAGTGCTTCAGCCACTGCATCTTAACAGTTCGGAAGATCTAGATGTTACTGTCATTTATACTGGTTACACAAACAACTTAAAACCATCCCGAGGCATTTAGACTTGCACATAGAACACCTTCATTTAGCTACTAAGCCATTAAATTCTTGCCCACTCTCCTTTGTTGTAGTTCTGCTATCAAAAATTTCACAGAAATTATTTTAGCAAAAGTTGGCAATGAAATCCACAAGAGACCAGGACTGGGATTTAACATGAAATCAGTAGGTCATACCCTTTGCTCTAATTAGTACTTTAGTGTTGGAGTTCATCGATAAAGCCTCATTAAAGTTCCTATCTTCAAGGGAGTGCATTTTGATTGTAAGATGTCTGAATGAACTATTTTGTTATTGCTTGAAATTCTGGGTATTGCAGGTAGGCTTTCCCTTTTTCTTCACCCCCATTCTTTCCGAAATCTCTTATTTTTTTCTTTTTACTTTTAGCTGGAGTTTTGTGTGGTCCTCGCTGGGTCTGACTGCCATGGCCTTTGTTACTGGAGCCCTGGGAATGTGGGTACCACTGTTCCTTTACAGGGCTCAGGTTGTCCAGGGCATTGTATCACCATGCTTCGAAGAATCATGCAATTCATCTAACAGGTGAGGTGTGCACAGCTGTGGAAACACACTTGGAAACACTGCACAGTGGTAAATCACAGTTTGTTTCCAAAGGCAGAAGGTAGGATGTGACTGCAAACACTTCCTGTGAAGGCAATTGGGTGTGAATGTTAGATTAAATTGCTTCCAGGTATGCACAGACACTCCTATTTGTTTGTTTGTTTGTTTATAATCACTCTGTTAACTGGGAAGATGCTGCTAGCCCTATTTAAGTAAAGGGGAAAGAAGCAATAAAAGGAACACTTGGGGGAAAAAGGAGCCACTTTAGCAAGGAGACTTCTGTCGACAATCGACTGTGCACCCCAAGCTGCTTAAATACCCATTGAAGCATGTGTAGACCCTGTGTTTTAATAACTTTCCTATTATCTTCTTGTTAGTCTGGTTTTAAAATTCCTGCTGTGTTGGCCAGGTCATTGTGACTCCTGGCATAAAGCAAGCCTGATGAATTTGATCTAATATCATATCATTACATCAAAATTGGGTCATTTGTTCTTGTGAGTAACTGCCAGTAGATCTCCACTTACAGAGGCTGTCCAGACCAATAAAGATTTGTGAATAAGTATCAAATATTGGATGGTCAAGGGAAGTTTACAACAGGAGAGGATTTGAAGTAATCATAATACAACTTTTGGGAGTTCACTTTTCCTCAGCTAGGAAAAGAATTTTTTTCCTTACAATGTGTTATCCAGAACAGAAAAATGTATTTGGTGTTCCTGTTGAGTCTTCATGGCCACCCTCAATAACAGGGAGCACTGGGACACTTCTATGTATGGACTCGCTACCAGTGGCCTCCATACAAGTGTCCCTACCTTTCTTCTGGAGGTATCCCAAATCTGGTTTCAGTCTCTGCCTTCATGATGGATTTCCAAGAACTAACTGCTTACTACCTTGTCTTTCCAGGTAAAGACAATTGAAGGGAAAATTAGTAATTGTATCTTGATGATGTCCTCTGGTAATGGGGTTCTTTTGCTTTTCTGCAAATGGAATAATGAAATTGACTCAAAAGTGCTTTTGGAGTTGTGGTGTAAGCAGATGGATTGAACAGTCATCCACAAGTACTTCAATGGGAAATGCTGTTGTCCTTCCATGGATGCCACCATTGGAACATTACTTAATAGCAAATAATGCTGAGGAAGTCAGTGAACTCGGGAGTCTGGCTCAGGGTAGGCAGAAAAGGGAAGCTGAACAATTTTAAATACTTCCTTCACTAAGCTGAAGGTGTTAGCCCATCTTTTGTTTTCTAATCCACCTTCTTAATTACTTATTCCACAGTAGTGTTGCTAAAGCAGACATGGTCTTCAGGGAAGTAAAATGGAGCACCTGATAGTTTAACCTCATGTACTGCTTCTTACAGGATGCTTTAAAAATAACCTTGGCGTAAGCTAGTGCCAGAAGCAGCATAAGGCTGGTTTTAGACTGTTATTCCAGGGGGATGTAAAGAACATATAAACAACGATGTCAGACCTGTAGCTGATGGAGCTGGAAGACTGAGCTGCGCATTCCGAGACCTGCCCAGGGATACTTTAAGGTCCTTTTCCCCTCTGGCTGTTCAGCAGTTGCAGGCTTTCTTTAAGGATCAGGGCTGTGTCACTTACACTCCCTGGAAACAAATTCAAATGGCACCACAGCTGGCTCAGCTCTCAATCCCTTCAAGGTAGATAAATAGGCAGTATGAAGTTTTTATTTAGGTCTTTGTGCAGATGCTTTCGAACAGACCAGACAGATAGGTGAGCATTCTCAGACCCTAAAAGATCCTGCAGGAGCCTTTCCCCCAGACTAGGCTTCTGTACTTTCCTACTCCCTGTCAGTTGAGCTGCGGATTTAATTTTGGCTGTTCCCTTTTCTTCCAGCTGTAGGTTTATTTCAACTGCATTTTACAACACATGAATCTTCTAAACACAATTCCGTGAATGCTTCGATCAACTAATGTCACCTTGGAACTTGCCTCTCCTGGACAAATCTCTAAGATAGCTATTCTGCCAAGTGACAATCTATATTGTCACTGTCAAGCTATAGTGAGTGATGGATCAGAATACTGAAAAACTTACAGGGAGAGTACAAATATGCTTAAAGTTTGTTATCTTGTATAGCACTACTTTTTTCTTCTTTTTTCTTGTAGAATTAATGAGTTCTTCCTAATCGGCCAGAAAGAGGTTAAAAATCAGATGCACCGTAGTTTAAAGGAGTAAATCATATCCTAGCTGGTTACTTTGCTTGACAGTCAGAGAAAGCTCAGGAAAATGTACAGAACTTGCCATGTAGCACTCTGAAACATTTAGAGACACTTGTGCTCAGGACACAATGCTCTTGTCCCTGCTTGTGTCAGGAGAATTATGATGCATTAAACAATCAGTGGCACCACTAGTCTTGTTGCAAGAGACTTGCTTTGTCATTAGGATCTCATTTGGGACAGAGAGAAAAGCATATATGGAAGTCCCTTTGGAAGCTGAATCTTCTAAGCTTTTCAAACACATACCTTTAAAACATGAACTTGTCATTCCTGGCAAACACATTTGCATTTGCAGACACACAAAGCTGAGTGGCATTTGAAATTCTGCATTCAGAAAGTACTACATGGACCTCCCACTAGTTAACTATTCAGCATTCTTTGAACTCTTTTGGGAAGTGGTAGATGTTTCCCATAGAGAAATGACTCATCTCAGCTGTGCTAACTAGAGGGTTATAATTTAGATGTATATAATTCCATGTGATAGGAACTCTTCCAAGACAGCAGATTGTGATACAGAGTTATTCCATCTGTGTTTTAGGGATGACTGAGTAGATTGGTTCACGGGGTAACCGAGATGACTGTCTCTCCTCTAAATCACTGGATATCCAAGCCAGGTCACACTGAGAAGAGCCCTCCTTGAGCCTGCGTGCATAACAGCTGCTCTGTAAATGGGAAAATACCTGCTTCACAGGGTAGAACCTCAGTTGCAGAGGCATAGCTTCAATTGAGGCTTGGGGTTAAATCCATTTAGAGAGAGTGGGAGGGTTAGATCGAGTGGAATAACATTCAAGTTCCACATTAAAGATTCCTTTTAAACTAAATGTATAAGCTAGCACCATTCCGCTCCCCTGCCCCGCCCCCCCCAAGTATGTTCTTACTATACTCAACTGAATCCTTTGCTTTGTCACCAGCCTAATATTTGGAGGCATCACCATTGGGACGGGAATCTTGGGTGTCATTGCTGGGGCAGAAGCTGCAAGAAGATTAAGGAAGATAAACAATAAAGCTGATCCTCTGATCTGTGCCACAAGCATGTGCATTTCTGCTCTGTGCCTCTACATAGCCCTGATGGTGGCCCAGACGAACATCCTTTCCACTTTTGTAAGTGCCAATTTGTCTGTCATTAGCAAAATGTCTTTGGGGATCCTGGGGAGAGAGGGAGGGAGGAGGAGGAGGTGAGGGGTGGCTTTGGCAGAATTCTCTGCAATCTTCTAGACCATTAAGAGGTTTCAGTGACTTGCAACAAGGTGGCCTGCCAGCTATGCACTGCGCATGTTGCTCTAATACTGCCTGCAGCTGCGGTCTGTCCTGTGAGAGCCACGTTGTGCATTACTTGATCCAGTAAAAAGGGCAGGCAGTTGGGGCTCAGGACCTACAATCTGCCCATAAAGATGAGAATAGTAAGCCTGTTAATTAGCTGCATGAAGCTAGTGTCCCTTATCCAAAACTGTAGTTAAAGGAAGTCTCAATCTTACATTAATTTTTAATGCTATGTGATTAATTTAGTATTCTTGTTTATTTTTCCTCTCTGAATACTTAAAGGTTGGTATTCTTGTGACTGTACAACACACACAGTTCTTGCCAAGAATAATTTAGCCATCACCTTCAAAGGCCCAAATCACTAGCTGATCTTCAAAGTCAAGCTTTTGGCAATGCAACCTGAACTTAAATTCTGTTCTCAGTAAAGGGAAAACCAGAAACTTACCAGGGATGACAAACAATTCAAATACAACCCTGTGAGAGGGAACTGAATGTAAACCTTATTTGAACTATAATCTAGTAACAGCTAGGGAAAGACTCCAAGCATTTTTCCTGTGACTCCATAGCCACAATTACCATGATTAACATAAATAAGAGGATCCAAGTAAAGTTAATTACAGTAATCAACAGTTCTCTCCAAAAGAGTACTTTTGCAGGTTTTTTGCTTCTAAAAGTAAAACTTATTCAAAGAGGTTTTCCTTTTGACTCCTCAGGAATGTGTATTCCTATGGAAAAGCACCTTTACACCAAGGGAAAAAAAATATGGATTTGCGTGTCTGAGTGTGTGTACACAAAGCAAAATGTGGAATTGAAGATTATTTTTAAATGCAAGAATGGATATCTGAGTGCCAAAAGAATTAGCCATTTTCTTTTTCTGCTTCTCAGGTTCCCTCGTAGTCCCACTCTGAGTATGTGCTTCAGTTCTTTTTTTGTCATTAACAGTGGAGAGCAATAGTTTCATTTGCCAGTCTGTGTTAGATGAGTGAATCAATATATTGGTTTTGAATTACCAAAACATACCTTTTATGAGGACTGATAAAAAGAAATTTGTTTAAAATGTTTCTCTCCTTGCAAACAGCATTCTCTTTTCAAGCAGTGTGTTATCTGGAAGGAAATTCTAAACTGAGATAGGGATAACTGTGTTCCTTATGTTCCTTCCTATGGGCAGACGAGTTGGTCTTTTAGCCAGAGACTTTGCCATTTTGTCTTTTGTTTGGTGTGCTTGATTCAGGCGTTGCAACATGTAATATCAACAATGTGCGATGATAATAAATTGTATGTAATCTAAGCACCTGATTCTTCTAGTACTTTTACCCCTACAGCTGCTTAACGATTGCCTTCTCTGGTACCAGCCCTGCCTCTCCTTGCTTTCTAAACAAGATCTGACACTAGTCATACTGGTGTGAGAATTGGAGTGGCGTGTCAGCTGGTGCATCTAATTTGAAGGTCCCACTGAAACAAATCTTCCATTTGTGTAGGAAAAGAGCAGGAAACTGGCTTTCCAGTCACTGTCTGCTCAGGCACATTGACATTAGCAAACCTGTCTCCATCACTTCACAGTGCAGAAGCTACTGAAGCAAAAAAGCATATGTGCATCAGCGCACAATTACAGTAGTTTCTATATGGTGCTTTCCACTGTCTTGAGTGGATAATGAAAGGGAACAAGAGAGGTTTAGGTTTAACCAGCTATGGCCAAAGCTGGAAGATATGTTTAAAAGCACAAGAATTCTCAAGTTAAATATGGCAGGACTTACAGGGTTTCTGTTGAGGTAGATGGACTGAAATTCCATGAGATTTCTCTCCTCTTTCTGGACACTCAGTTCTTGATTTTGAAGACTACCTTTGAAAAGACAGAAAAAAATTACCTGGCTTTTTTCTCTCAGAGGAGGCTTTGTCTAAATCTGTTCCTGTCTTCAAAATAAGATGAAAGATGTGTGCTCCCTGCAGTGCAGCAGGTGCTTTGGAAAGTCATGACTGAACCCTGTGACTGGGAACCTTGGACAGTATTTGGTGTTGTGGTAACTTAGATTTAAACAGACTTCTCTTTGATGGTAATGCTGTATCAGGATGCAGTCTTGACCTGCAACTTGCCTTTGAAGGAAGCATTCCGCAGCTCGTCTCTGATACACCTGCCTGGTTGTTTAAAAGCAGAATGTGTGTTTGGCACTGGCATTGATTACAATCTAATTCTCTTCATCGTGTCTTTAGGTATGAATGTAAACAGTCATCTACAAAGCAAAATGCCCTTAAAATCTGGGACATTTTTCTAGTTGTATCCTTTGGAGACCAACGCTCAGTGTTGTCTGCTAAAAAAGTTGGGGATCCTGGGGAAGGTGACAGCAATAAAATATGATGTTTCACAGTTTTCTAGGTACTTCGCAGATTAGAATGGGCATGCCACAAACATGATTGCACAAATTTAATGGAAACCTTTTCAATATTTATTTAAAATAAGAATGTGAGATGGTACAAGGAATATTGAGAGATGGTAGGAACAGAAGAATACACTTTAATTAGAGCATTGCTCTATTGTTTTCCTGCCATCCTCAGCCCTTGTTCATGGCACTTAAGGACACGGATTAGTGGTGTACTTGGCAGTGCTGGGTTTACAGTTGGACTTGATGATCTTAAAGGTCTTTCCCAACCTAAACAATTCTATCTGAGTCTCCCTAACCAAGTACAGTACTTCCAGGATGTCTCCACCTGTTTTGGAGAAAAGAACATACAACTCTCTTCTCTTTACTGATTGCAGTTGTTTTGCAGTTGGATGGCTTAGAATGCCAGCTATTCAACTATATTGCATTTATTCTGCATGAGAAAGGACAAAATTGATATTGGTTTTAGACAAGATACCTTGATACAATCCATAGAATGATTTATTACCTTTCAAAACTGTCTGGGTTACATTTTTCTGATGACTCGACAACTGCAATCCACACAAGATCTTAGGAAAGAAAAGAAAAGCTAACAAAGTTAGCTTTAGTCTCTAATGTTAGCACAATTCTGTATGAAATAATTAATCTCCAGAGTATGAGGTCGTAGCCACTGAATATCACATTTTCTTATCATGGATAATTTTTCATGAATTCCTATTCCTTAAAACTCCAGGTTGATAGCATAACTTATTTTGTAAAGATGAATTTGGCTTTCTTTTCTTGCACTATGCATGACATGCCCTTGTTCTTAGGGGCTTGTAGAGACTAAATAACTTGGAAAAAGCATAAAGAGAAAGGAAAACTGGAAACAATACCTCAAAAGTGCTAAATATCACAAGATTCCTGTAAGGGAGGTAGACCAATCTCTCATTTGATGTATAAAGGCAGTTAGTCACCTATTGCATTGATGGTATCTAAGAACAGTTTGGAAATTTTCAGAACCTTCTGCTCTAACTGTTGTATTTGCATCTTGTTATATCCGAAGTATCAGACAGGATTTAAATAAGTCACTCTATTCTTTGTCTCCTTCCTGATTCACTTTAACCTGTACTGTCTCTTGCTAGCTATGGCACAACTGACAGAATTTACATCAGTTCATGCCATTATCGCTGTATAGCAGAATTCAGCTGCACTTCTGCATTTGCTTATGCCTCTGTGGTACTGCTTTGACTGCTTCAGAGGCTGCAATTCTTTTAAAGTTTATTTGTATGGAATTGGAGAAAAGAAGAAAGGAAGGTCCCTGATGAATTTGGATCCTCCAAAAGAGTTCAGAGAGTATTAGCTTGAGAAAAGACGATGAAGGGCTACTATTTTCTGGTGGCTGCAAGATCTGACATTGTTAGTCCTTATTGTCAAGTGGCTTGGCAAAAAACTGAACTGTGTGATATTGTTGCCCATGCTAATGAAGACATTTCATTTTGTGTTTGGCCCAAAGCTCTCTAATAAAAGGTGTCACTTGCTTTCCAGCTAAGACTGGCGTGCAGCATCGTTTCTGTAGCCTATAGACTGTTATTGCAACAGTTGTGGAACTGAAGAAGAATGATTGCATTCTGTCTCTTGCAAGGGCAATGTCTGCCAAGGTTGTATCAGTTGAAAGACTCTGATAGTGGGATGCATAAATCCAAGACCTAAGATGTAGTCAAGGAGTATGTGAAATGAGTGTTATAAAACTTAAAAAAAAGTAATTAAGTATGGAGGAATAGATTCAGCTGCATTTACAGAATTAAAAAAATTATAATATAAAAACCTATATAAAGCATTTTGAAGGAAAAGATGTCTGGGTAAAAGTCTATACTAAATATCTCTGTACTTCAATGAACTTTTTCTCCAGATTGGTTTAGAGAAGAAAACACATCAACAGTACAGGCAAGAAACACAGAGGAGGTAGGGGTATCATGGGAAGATGTATAATAGGTCTGGTGCCTCTTAGGAGAATGGAAGCTACCCCTCTGAAAAGAAACATCTAATAGTTTGCCACTGTGCCTTTCTTAGGGCTGTGTTTTCACCAACCAGATACAACATCTTGACCAAGACCTTACCAAACAAGGTCCTGGCACATGTTGTTATAATGGATTTTATTTCCTAGGTGCCATCTGACTTTGTGGCCTGCGTCACTAAATAGATTCTGCCTTCTAGAACTGCTCTAGCTTAATGGCGTAGCTTTAATGCTTTCCTCAAGTATCAATTACTCTGTACAGCCTGTTAAAATCTATGTCCAGGGCTGGCTGAAAGGGTTAATCTTTTCTAAGGCCACAGCTGTAAGAACTGTTGGGGGTCCTATCCCTTTTCCTGATGGCTGGATCCCCATCTGTGATGAATTAAGGAATTCCCAGAGGGCACCAAGGCTGTGGGGCTGCCTGTCTCTTGGAGTCCATTTCATTCTGGAAGTCATCTCTCTGAAGGAGCCTTTAAGAGTACTTGTACTGGCACAGAGGAGTTCTATTAGTTCATTTGGAAACCTGGGCAAAGGGAGGTCTTTGAGCACTTTTAAAACCTGAACTGAATGTTTCTCTTCACAGGCTGGCTCTTGCTTTTCTCTTCTTGGGTTCAGCAGTTCATTACAGTTTATTTGGGAGGGTGGTATATGTCTTCTATTTTGACTCTTCCGCTGAGGATTTGTGACACAAAGCGACTCATACCTTCTCTGGTTCCTTTTCCCCCTTTTAAGATGAAGTTAGTGTTTGTAATTATAGACAGAGATGTTGAATTTATAAGTAGAAGGGTATGTACAACAACTCTTACATAGATAAGCATAGTCAGTGAGCCTGCCTGCATCTTCAAAATAAAGGTCAATGCAGTGTGTGTAGTCACTGCTTTCTTCTTTTTTGCAGATTTTTATTGCATTTGGAGAACTGTTTTTATCTGTAAACTGGGCTGTTGTGACAGACATACTGTTGGTAAGTGCTTGTGAAACAATTTCCTTATTTTGAGTTTTTCAGCTTTTCTCAACATAATGTTGTTCATAAGCCTGCATCCTGGTGGCCAGAAGGACCTCTGCCTTCTAGAAAGAGGTAAATGAACTCTTACTAAGAACACCCTTATTGATACCCTGCTGACGTTAGGGATGTAATTATGTGCCACAACATGTTGCTGTGCAAAGATGCCAGTAACAACATAGGTGTGGTGGTGCAGTAGTCTAAGCTCTTTGTAAGCCCAGAAAGGAGATGTACTGATATGGATGAAACTCATGCAAGTGGAACTATCTAGTGCTGCTGATACCCACACTAATTTGGATTTTCTGTACAGCTCTGTGTTCTTGGATGTCCACCAGAAAATGGTCTGCATCAGAAAGAGGGTCACTATAATAAAGAGGGCCTGTCTATAATCAGAGATTTTCTATTTGTGCTGCAAAGGTTTGAAAAGATGATCCAAATGGGGGAAAGTCAATATTCTGGAAACTAAAGTTAGTGAATCCATTACAGTCCATCACTCTGAACTATTAGCAAGTTCCTTTATTCCAGCATACAATGCAGATAAATTCCAGCACTTGTAAGTCACGTTCGTAAGTGGTGCTACATTGCCAAAGTGTTAGGTAAGCAGTGATGCTTATGAGACTCTTGGGGATTCCAGGACTGACACCACAAGCCCAAAGAATAGCAGTGCGTTATTCCCTTTGAACTCTGTCATCCGTAACTTTCTTCAGAAAGAAGTGATGTGAAAAGCACAATTAGTCTAGGTATCAATGAGCAGCTAGTTCTTTTTATCATTGCAAAGAGTTTTAGTGTTAGTAATTTTTTAACGTACTTGAGTTTTCGCTCCAAGGAAAAATTTGGCAACCTTTGGTTTATGCTCTAGCTCCACGGTCACTAATCAGTGTCTGTGTAAAACGTGGGACAGATATTGTTGCTACTATCACTGAAATACGGAGGTTATCGCAGTCTTATGAAGTAGTTTATATGACTTTTTTTTTTAAATCCATACTATGAACAAGCTGGATATAGTTTATCAGTCAAATAAGCAAGGAAATGGTCTACCTTGTTGATATCTAGAAATCAGACTTCAGCAAGCTGATTTAAGTACCAAAGCCAGAGCTACTAACATGATTGACAATCCTTTTTGTTGCTGCCCACGGGCATAACACAAAGCATTTAAATTGGCACTATCCTTTTCTACAAAGCATATTGTATCACAAATGAGACCCAGACTCTCTAATTTGGAGAATCTTCTGTGAGGATCGCTGTGTTGCGGAATGGTGGGTGTGACTGTAAGCCAAACATTTCAAGCAGGATGCTACCTGGGAGACAGAGATTGTTGAGACAAGTATGGCACGGGCAAAATGCCGATGCGGTAGGTATTGATAGAAGGCGAAGTAGGGAAATTTTGTAAAGCTTTCAGGACAAGTGAGAGGAGACACAGAAGTAAGGGCAAAGCAGAACAGAAATCTCTGACTGTTTCTGACCCTCAGGCTAGTGATGGAAAACCAGTAGCCGAAGTGAGCCTAAGTAAGTGTCACATGAGCATTTTCCATTTTATATAATAGTTTTTCATTCTAAGAGAGCTCAAATCTATTTGCAGATTAGTACTGCAAACTCCACTGTCATAATAAATCTTTCATACAAGAACCATAGTGAACGCATTAATATGTAGCACAACATGCGGTGATGTGCAATAACATGTCACAAGAGTTTAGGACAGTAAATAAAACTTACAGCCTGTGGCTCATGTGGAACACAGTTGGCTGTCATCACTGCTTGCCACCACAGGAACTGAAAATTTACAGCTGAGGTTGCTGTCACAATGGTCTTAGTGGCTCAGGTGAACAACTTGCTTGGTATTTCTAAGAACTAACTAAAAGCAAGTGGTAGAAAAGCTGAGCAGAGATAAAAGTTTCTCTATTACAGTCTTCCATGTAAAAGGATGTGAGAGTATAGTCAAATGCTGAGGACTGTCTAGCAACAAAAGGGACTAACTGTGAAGCACTACAGAGCTCTCCTTCCATTGATTTGACCTTGCCTTGATGACATGAGCATGTTTATTCTCACACTTCATAGTCTGAAGAATTTTCCTTTACATTCTGATCGAGATGAAGGAATGCAACAACTTATATTTCATGGTTCTTCAACAAAGCACTGCTGATACTGCCTATTGTGTTATGTTCTTAAGTTACTCTTTCACAGTACTACTCACTACATGTCAGTTTTCTGCACTCTGGAATTTTAGCAAAACAAAACAAAAAAATGCAGTCAGCATTAGTGAATTGGTTAACTGCTTAAAACCTCAGCCAGCAGCAAGAGGGTTTTGTTTCTTCTTTGACTCTCAAAGAATGGTCAGAAACAATTATTCTTTGAGACAAGAGGTATAGCTTTGAAGCAGTGAAGGTGCTCCACCTTGAAGGTGGAGAAAAACTATCACTGGTCCAAACTGAAAATTTTTGTTAGCTTCTATTTCATTTTATTCTGAAATCACTGGGTTTTTGCAACACAACTGAGTACTATTACAATTAGCATTCCTTTTGCATCAGTTGAGGCATCACTGAAGGATTTTTTTAAGTTTCTCAATTTACTTTTCTTTGAACTCCTACATCTGCATTCTAATTCTCACCTCTGTGATTGTTAAAGAGGAAGGTGATATCACTGACTTAGATACAGTTGATATAGGTTGGGGAAACTAAACCAGGTGGTTACTGTCAGCTCTTTCCTTCAATTCCTTTCTGAACCCAAACTGCGAAGTCTGCAAGGAGCTATGCTTTCATTCAGTTCAGGCACTCAGGCCTCAGCTTGCCTAGGGAATACTACATCATATTGCAGCCTGCAGGAAGTCAAGTCTATTGGGAGCGTCACTGCATATCCTGGATCCATGTAAATCTAGAAGAGGAGGAAGTTCTTGTCTCCTGAGTGACTGACACCCCTCATTTGTATTTATTTTAGAATCTTTTGGCTTTAGGTACGAGCAATATTGCATCAGTTGGGAACAAGTGGGAAGGTGAAAAGTTTGGTGGAGCACAACTCTGTAGTGATGTGTTCCCCCTGAAAGCATTCACTGTATTACCATGAATGTGCTTTGGGTTGGATCTGTTGAATTCTAAATGTTGCTAATTGTCTTATCAGAAAAATGATGGAATTCAGTTGAATTTGTGGCTGTCTGCTCATTCAGTGGCAATCTTATTTGGGAGTTGTGTTTCATCCTGCTGAAAACCCGTGGGTCCATTGTATTACTGCTATTACATTGACTGAAGAGTGCCATAGATAACAACAGTAATTTCTCTTTTTGCATTGTTTCCTGTGTGAACTGGTAGAATTTCTGATAATGTGGCTGCATTTGCTAACGCATGTTCTTATTTTGCCATGAAAATGACTTTTCTTTCTTCCCGCATGGTACTACTAGCCAGACAATGTAGCTAGGAATTCATTTATCCTGCAACCTGTGAAGCTGAAGGCAAAGGAAGATGCTGACTGAATGATAAGGACTTTCTTTCTTTGTGGCTAATACATCAAGATGCATTGCATGTAGCAATCTTTGTGCCTCTTATTCAGCTGTAAACATGAAAGTATCTACCGTACAACTACAGTCATGATGTGCAAGTGAAGAAGTGCTGTGGCTGCCTTGCTTACAATGTGCTGGCTTACTGGGAGGCTGTACATGGAGTGTCCCTTATGAAATATGTTTGCCATCTGTGAGGTAATGACACTGTCTTTTAGGTTTTTAGCAGGTAATAGAGTAGGAGGTGCTGGAACTGGAAGGTAATATGGGGTTTGGGAAGGCTACCAACATGTCCCTGTCTTTGTTTGGAAGTGCCCTGGGAGGTATAGGAGCATTTACCAGCCTGTCTCTTCCATCTGCTTTTTTAGCTGACAGTCATGTCATGTCATCTGCAGGAGGATCTCTAAAACCTCCAGAGACAGCATGACTGGGTTTGCAAAGTAAATCTGTTTGGGGCAACCTGCTTATCTGTCAAGGCATCTGGGCTGGGATCTCCTAGGAGATGACAGTGTGTAGGATGTCATCTGCATCGCTGGCATGGCATGGGTAACTGGGCAGTCACTGTGGACAGGCAGGATGCTGTGGCTATTTCAAAGTCCCTGTGTGTGGGAGTGTTTCGTTTCTTCTTTTCCTAGTGAATCCTACAGTGCCTTGAGCTCTTGCATATGGTTTCCATTGTGCAGGAGAACCTGAATAATAGCACAGGCAGAGTCTGTATGAGCCTTGTAACTATAGGAAGCGTCCCATCCTTCTCTTCCATTTTTCTTGTTACAGCTTTGTTCCATGTGTCTCTTGTAGTTACAGATACGAGATATGAAATAAATGTGGTAAGGAAGTGATGCACGGCACAGAAAGAGCGAAAGTGCATTTATCTTTTCTCATGCCTGCAACATCCACAATGTGTTAAGTGCATAACAATATTTGGTTTGTATTTCTCAAACACAGCCTGTCATTATCAATAAAAGAAAAGAAATCTGAATCTAGGACAGGTGGCATGATACTCTTGGAGAGCCAGGAACTGACAGTCTCCAGTCTAGTACAGCTTTCTTCATCTCTCTTTCTGTACAAAAGCCTGTCCCCAAAATGCAGATGCTCAACTGGTACTCCAGGCAAGTTCTGAAAGAAAACAAACCTTGGGTAGACTGCATGCCCTCAGTGTAGGCCAAAGTGTGCCATGACCACAGTGAGGAGGAGCTGTTGGACTGTTCCCTCATTGCATGGATGACAAGGATTTCAGCTTCCATATCAGCCAGCCTCACGTGACTCCATTCTTACCCTGGCCGGGGACTGGATGCAGTGTGATGGCAACATGACATTCAAGTGGTTTTCAGTAACTGAAGAGATTTCCGGGACATCCCTGTTTTAATATTTATTATTGTTGAAGCACTCTATCTAAATATTCCTAATGAAAAATAAATATTCCATCCACAGTTAGAATGTCTACTTTGGAGACACTAGGAATGGAAAGGGATACAAGCTAGCTGTATGTGTACAAGGTAAGGAAGGATGCTGTGTCTTTTAATAAAACCGCATCATATACAGTACTCTTACTGGGTACAAAGATGCTGTTTTAAGATGTTGAGCAATTTGTGTATCCAAGTTTGTGGCCATTTCTGGCTAAGAAGGGCACAGCCAGTGAGGACTGGGTCTTTACTGAAACTGGTTGCAGTAGGGTGAGCAGGACCAAAAGGCTCCCGCTGAATGGAATGAGTTATACGAGCTCTTGAGAAACCCTCTCTGAACAGAGGAAATTTGGCTGTAGAAAAAAGGACATCACTGCTCATTGCTGTGTTTCTGGCATTCCAGCAGGATGTAAGGCATGTTACTGCTTAGGAAACTGGCTAAAAGAAGGGTTTGCTAAGCAGAGACAAGAGGCCGGTTAGCCAAGTTGGCTATAATTTTTGCTAATTATGTTGGGGAAAATGTTTTTATTTTCTTTCTCATTTTAGATCAAATGTTCTGTTAAATCTAAATGGGATTCATAGCCTCACTTCCTACGAAAACAAGGCTTACTGCGGTCTGTGTCTGCTTTCTCTTTAAGTTTTGAAACCATGGATTTCAACCAAGTTTGATAAAGAGTTGGACACCTCAGGAAGACTTGAGTTCATAGAAGCCTTGTGAAAACAGGTGACCCTGCTGAGCAAAATTATCCAAATTGGCACCCCCCAGAAAAGCTGCATTTAGGGAAAGACTCTGCAGCACGTACATCTTGGCAAACGTGAAAGAAAATAGTCGAAATAGGTTTGTGACAGAGAGACATACAGCATGAAAACCATAGCAATGGAAAAAGCTTGGTATGATACTGAAATCTAGAAGATGTAAATCATACCTTATTCTATGAATGCGTTTTTACCAAAACAACTTTTTTTAGGTGTTTTGATTCTATACGTGGTCCGATCTTCATACCAAGAATGTATGTCATGCTAGCTCCTGCAGATGGGGGGGCTGCATGAGGGAGAGGAATGCAGTGCTACAGAATCCTGTGTCAATCCGCCCTTGAACGCAAACCATTACATATATATAGCTTATTGTCCTTCCTGTTTCTGCATCTGTACTGAGGACTCGTAGTTTCAGTATAGCTAAAATGCTGTAACTTACTCGTATGTATAGGTCCCGACTGCATGTGGCACTGAAGTATTTTTCGCTCTCATTCCTACAAGAGTAATTAACCTTGGTGTCTTGCACAATGTTGCTTCCTTACTCATCTGTTTTAATTAATGCAGTTCCACTCACCCTAAAGATGTGGCATTAACGTTGCTAGTGTGATTCAGCTGCATCTTAGTGGTAGGTAAATATTTTTTAATCTAATATTCTGAGGCCTCACTAAACACAAAGAATGATAATAAAACTCTAAGTTAAATGGGATAGCAGGGCCTTTTTTTTCTTCTAAACCCAATTTGGAATGCATGTTAGTGTTTCCTTGAAGGCAGATATAGTCATGATATAGGTTATATACCTTGAGTTTGTCTCTTGGTAGAACACCAGTCACCCTGTTAATTGATGTTTGAGACACCCTAAGTGATGTTCAGATCAGTTTCCAAAAAAACCAAGTTGGGGAATAGAGGACTGGGAGAATATTAAACATTTTGTGTCTGATATGAGCAAGTGGTTGGAAAACAAAGGTATGAAGGTTTAAAATTACTTCTGTCTCATTCTGACTGTCAATGCGTTTTGTGTAAATGTATTATTGAAAGGGAGAGACACAAATTACATAGAATCATACTGTACTTCTTCAGGCACAACTGATCTTCAGTGGCACAGACATAAAGCCCTTATTACCTCAAAATGACTATATTTAATTTTAAAAAGTAGTTCTGATCTACATGATACTTGGCCATGTT
Source organism: Ibycter americanus (assembly GCA_035590275.1). Taxonomy (NCBI): domain Eukaryota; kingdom Metazoa; phylum Chordata; class Aves; order Falconiformes; family Falconidae; genus Ibycter; species Ibycter americanus. The sequence continues at coordinate 104,405,368 of JAVJGI010000001.1, read as the reverse complement.
CTGGATATGCACCACATCTTCTACAACTTGTTATTTAAATTGTGTACACTCAAAAGCATAATCATTTTGATGTATTGTTACTAGTGTAGCTATATCTCAGGTGCTATCCAGTTGCAAGCAGCAAACATCTGCCATCAAAGGACCATCAGTCACCTTCTGGTCTGACAGGTTGAGTCCCCTCCCTCTGTCTTCACATGGTCTGCAACATCCCAGCTGACATCCTTTACAGCCATGGCAGCTACTTCAGGTTCCAGGTATCTCAGTTGCCCCCCAGCAGTCTAGATCGTGTCTGCCGACACAGTGTCATAAGAGATTTTTCTCAGAGGCTGTCCTTGCTGAATCCCCTTATTAGTAAAGCAGTATGACTGCAAGGGTTGCTAGCTGGAGGTTTCTGTTAGTTGCGTGGCCAAGTGAATCTGTACAATGCTGCTGTGAGTCTACAAATGGAGGCAGGGGAATCATGTTTTTTCCTACTTTATCGACGTTCCCCCTTATGTGTTTCTTTCTTGCATGTTTTTTTTCCTTAACAAAACATCCAGTGTACTTTTTTGCTCAGAACAACTTCTCTGTCTCCAAATGTATAAGAAGTGTTTGAATATGAAATACATAAAAATGAATACATTCACCTCTCTAGGATGTTATGTAAGCAGTTGGCCATTCGTGAGATTCACTCTGTTAATATTCATTCTCTTGTGGGTTGTGTTTTGTTTCAGTATGTTGTGACACCAAGACGGCAGTCTACAGCTATTGCCTTGCAGATTTTGGTGAGCCATTTGCTGGGAGATGCGGGCAGCCCATATCTCATTGGGATTGTAAGTGCACTCTCTGCTTATTGAGCTTTCCTTCGGCTACAACTTTTAGAAACTGACAGACAGACACTCACAGAATTGTAGGCACTTCCTGGTCCAAAACCAGAAATCACTCAAATTGGTGGCCTTGATACTAGAATACAGAGACATTTTGCTAAACATTTTTGCTTGCATGAAACTTCTGGTCCTGTGACACTGCCAGTATGTAGGATATAATCCTATGCCTATACGTGTGAGTAGTTCCATGCAGCATGCAGAAATTCATTCCGATTTTGTATTTGCAAACTCGTACATTTTTGAAGGCATACATTTTTGCAAAGACAGTGTTGTGGGTATTGTACTAGGATTTGAGCACTTTCTGCTAAGTTTATGATGAGTTTTATGGAAATTAATCACATACCGTAAAAACTAAGACTCTTAGTTCAAATCTTGAAGTTTGAAATCTTGCAATTAGTCAATGGTCTCTTGAAAATCAGAACAAGAGTGACTGCAATGGTTGCCTTTTGATACTACTTGGCATTCAAAGCTCTGGTCTTAAATCACCTTACCCTTGGATTCCCATATTGCTTGAGGCTCAGTTTCTCTGCCCTTCCCACACTGACTTGATCATAAGTGCTTCTGGACAAAGAGTAGTACTGTTTTCTCCTTGAAGTTCATTTGTTTTAGTTCCAGTGGATGATGTCTGGCAGTGTTGTTTCCTTCCTTCCTTCGTTATTTTTTATTTAAGACACAGTAATTCTGCATGCAGTAGCTAAGCAATAAACCACTTTAATTTTTCTGCTTTACTGGACATGGGAGAGTGAGTTGTTGTTGTTGTTTTAAAGTTTTGTTTAGATGGAAGTTTATTTTAAGAATCTCACCTCAGGAATATCTGTTCTTTTTGTCACATGTTAGCAGTGTTAGGGTTAGACAGGGCCAGACGGAAATGCCCAGGTGAACTGTGCCTGCAGGCACAGCTGCTGCTGGTCCAGCCAGATGAGAGATCCCCTTGTCCTCAGCTGGGTGAAAACCAGAGTCTCTGCTGTGTAATCTGTCTGGCAGAGAAGACAGCCCTCTCTCACGGAGAGATTCCTCCTGCTTGCTCTCTTTTTTGGCAAATGAAGAGACGGCTTTGCTCAGGTCTCTTATATATAGGTGTGTATTAGAAAACTATTGCCCTCGCACTGATCTAGCTCTATGCATGGGGGAACATAATAACTGATATCCCTGTGTCAAGAAAAATGGTTGAAATTATATTCAAAAATGAGAGGTTTCTTGAAAGCTGAAATCTTGTGCATTCTCCTTTTGACTATTCTATTGATTTATGCTTCCTGCCTGAAAGATTAAAATGTTTGTGTCTTTCACCCACCATTCTTTGCCATCTTTGAGGGACTGATAGAATTGAGGCTTCCTGCTGGACGTGCTGCTGCATCCTGCTAGTGACTGTGTAGAATACTTCTTATGCAGTACCTTGTATGCAGTTGCCTTAAATAGCAGCTAATCGAAAAGGGCGAAGACAAAAAAAAGCTTATTCAGATGAGATTAACCTCAGGCAACCTTACGACTTTGCAAAGAACAGAGACAATAAATCCAGGAATAAAATTGCTGTATGTCCAAGTGGGGTCCTGTGCAATGAGCACAACGTTTGACTCCTGGAATGCTTCTGTGAACCAACACACCAATGCAGCCCGTGTCCGCTATTGATCAAACACCAAATCTTCTGCATTCATGTCTTGTTACTGTTTACTAACCTGCTTCAGCTAACCCTTTAGCTTAAAAACCAGCTGGAGAGTCAAGGAATAGGTTTTTTTCAGTCTCTTTTTCCTCCATCTGTGCTCCAGAGATTTTCTTACTAAGCATTTTAAAATTAAATGCATGGGGTTTGTATTTTGGAGATTATGCTTGCTATAGTCCCTAGGTGCCCATTTAGAGTTGATCTTGCTCTTATCTGCCTATACTGTCATAAATAATCATACTAAACCCAGCAAAAGTTGAAGAGTCTCATATTTGTGTATTTCAAGTCACATAGCATATTCTAAATATCAAGAACAAATATGGGAATAAAAGTGACTGCATTCAACATACATCTTTTTGTTTATGCTAAGAAGAGATTTCAGGTTTCTGAGTTAAGTGTTGAATCTTACTGAGTTTCTTGAAATCAGCTTTTCTTTCTGTCTACAAAAATAAAATTTATGTGTATCATTTATAGCTTTTACGACCTCATCCTCCAGCCAGTGCAAAAAGCAGCTGCCTGGTATCTTCTTCTTCCCAGTTCCTCATAATGTCACTCCCTGACTCCTCAAATGCCTTTTGGCTCAAAAGCAGACTCCACTCTTGTCTCAAATTAATTCCCAGCTCTTCTCTTTTTAATGAGTGTTGCTGCTTGTGTCTGTATGGATGCTAACCCTCTGTTTCTATCCATTTGATGCTGATTAGGGAGGTATAAAGCTATCGAGTAACATCAGGAAATGATAAAGGTCATTGCCAAATGTCTCTCCTGTGCTAGCTATCTGGAGATGGGCTAGGAAATGGTAAAATGTGTTAATGCTTACCGAACATTATAAACATTGGTTGCAGTATTTCCTGCTCTTGTGGCTGGACACACTGAAGGTATAAAAGAACATGAGATTCCTTGACCAAATGGAAGCTGGTCAGCAGTGAAGGACAGGTGTATTGAGTACTGGGTTTGACAAACTTTGATAGCAGGCTTTTCATCCCTATCTGCCTAGTTTTATTCTTTTCAAGGACTACACTGTAAACAGTCTTTCTAAACCAAGAGAGAATGATGATGTTATCCCAGATTAATGACAGCCTTGTTCACTCCCTAGATCTCCAATGCTATCCAGGACAAGAATGCTCGCTCATTCCAGTGGAGTTTCTGGAGCATGCAGTACAGCTTTATCATCTGTACTTTTGTTGGTGTCTTTGGAGGAGGTTTTTTCCTCCTGACGTCTTTCTACATTGAGGAAGATCGTAAAGAAGCAGAGGGGCTTTGATGTTTCTATATATGTAACTTTTAAACCTGTATCTGATTGCTTTCCTGTTTGTATGCTTGCCATGATATCGGCTCTGTAAAGTTAAAACTCAAATGTCTGTGTTATGCTAATAACCACATCAGTTTCTATTAAAAAATTAAGGCAAAATCCCAGAAAAGTCTCAGATTAACCAAACCTCCCATATTGAGCAAAACAGACTGCAGAACACACAAGGATCGGGGAAGTGCTATTAGTGACGCCTTCAAAATGCTGCAGTATATGGAGGTAATAAAATAGCTTTACTGTAATGCACCATTGCAGATTTTGTGGAAGGTGCTGTTCTTTTTCTACTCTGGTCTTTTTGAGCCCAGTAGAACCAGTCCTAGCTCTCTAATACTTCTTCCTCTTCCCTGAAAGAAGTTATGTTCAAAGGGTAAAAGACTTGAAAACCTGTCGAATTGGACAGAACACTGTCCTCAATCACCTAGAGTCTTGCAGCTTCCTTCTGCTCTGACTTGGTTTTCTAGGTACCAGAAATGAACGCTGTCTTTCAAATGAAGATGAACTCTGGGGCAAGATTTGCAAAGAAGAAAAGAATGTCCTCCCCTTTTTCTTTCCTTTTTGCTTAATGAGATACAGCTAGAGAAAAGGCCAGATAACAATTCCTCCATATGGCAGCAAATACTGCGTACTGACTTTTTTTGGGAGCTTTTGACTGTGAGTCAAAAATTGCTACTGCATTGGCATATGGCAACCCTCCCCCATCTGCAAAACAGGCACGAGTATTCTGTGGAGCTGGGGAGCTCCAGAAGGCAGTGTATAGAGCTGTCACAGGCACGACTGCTAACCTAAACAAGACAGTAGCATTTAAGGCAGAATGTCTCGTGGAGATTAGGAAGGGAGGCCTAGGGATTCTCAGCAGGGTAAGATTTGCCTGTAGGATTTGGAAAATGTAGGTAGTACAAGAAGTGTTTTCAGTTGTCTGAAATGACCAAGAGAAGCAAAAACTATCAAAGTTAGTGTCAGATTCAAGAGGGGAGGGCTGTGATCGTTTTATAAGTAATATGTTAATGGACTCTTTCTAATCCTATGAGGCTCTTCAGCGTATCCTCAGGCCTTGTAAGTATCTCCTCTCCTGAGTGAACAGTAATACCTGCTCTTATCACTAAAGTGCATAAGACTTCGGGTGTGTTATCTATTGTCCGAATATCATGCCAGGTACCAAATGGGAAATGACAGCCAACTTCCATTGTTTGACATGGTGTAGTTCCCAGCAGCACCAGCCAAAGCCTGAGGAAGTTGATAGCAAGTGAATTGTGAAGTATTATGAATCTTACCTGATTCTCCCAGTAAATCGTAAGGATCATAAAGCACAATATTCCTGTAACGACTGTGAATATCTAGTGTCATTACAAGTAATGTAATTCAGCAACTGCAGGTTTTTGTTTCTCCCTCTCCCTCATTTTAAAAAATCTGTTCTGAAACCTGACTTAAATGCAGGTAGTGAAACTTGGCCAGGGTTTATGCCATTATAGGAAATAATAGAGAAACTTTTTTATGATACTCAGAAAGAGTGTAATACTTGTCTTTAAGTTGGTGTTGTTGGTATTCTGAAAGACTGAGCAACTTCTTCTGGTTGTAAAAACTAGCCAAAGCCTTTATACCGCTGACTTTTTGGAATTTCATTTGGTGCTGGAGAACCCATGTCCAACAAAGGATTTTTACTATTGGATATGGACGCATCAGCTTGTAGAGGTCTTAAGTGCTTGTCTTAACATTTTTCAGGCTATTTTTTGAGCTACTGGGTGGCATTGTTCAGATTGAAACCTATTGCTTATATTCGGCAGACCTGGTAAAATTTGTAGCATTTGTCTTTCAGCTAGAGGGAGAAAAATTCACTTTGCACCAATGTCTCACTGTAGGATGAGTTGGGAGGCCTAAAAACATCCTTTAAGGCCTTCTTAACTCACTGCGCACTTGAGGTGGGACTTGCAAGAGCCTGTGATTCATCTGGTACACTGTTACTGTACCGCGTGTGCTGTTTGGTGATACCCACATGGCCCTAGCAAACAGCTACTTTGTCAAAAATTTTATTCTGAGATGAGGTGACATTCACCAATACAATCTATTGTACAGCAGTACCTTCACCAGGCACCATTTACTGTTAGATCACTTCATGCCCAGAAACTGATGGAAGAATTCTGTGACAAGTGCACATCAGTATTTGAGGCAATAAAATTATTCTGATTTTGTTTAATTCTATGATATTTGCTGGTGACAGCAGTGCCAGGTCCTTCCTTAACATATTATCAGAATTTCTCAGAAGCTGCATATAAACATACCACCATAAAGATCTGCATTATGCCTCAAGTCTCTTGTACACATTATGTAGACATGTATATTTATGTACAGCCTAATTCTGAGATTGTCTGGAAATATTGGTATTAGGTAATGATTAAGTTTTGGTAAAGAATTCATTTTATAAGATAACTTGATACTATGAAAGGTGTTAAGTTTGGATTTACAGAGCTCCGAGGATCAGTAATAAAATCACAAGATTCTACCTGTGTTGCCAAACTCTAGAGATACAGTTTGCAATTGCTGAAATCATTGACAGCTGCAAACCAGATGCCCCCAACACCACAGCTGGTTCCTTGAAACTTGGGCAGGCAGGCCAAGACCTTGAGAATCATTTTTCCCATTATTCAGCTATGGTAGAATTTAAGCAGCTTGATAGTACTTCTCTACTGGTATGTTCATGATTTGCCCTGTAAACAGATGATCTATTTATCACTTTTGTTAAGTCAGCATTAAATTCTTCTTAAAAAGAAATAATTTAGAAACTGTATCTGGAATACTGCGGAGGCATGCATTTGACATATGAGCAAGAGATGCCAGATGCTGTTCGGTGGATGGTACGTGAAGTCCGTGACAAACCCATTCCTACTCCTACTCCTATCTCCTCTGTGAAAGTCAGCGCTTAGAAATTAGCAGCATCATGCTGACAATTCAATCTTTTCAAATGCTTCTCTCTTTTCTTTGTGATGTAGGGGGAGAAGACTTCTATTTTTGTTAATTTTTTTTCTGCATTTTAGCAAGACTAACATCCAAGCCAAGGGATTGGATGCTCTGAGCTGTGCCTGGGTCTCGCTGTAGCTGCACTGTCTTCTGTCTTGCTGAGAACTGCTGACTTAGAGGTCATGCAAAGGTGCAGTGCCTGTGTGAAACAGCTCTGGGAGGCCCTGCCTCTAAAGCCAGGAAACTGTTCCCATTATCTATTTGGCCCTGTGTCTTAAATAAAGATAAAACATCCTCACTAGGATATGTAAAAGGAGTAGAATCTCTTAAAATTCTCTACATGTCTTGAATTTGCTTCTTTAGCAGGTGGCACCAGATTCTGCACTGAGGGGTTAACACAACAGTTCCTTAGTGTTGGAGGGGGCTGTTGTGCATGGCAGCTACTTAAGACATTACACTTTTTGCATGCCGTCAAAAAGCTGTATTGGAGAAAGTCACAGAGTCCTGTCACATGGCCAGCAAAGGAAGAAAAGTTCTTTCTAGGCATCAGTTGAAATACCAGTTATTTATTTTGGTTCCAACTGAGTAGAAGTAAGAAAAAAGTGAAGGGCTAAAGAAGTTATTAAATTTGCTGCTTTATCTAGTTTGGAAAGAGCTACTGCTAAAGCTGCTGGTTAGTTTGTTCTGCAGCATTCAAGCTGCTTGGAATCTGTCCCCCTTGCATCAAATGAATTACAATCGAACAAGCTGTATTTTCTGTAAGCGTTCATATATTCCTTTCCTACCTTTAGCATTGCTTCTTTGCTTTTTCCAACCAAAACAGTGGGTAAGAGACACTTTGGAACAGCTCCAAAAGGTGTGATTTTATAAGTCCATGCAGGTAATGACTTTGATCTTTTCCTCCCCTTTCCTCATTCCCCAAAGCAGGGACAGGTGATTGGTATTGACCTTTAGTGTTGTTTATGCGGATATTTTTTAAACCAAGTTTTAGAACTCTGCTTGGCATAAAAATTGCCTTCAAGTTGTGATTATTTCTAGCTTCTGCTGAACGCCTGTAAAGGCATCAAGTGGGCAGGACGTGTCCAAGGTACAACAGTACCATGGCATGTAACTGCTTCTCCAGAGTGATTCCTTCCACCACTAATGTTGTGTGAGATTGCTATCAGCAGAATTTTAATTGTCAAAGACGTTTCATGTAACTTCTTGTCTCCCTCCCCCTCTCCTTCCCAAACAAGTAGCCCCATGTACCGCTCTGAAAGGGGTTTTGCAGCACCTAAGAAATCTTTCTGTACGGTGGCTGAAGGTGTGCAGATGGCAGACCACAGCTTTCCAGGCTACAGATTTATATATTCTGTCTAGGCTGCTCTCTGCTAAGAAGAACTTGTGTTTTCCTCGTCTTCGCCCTCATCATTTGTGCAGCTGAACTGTGTTTTGCGAAATATTTTGCAGAACAGCTGTGATCCTTTATAATGCTGCTGACAGAGCCATGGGTGTCCAGAGTGTCATTTAGCTTCAGGAGAAAGGCTCAGGGTTGCTGTTGTCATTCTGAGGAACCTGTGCTGAGACTGGATTAATTCTGACAGTACCAATCCTGATGGCTGGTTTTTCACTAACTCATTCCTAGCTTCCACGGGAGAAGTCCATAGCACCTTCACAGGTGGCCTGTGGCAGTACTCCATCTATGAAAAAATTGGTGGTTCCCCCGCTACTATTCGCTTGCAGAATAATTGGCTGAATTCAGTCTTGCTCATCTTACCTGCACTTGTCTTCCTTTGTACTCCCTCCATTGTCTAGTGAATAGAGATTCACCTAGTGCCTTTATCATTAGGTATATATGTCCTCTTAGTTTTGAATCTGTAGAATAATTCACCAGTTCCTGTTTGCAAAGTAAGCTAAAAGAAGTAGACACCGTCCACCTGACAATAGCATAATATGAGCACAGAAAGGCCAGATCAGCCAAATTTATGCTGTAGCTGACATTAGTTTTTTCTTAGCAGTAGATCCATCATCTCTGCCTTTTTACCTTCCCCTCCTCATACTAAAATGCAGATGCAGTGTCTGTTGAAATGAATTCTGAAATAATGAAGAAACCTAAAAATCCTCCATTATCACAAAACTTCTACGGCAAAAGTTTTCTTCAGAGATCCTTCTGTTGTTTTGCAAACGTTGTTCACCCTGCAGGCCTCCTTTGAGTACTGGGTTCTCCTACCCTGCCTGTGCTACTGCTGGTTACTGCTGCCTGTGAGGGTGCCTGTGACCCGGAGAGAAGTCACCTCCTCCCCTGAGACAGGTGAAAAAAAGTGATGAAAGAACAATGTCTGTGTGTCCCTGCCAAGTTGTTCTGGCATTCAAGTAGCTGGAACTGGCTGCATTCCATTACAAGGGAGCCCTGCATTCATCTCCGTTCTAAAATTATCTTCATTGTAATCCAATAAAGCCTTGGAAAGGTTCTTAGAAAGCTTTTTTGTTTATAAGGGAAACAAAGGTGGATATGGAAAGACTCTTGATCCTAATGCTGCATAGCTGACCAAAACTGCGTTGATCTCGCTTTGTGTAATTTAATGTTTTCGTAACAGTTTTGTTATTAGCATGTAAATTGACTGTGTATCCTGCAGTAATAAAATGGCTGTAATTTTGAGAGATTAATGTAAGTGCTGTCAAATCCCATTGTAGGAAGGGCCTTTGTAACTGCACTGTTAAATGTACACAAATTTGGAATGTGACTGAATCCCAGTAGGCCTAACCCTGCCAATGGAGCTAGAGCAGGGCTCGGGGAAGGTACACTGCCTGTGTAAAATTGGGATTCTATACAGTGCACAAATCTGACCTGTACAGGACTTGGCTCCTATTGTGGTACTAAGATCTGACTTTACCTGCTCATATACTGTGGTGAGTTTTTTCCTACAGCTAATATTTTTTCTATGTTATGAAAAATGATTTTAAATGGAATTGAAAGGTAAATTCATGCATTCAGGTATGCAGGTACATTTTTCTTTTCAGTATTTAATGTGTTGGGCATTAGGCTTGAAGCTGATGTAATAAGGATGAAGGTAACCATTTTTGAAAGTACTGACTTCAAGATAGTGATTTAATTCTACCATAATGTACCCTCCTAAGTGCCTAACTTTTTTTTTTTCTTCATTCCTTTTTTTCAAAGTACCTTGCATGCCTCTGTTCCTAATGAAGGCGGTCTGAGCAGCTGTGTGTTCAACACTCGATAAAATCAGGCCATTTACTTAAAGACTTAATTATGGGTTTAGGAGCCTAATCTTAGGCACCTAATTTTTAAAACCTTGGTTGTAGGCATTTTTTTTCAGGAATATCTCTATCCTGCTAAATGAAAACATCACTTAAAGAAATGCAAGTCTGGGAGTATTCCTTAATCTTCAGTCTGGTAGATATCATAACTGTTAACTTCTTCATAGCTTTTTGCCTTTATAGGTTACATTTTCAGTGAATTAACTTGTTCTTTTTGTGTATTGACAACCCACCGCAGAGGAGATGTCACTGGAACTGGTGTGTCAGAGCTGGGAGCAAACAGAGCTGTAGTCAAAGAGGACATGAAGTGAAAAAGGACACCTGAGTTGTTGCTGAGACTATTTCCTCAGTAAAACCAGGTGAAAAGGCATTTCTTCAACCCATCTGGATAACTCTGTGCATTCATCTGGTAGTGGAATAAAATGTTACAGTATAAAGGAACAGACTCCCCATCTCTGATTTTTCAGAGCATTCCAGGAAGACAGTCTTGCGGTATTACATGAGAGGTATGTGGGTATAAGCATAGAGGTGAAGAGGAGAGGTCATTGATGAGAAATGCTGGTTAAGTAATCCAGTTCTTTTTACAGTAAACGTATTAGTCCAGTTTTTGTATGAGGAATGACTAGGGATGGTTCGGCTAGAGAACGTTTAATGGCAGCTAGATAGTGTTTAGGCAATAATTTATCCTAGAAAACTGTGTTCATGATCTGATATTTACCACAAAAGCTTCTGCAAGCCAGCAGTCTCTGTTAGTTGTCCTGCCAATTAGTGTAGGTAACCTAGGATAATTCAATGGGAATTGCATGCTAAGTTCCTGAGCAAGAGAATTACTTTTCTTTGGCCCTTTGTTTGCCTGGAAGTCATGGAAGACAGAGCTGCTTGCCTGATCTGTGAAGTGAGGAGGCATAGCTCCTAAAGAAAATTGCGGTTCTATTTTTAGAATTGTTTTAATTGGGCATCAGATATGCGTATTTCCAACCTATTAACCTGGTCACACTGTGTGGTCTGATCCTCCTCTAATAGCATGTGATTAAATGTGATTCATCATCATCTCTGCTATGTGCATGCAAGTGGGAGAACGTTGATAGTGAAGCAGATGCAGTTATTTTCATACCAGCTGCTCTCTCCTGTAAATTTAGTTTGTATTGTTAAACACTGTCATGTTGTCTTAGGGGGTCTGCGTCTCCTGATTTAGTGCGATGACTGATGTTCTTTGCTGCACTTTACCAGAGGCTCACAGTGCTACTGGAAAGGGTGAGACTGACAGAAACAACAGACAGAAGCACAGACATTGGTGGCTTTGAAGGAAGTCAGTTATCTGTGTCTAGGGGAGAAGAACATTTTTATGCTCACTGGGGTTGCCTGGACTTGCCAACTTTATTAAGGAACTTTTATCTATTTTTAAGGGCAAGGTATGGTAGGAAAGGGGAAAGATTTACATTTGCTGATGATCCATAAAAAGCATGTTTAACCAAAAAAAAAGCTTAAGTGAAGAGAGAGATCTAGTAGGGAGTCTGTAGCTGCCTAGAGGAGAGGTGTAGCCACAGGATGGGTCTGATTTGACAAGCGATTGGTCTTGTCAAGTTAAAGAAGCAGACTTCTTTAACTACAAGTAAGTACATTAAGCTTCTTAGGCATTGCAAACTTGCCTTAAAACCAGGCTGAGCTGCCTACTTTAAGGTGCCTAATTTTCTTTCTGATGTAAAAAATATCTGCCCTCCAATAACACTGCAGAGGTGCAAGAAAAGGATCCAAATACCTCCTCCACCTCCACCTCCTCCTCCTCCTCCTCGCTTTTAGACTTTATTGCTAATGGCCCTGGAAGGTCAGTGTTAAAACTCATGTGTTCTGAGGCAGCATTCAACAGAGGGGCTGTAATATCTGATTTCCAGCAAGTACCTGCGGATGTCAAACATGTTGTACGTGCGGAAGGCCATGGAGATTGCCAGAGAGACGGTTGGTTTGGGCTGTTTGTATTTTCTTCCCAGTCAGGCGTTGCTCCGTCCTGTCCTCCCCTAGCCAAATGCTGTGCCAATGGATAATGAGCGATAATGTTCCTCTCTATCTTCAGGCTTCTTCCCAGTCTGAGATGCCTCACTCTTCTGATGTCAGCTGAGGAAAGGTGAAGGTGTTTGACAAGAGCACACAGGAGACAGGTATCTCAGCATACTGGAAGAACGTGTATCTGCGTTTTCTCTCTCTAAAGCCTTGGAGTCACGGCTATAGGAGATGTATTACAGTGGCCAGGGAGTGCTGAGAGCCCGAAATGAAGCTGTCACCGATGTGAAGGTGAGACCTATCAGCAGACAAGGCTGGACAAGAACTAGCACTCAGCAAGGACGTGAGTCAGATGGAGAGAGGGCTGGCAGGCGTGCAGAGAAAGCAGTGGAGTAGGAAGGCAGGAAGCAGCTGGCAGTGTAGGAAGAAGTGAGCCGTAATGGGAACAAACAGGAGGAGCAACAGGGAATGAGAAATGTCCTTGTTCATTCACTGATATCCAGCATCCCATTCAGCAACAATGATATTAGGATTTCAAAGAACGTCCAAATAAATTTGTTCCTTTAAGGGATTTATTTTAATTCTTTATTAAAATAGGAGATAAATGTGCCTTTTCCCCTCTAGCCCACTGTTTTAATAGGATTACCTTTAGCATCACCCCATGGGCTTTTTAATTCTTCATTCCCAGTCTTCTATGTGAAGTCATCTCAGCAGATCCAATCAGGTGTATTTCATTGCTCCACAGTAGAGAGGAAATGAATTTTTCTGATGAGGGGAAAACACAGTGAATAGCTTGATTCTCCCCCCCAATACCATCTGCAATCAGTTTTGTGCTGCAAATGAAGTCAATGTTTTCCTGGGTCAGAGGTGGCTAATTATTCATAGCACTTTCATTTCCAGCAGTCGAGTCATCATATCCCTGCCAATCATCATTCTATTTCGTGTTGGGTTTAGTTTGCATTGCTGTTAGGTTTGCAAGTCTAGCTGCTATCCAAACTTGTCCTGTTCTTTGTTGCTTTTCCTGGGCTAGTGCCAGTAGTTCTCTCGGCTTCCGAAGAGACTGACAAGAGGGCTCTGGCACCAGTATTGTAGTCTTCTCCCATCTTATGAGATCATGTCTGTTTCAAAAAGAATGAAATGGGAAGGAGGGAAGAATATAATACTCAGTTCACTTGTAACTAGCCAAAAAACCCCAGCTGAGTAGTATTTCAGTAAGTTGGATCAGTGTCATCTGTGGGTTTTTTAATGGCTGTAAAGCCCAGGCAAGTGTATTAGTCAAGGTACGGCTGGCATTTGAACTTGACTGTCTTAACTCTTAGGCTGGTATGTTTCCTGCTGGTGCTCAGTGCTTCATGCTGATGAGTGAGAGGGGCTCTTATCAATGTCTACAAATAACTTAAGGGCAAGTGTCAAGAGGATGGGGTCAGGCTTTTTTCAGTAGTGCGCAGTGACAGGACAAGGGGCAGCAGGCACAAACTGAAACACAAGAAGTTCCATCTGAACATGAGGAAAAACTTTATCTTGAGGGAGACAAGAGCCCTGGCACAGGCTGCCCAGAGAGGCTGTGGAGTCTCCTTCTCTGGAGACATTCAAAGCCTACCTGGACGTGACTCTGTACAACCTGCTCTAGGTGACCCTGCTTTAGCGAGGGTTGGACCAGATGATCTCCAGAGGTCCCCACCATGCTGTGATTCTATGACTGTCCAGCGTTCACATGGTTGCAGTGACCACAGATGTGTTTACAGTGTCCTTTAGGCTTGTCCCTTGCAATTTTGCCCTTGGATTTATGGTGCTATTCCTAACGTAGATTAGGAGAGTAACTGAGCGTTACTGCCCATTCACCGCAGCAAATTGACTGAGGCATTGGTAGGAATGGAAACCCAAAGAAACTATGATCCAGCCTTGCACTTTCAGGTAGTAGTAAGGTCCTCTTTGCACAAATCTGTTTAGAAAGATTTTAAGAGGGCTCCGAAGTAGATGCTGATAATTAAAATGCTAATTAAAAATGTTCCCAGCGGTATTCACTGATAGTGTTGCCAGAGCAGGTGAGATTTCAATTATCTTGCTATTCCTTTTGGAACTAGAAAAATGTCCTGCGGTGAGTTAAGATGGAGTACCTAAGGCATGCTTATTTCATAGCATCTAAGTGCTGACTTGCCTCCAGATGTCTTCAGTTTCTCTTTTTCATCTTAGAAAAAAAGTTTGTTCTGACAATTCTGAATGTACCAAACAGCCACCAAAGGAACCTGAAGCCTCTTAGCCTCACAAGGGAGTGAGCGAGGCCACATGTCTTCCACACAGACAGCTTCATGAGACCACCTCACCCTATATACTCACTGCCTTTGCTCAGAGTGGAGTTGGGGAGAAGACGGTTCTGAAAGGCTTTGAAATAACAGCCACCAGAGCAGGGGGTGTGGGTCAGCAAAGGGCCAACCGAGAGTGCCATCTTCAAAATCCGGTCTTCACAGAGACCAAAGTAGAGCTTTCACATGCTTAGTTCTGACAGCCTAAACCAGCAGAAAACAGGTGAGTTTTCTCAGGAGGGCTCACTGCTCTGTAGTTTCCATTGGCAGGAGTTTAAACATGCTCAGAGCCATAACTTCAAATTAGGAAATGGCATACAAAGCCAGGACTATAACAAAAAGAAAGCTGAAGATGGAGGAATCAAGAGAGAGATGATTGGAGTAGAGGCAGATAGTATGTATCCACACAAAGGAGAAAAGGGGCTGCCAAATGTCTGATTAAAAGATGTACTCTAGTTAGGTGGAAACCTGTTGGCTTCCACATAGGAATGCCAGGACAAAGACTTGATGGCCTCTGTCTCTTGAGTGTTGTGATCTCTGTAACTAGGGGATGTGGAAGTTTCACCAGTTTTTGTTGACTAGATCCTGTATCATGAAGGATGTGAAAGGGAATTCTGTTTAGCATGGTATGTAATTTTAAATTCTAGAAAAATTAATTTTCTGTAGCTAAGATGAATCCTGCTTCCAGCCTTCCTCTGAGAGGGTGTCTTTAGTGCCAGATGAAGTATTTTCTGAATCAGCATCTTTTAATGGTGTAGTGTGCAACAGGTGGTGATGGAAGCTAATGATGGTGCGTAGAAAAAGCGTTCAGGAAGGATTTGACAGATAAGAAAGAAATGTAAAAGTGGAAGAAAGTGAACATATGCTAAACCAGTGTGTCTGAAACTAATGTGATGTAAAACGACTCAAGCTAATGAAGCTTTTCATGAAATAAATGTCTGCTAAACTCTACCTGGAATACTGCACTGCCTCTTCCTTAGATCACGGTAATTTGTATTCCTCTGATACTTACATGTAAGAGCGGAGAATGTTATAATTGCTATTCAAGCATTGGTTTACTTCACACTTTGCAATAACCCCAGGCTGTGTTTGTCTTTTAAAAAGTATAATGTCTCTGAGACTCCTTTTTTAAATGGTGTAGTAAGTTTGGAGACAATTTAGATCTGTTTATAAAATCAAGGTGTTGTTTAATAAGTGTCTGTTACTGGTTGCATTTTACAGGTAAATATAACATTGCAGTCTGATGCTTAACATATTCATACGTGTGTATATATATACAGAGAGAGAGAGAGAGAAAGAGAGAAAATACAGTACTAAGAAGACAGTTGGAACTGAGCGAGTGGAATAGCTGTAGTGGTAAGATACACCTGTACCCCCTCAGCCAAGATATGGCAAATGACAAATTTGCATGTATCACTCAAATGCCAAAATTATTCAGAAGAGGTAGATCCCGAATGGTTGTGACCACCTGCTCTGAAGAGGAGACAAATAAGGCAAGAGTGAAAGGGCTGCATTTAAGCAGTGCCTGATAGAAAAAGATTCTCTAAAACTTTGCTGCTCTATCTCAACAAAGATGATGTGTTCTACAGGCTTCCCCAACCCTCCTTCATAGTAAAAGAGCAAGGAATCGTGAGACGATGAAATCACAGAAGGCTATGAAGTTAAAATCAAAGCTGTTTTATTTTGTCCTTGCACAACTGGCTTGTCTGTCCAAGACAACTCTGTCATCCAAAACTATCGTAAGACTTCTTGAAGCAAAGCATTTCCCACTGCCAAAAGACAGCCAAAAGAGGAGACCACTGGATACCTTCCTACGTACCAGCAGTACTGAGAGTTAACTACAAAGAAACATTTCCAAAGGTTTTTGGTGGGCAACAAGAAAAGAAATCCATGACATGAACAACAGTTACTTTTAAGTTTCTTAGGTAACTGTTTTAAGATTAGACAGTAGTTTTAAACCCTATACAGTGTTTCTTGCATTTTTTCCTGAAGTAACCCAGGCTGGTCCCTGCTGGAGGCAAGACACTAGTTTTTTGCTGGTCTGATCTGATAAACTTACTCCTGTGTCTCCCCTGATTGAAGATGCTGCCAAAATTACAGTGAAAGCAAGATTTTTTTTGTTAGTATCTGCAAAAAATGCTGATACGCAGCAATGTTGTACAGCTTGAGACTAACATTGAATTGTTTTATATTGTCATGGCCTGGTTGGACAAGGTGCAAGATCTCACCTTAAATGGAAGTGACACTTGAGGAGTATACAGATTTAACCACTGGACAACTCCTTGCACAATCCCTAGGAGCTACCTGAAGACATGCTGAGTTTTCCAAAATATTTTGTATCTTCAGTTGAGATGGTTACGCTTTTGGCCGGCATTCCTACAGGATGGATATACTGTGCAGAGTAGTTTGGAAAATCTGGTCACTTATTAACTGGGGAGGGGAGGCGGAGGGAACTGAGTCTTGAGTGTTGCTTCCAAGCAGTTGGAGCTTGAGAAAAGCATACTCTTACTTAAGTTTTACATGGTGCTCGGAAGGGCCATCTGTCTTTCTGTGACAGCAGAAGGGACATAGGGAACACAGCAAAGCGTCTATTGGCCAGCCGCAGCTCCTGCTTCTAAAAAATCTAATCCAGTGAAAATCAGCTTTAGAAGTATTTTTGTAGAGCTTCAGTGGCAACAAGCCCATTTTCTCTATTACAGGATGAAATGCATAATAAAGGACACGTGTTGATTACTTTTAAAAATAAATATAGTGACCTGAAGTAGAAAGGGAAGTACTTAAAGGGGAAGATGAAATATGAATGACGATTCATTTCCATAGGTGGCTGGAGTGTGTCTCAGTCTTGAAAATAAACAATCATGTGTGCAGGGAGACTTGCCAAACCCAGCCAAGGGTGTTTACTGAACACACTGGTTTAAAAAATAAAAGCCGTGATCTGCTCTGTGGTGGAAGGACTTGTATTGATAAGAAGCAAAGGAAAGATACATCCACCTGCTTCTAAAAAGAAGACACTAAACTGGCTATAAGGGAATGAAATAGCTACGCACTCCTGGCAAGCTAAGGGTGGTTATTTTAGCATCACTGTGTGAGTCTGTCTGTCTGTCTGTCTCGCTGCAGGGTAGGAATTGCTCACCTGTGTGATAAAGTCCTGGTTTAACTCCTGGCCTAGCACTGCTGGAGCGGCAACTCTGGATTATCCATGTCACTGAGAAGCTCCCACTGAGAGACAGACTCAGGGGTAGCGGTGCATTCATCGCAATACGTCTCCTTAAAACAGTCATTCAGAGTGCTGCTAGGCAATGCAGTTAAACATGTCATTTAATTACATTTCACCTCCAAAAAGTCCCATGAAAGTTAATAATGTTACATTACGTTTGTGCAGCAGAAACCAGAAGAGGGATGTTAAACTCCTATGACTAACATCCACACCCTAACCATTTCAGAATCCTGATCTCTTTGATTTAGTAGGGGAGTAGCAGGAACGGGTATTCAGCATTGATCTCTCTGCAGGAAAACTGCTGAAACCAGAAGGGTAGCTTTTAATGCGTAACTTACATATTTTACATGCGTGTAAACTATATCTTGGGCTATGTACTTTGCCCATATTTAGCGTACCTTCATCAATCACTTTATGTTGCACTTGCATTACTCCTATTCTAAAATTTCATCAAACACACAATCTTGTCAAATACTAACTTTTCTAATGTTTTATGAAGGCACATGGTGCTCAGACATCCTTATTTTCTAGTTTTAAAATGCTCTAAATGTTACAGGTGACTTCAATTATGCTGATTACTCCTTTAATAGCAACCATGTGTTCTCTCTCATTTTAATTTAGACCACTGCAAACTTATTTCAGTCTTGGCTCAAACGCAGGTAGTCTTCTAAGTCTTGTAAGAGCTCACAGGTTTTTTGCTAGGCTTCTCAGTTATTTTCTGTTTGTATGTCTCCTTTAGTAATAAATATTTTATTGTAAGTGACACATACTGTAACGCAGCTAATGCTGCTTTGTTTAGGAAGCATTTCTGGTTTGTCATGTGCAGGATATCGCTAACTAGAGTCTCCAGCAACAGGTCTGCATTGCAATGCTCAAGGCTGGTTTTAGATATACCAAAAATCTCCCTGAAGAGAGATTTCTGTATCCGTAGAGAAATAGAAAGTCAAACAGCTTCAAGCTCTCAGCCACCTGTACGAGACAGAAAGTGTAAGAAGTGTTATGGAACAAAGAGCAGTCCTGGGAGGGAAGAAGAACAAAGCATCCTTCGGGCAATGTATCTCTCTAGCTACAAGAAGACTGCTGACTACAGAAGGGAACGTTAGTGATGGTTTTGGTAAGTTTTTGTTTGTTAACTATGCTTTGAATGAGTTGTTGGCCTGTGACTACTTAAGCTTGAATACAAAACCTGAAGATAAAACGTACAGTTGTCTGTCACGTGTTTGGGAGGTGACCTTGCTGGTGTTTATGCAAAAAGAGTGCACGGGTTCACATATAACCTCCATACCCCCACTGGTTTCTGTCCCATGTTAAACTGGATGCTTTCTTTGCTATTGCTCGCTGGAGTCTCAGGGGAGCTTTCCTTTAGGGAGAGGGGCCTGGAGTCGGACAGTGCTGTTGCTCTCAGTTATGTTCTGTTTATGCCTAGTTTAAAAGTAATACTTAATGAGTAGTACAATGAAGAGGAAAATTAATGCGCCCCTTGAAGGGACACACAATCAGTTTGCCATTTGTCAGCTAAAAGAGTGAACTCTGTGCAGAGCATTTTTTGTCATCTACATAGGGACGGGGATGTTGTCAGTTAAAGGCTCTCTGAATGTGCCTTGTCATCGCCTTTGGTTTTGCAGAGCACTGCGGGTGCCTGCCGTGCTGACCCGTTCATCTGGAATGGGTGTCAAACCACCGCTGCGGCGCTGTGCGAGGGCTGCCTGCTCGGTCATACCGATACCTGTGCTGTCACGGGTTGCCTGCCCTTCAAGGGTATGCTGCTCCAGCTCTCCTCCTACTGCTGGGACATGTGGAGCTTTGAAGTCCTAATATCATAGAGAAATAACAGTATCGGTGCTGAACCAAGAGACCTAAAAATCAGAAACCAAGTGTGGAGAGATAGCAGCTGTGCGTGCGTGCGTGTTTTATCTGTGGTCTGCAGCGTGTCCTCTGTAAGACTTAGTCGTGAAAACTGTATTGGATCACATATTCTTTGCCAATGCCAGATTGTTTCCTATAATCTTTTTTTCTTTAAATGCTATGTCTGCTTATAGCTTTTAATTATCTTAGTTAAGCGTATCTGTAGCTTTAGTAAACAGCTTTGTGGATTTTGCCATAAATTTATTATTTTCCTGATACTCATCATTCTTACTTTAATGTTGTCATACAACTCTGATGTGTTACCCTAAATACTTCCACATATACCTTTCAAACCCTTCTAGCTCTCCCCTGGTAACCAATCCCTCTAGTCCTTTTAATTATATTTACAGTTGGCGTATTTACTTTGTCTGTGCTGCTATAGAACTGTCAGAGTTTTCAGTGGTAATCTTCCTTGGACTACAGCTATCAAAACAGCCTGCCAGTCTCCCATCTGCTAGGGAGCTTTCCTGTCATGTGTTGATCGTTGTCAATAGGTTGTGTTCAAGAATTAGGATATTGCCCAAAATCCTTGTTTGGCTGACAAGCCCGCTTTCTGTAACATCTTGTTTAACTTCTGCTGTAAGGGAAATTATCTAAATAAGAATATGTCACGCAACTGAAAGCATCGCACGCTGCATATGGTACAGCTTTTGGCGAACTGTTTCCTCCCCAAAGTACTCTTCTAATAATTGAAGGGCTGGTTGTGGTGGCTTGGGAATCTCTTCTCATGGAGAGAATTATTGGGTTTTTTAATCCTTGTGATTTACCAGAGACTTGCTCTGAGCATAGTTTTCTGTAATGAAGCACAGGCACAAATCAAAATGCTTTTGTTTATGAGTGACAGCAAGGTCGTGGAAAGTCATGTAATGAATGGAATAGCATAAAAAGAAAACAGGATGTTTCTCAGCTCCATAAGCTCAGGATCCCCTGTGCAACTGAGCAAAAGGCTGGAGAAGCTCTACAAGTGGCTTGTATGCGCTTTCCCAGTGTGGGGTGTAATGAAGTGGCTGGTATATGGACTGCTTTCTGCTGGCTGCGTTGAGATTCACTGGTGGAGCAGGTTGAAGAGAACAAGATGCAATAGCTGTGGCATGACAGCTGCTTCAGTCCTGTGTTTGTCTCACTATGTAAGCTATCACTGCGAGGCTCTTTTTTTTTCTTCTTCTTTTTTTTTCTCTCTTAATGAAGAATAATAGATAACTGGAGATTACGTTGCTGTCTACTTCATCATGAAAAAGGACTTGAAGCCAGCTTTTCCACCATAATTCACCCATGTGCCAGCTGATGCATGCTGCTCTAGATACGCTGTCATTTAACAACGGGAGGGAAGATGCTGCTGGCTCGCTGGGGAAATACACTAGAATCCAGGGTTCCTAGGCTTTTTTAAGACAAACTACCAAGTTTATTGTGTTTTCTCACCTACTGGAGAAAGATGATGCTTCCTGTTCAGAGGCATTACACCTGCCTAGAGTTTGCAAAGGGGTCTAATACACCGCTTTGGTAGAAAGGATTCCAGCTATGGAGTCTTATGCTTAATGTGAGGCAGGTCCTCTCCAGATAGAATTACCAGAAATGGATTTCCATTTTTGGTTCTGCCACAGACAACCTACATGAATATTTTACACATTTTTCAGCACGTTGAACAGAAAGATCACTCCGTGCCAAACAGGAGGCCACAGCACTATTGCTACACCTTGTTGCCACTTTAATCTTCACTGCCATCTTTAATCTTTCTGTAAGCTAGCTGGTTGCAAAAAATGCAAGCTTCTGCTGAAACTTATGTCAGGTAAGTGCTGAAAAGTGAATTTTAATGATTGTGTAGATTAAAAAAAAAAAGACTGAAACCCACTGCTATTATCAGGCAGTGAATACAGGTAGTAGAGCTGTTTTCCTAGCAGGTAGGCGATGTAAAACTATTAGACTCCATTACAAACTCTGTTGCTACACCGATGCTCATCCCACTTGTGCTTCTAGCAATAATCCCCGCCGTGAATGCCATCAGGCTGAATGAAAAGATTCCCGTTAGCATTCATGTAGCTTTTGCAACTTCGAAGTCTCTAATCGTGTGTTGCTGAGATGGGTCGCTAGTCCTCTGAATCCTGCAGGGATAGCACTGACGTGTTTCTGTAGCAGATAAAGGCGCCCGAGGCAAATGCAAGTAGGACCATTCCCCGGTCATGTTTTTAATTGCTTTGCCCTGGATCCAGCTTAATTTTCACTCTTATCATAGTGCTATAAATTAAGTATTGGAGATTTGACAACTCCCTACTGGTCACATTTGCATTGGTTTCAACAACAGGGCAAAACAAGCGTGCCTTCTGTGAAGCTGATGGCTCTTGAAATGAGTTAGGCATCCTTACCTGACTGAAAGCTGCGTTGGCATATTAATTCTGGTCGGGGTGAAGGGTGCTGGTACCTATCTTACTAAGTTCCCACTATGCAAAGCATGTTCTCATTGAGCTGTCAATGCGTAGACTGCTTCTTACTCGTCAGGCTTGTCTTTGAACTCCGTGAACGATTTGTAACAACCTGGATGAGAACGGCACTGAGTAGTCCGAGCTGAGCCTGGGCGTGTTCTAACCGCTGTATGGGTGAAGAGTTACAGCCGTGGTGAAAGTGCTCTCCAGGGTGTGTTGTTTATTCAACTCTCTTTATTACTTGCTAAAAATTCACTGCCCCCATCAAACCTCTGGCTGGCGAAGAGAGCTGGAATGTCTCATAGTGATCCCCAGCATGCAGGATGATGACTGATGGCCTGTCTGTTGGTGAAGTATAAGCTATTTTGGGAAGCAGAGAAGTACCACTGTCTTGTTTATAGGAGAGCAGCCCGTACCTGGCACTGAAGGATGTCTAACCCAAGCTGGTGCCTCAGGATACCACTAGAGAAAGGGTGATAGTGTGAATTAAAAAAATGGAACAGTTACTTTTGCAGTCTTCCTCTAATGTTAGACTGATCTCTCAAAAGAGAAAAATAAAAATTAAATTTGCATTCCAGGCTTCGGTTAAAAAGTGGAGAGACTGTTCTGTGTCATGCATAAGCTTTTGTTGTTTTTTTGCACTGACAATTGAACAAATTTGCACAGATTGCATCAGTGCAAAGGAGAATTGGATTAATCCCTTGATTTAACTTGGTCGTCATCGTGCAATCTCTCTGAAAGATTGCAGTGCAGCTTCCTTGATCTATAAGTGACTTGTTCTCTCTGCAGCAGCTTCTCTTTACACCGCAGGTCAGTGGTGCTGCTGCAGGATTGAACCAATTGCAATGCTTTGTTAAATCAAGGTTTTGTTCACCAGGGAAATGACATCACCTGAAAGAGAACTGATTGCTGTCCCGAGCTCTTGTGTAATATCCATTACTGCTTACTGATAAAATGTTGGATGATACTCCATGAGACTGCTTCTGAAGCAGTCCAAACAATTTCATTGTCTGACATCAGCTTTAAATGTTATTTCCTGGACAGCATGTGAGTAATTTGAAAAAAAAAAAAAAAAAAAACAAAACCAAAAAAACCCCCACAACCAAAAATTAGATTTCAGGAATCTTCAATTCTATTAAAAAACTCTGCTCAGGAAGAGGAGGGCTGGCATTCTAGAGCACAGTTCAGCACATCATTCTTGTGGATTTGTCTTTTGGATTTAACTAAAACTTTTAATTTTGTTTTTAAGTTTCTGAGATTAACTTGTGGGTGGAAGCTGGTCTCTACCCCTGCCTAAAGTGGATCTAGGGTCAAATTTATGGTCAAGAAGAGAAATAGCGTGAGTTTAAACCAGGATTTTCTGTCTAGTACCCTAGCTAGTAGCTAAGTGGCTGCTTTGGGTTGAGGCTGCTTTTTTGGCATTGAGAAGCCTTCATTTTATTTCAGGTCAGGATTGGAAGCAAACATGTAAATCTGGACACTTGTGAAGCTGAATTCCCACATAGTTAATGTTGCTGAGTCCCTGCGTAGAGACAAATGGTACTGACTGTTGGAGTGGTCTTTTTATTTAAGTAGAATAAAAAGGGTTAAAAACAGATGTAAAATCCCTGGTGTATCTAGAACCGTCAGCCCAAGATTTAATACATTACCCCCTGCACCACCAGGTATGTAAATAGTTAACAAGAGACTTTCTGTGATGTGGAATGTGCGCTGTTAAGTGTCTGTATCTGCTTTTCTGCTCTAATCAAGAAGAAATTCGTACCTGTCAGATACAACATTTATTGCGTCATGAGCTTACTGTACCTCCAGTTCATGCTGATTGCATAGAAGGAATCCTTCTGTGCATAAGTGGCTTGAATGCTGCCTGTCCAGGCACACTCGTGTCATTTTTTAATGCAGTTAATAATAATAATAGCAATTTAGGAGAGGGAGCTCTTCAAAATATGTCTACCCCTCTAATTGTGGTTTGGAGAAGAAACACACCCTTTTCTAGGGCTGTATTATCTAACAACTATCTACTGCAGGTTTTCTTCCATTAAGCATCGGGATTTGAGTAGCTTATAGGTCTGCCCTATTTTGCTCTTTACAAGCCTTCTGCTATCTGCCCCATGTGTTTTCACAGAAGGATGTAGGAGTTATGTTACCAAGAGCATAGCAGTGGTGTTTGGCATCAGTGTTATGAAGATGCCTTTTCCATTACCCTAGATATGTGCCAGGTATCTTCAGTAGTGTGGCATACAGAATATTGAGCTCTCCGGAAAATTACCTTTAAATGATCTCTAACTGCAAACCCTCTGGATGGGTTTGGAAGGTGGTACATTTTCCCGTATGACCCTTGGAAAATTTGAGACCTTTAGAAGAATTAACAGTCTAGAGTTGCTGTTAATTTGTCGTGCTAACAGTGACGATTGACTTCAGCTTCACAGAAGAGCTGGGCAAAGGGACACTTCCTCTCGCACGTAGCAAGTGTTTTCTTTGATCTTTATGACTTCCAGTGTGCTGGAACATCTAGATACTCCCGAGCTCTTCTCCTGTTACTGCTAAACTTCTGCCATCCTATGATTCTGTGTTTGTGAGCCTCA
This sequence comes from Ibycter americanus, assembly GCA_035590275.1. NCBI lineage: Eukaryota > Metazoa > Chordata > Aves > Falconiformes > Falconidae > Ibycter > Ibycter americanus. The sequence goes on along the minus strand of JAVJGI010000001.1, from coordinate 104,380,907 downwards.
GGGGGTTGCGTGAGACTTTGACGTTGAATGTCAGAGCACTTCTCTAGCCAAGCTCCTCTCTCTGGGTGCTTTGTGCTCCCCAGCAGATGGTACTTGTTGGCCTGCACTGTTGGACTTAGGCATTTACCGAGCTCTTGTGCTCGTCGCATGCAGGTTGCTTTCGGTGGGAGTAAGACAGAGTGCTGTCCTGAAGGGAACAGAATAAAATATAAATGAAGCAGAAGGCACAGCAGGAAGCAGGCTGAAAGCTCAAGATGTACCAGTGCACTTTGGAGAGCTGCCTGCTGACTAATGAAATAGCCAATCTAGTCATAGGAGGGAGGGCCGCTTTCCCCTTCTCCAGAGCACCGAGTATTTACATCTTCTTCAAACACATTTAAAGAACAAAGTTAGATGGAAATACCTCCTGTTCCCTTCTGACATGTGCTTATCTGAGGCTGCCTCTACTTCTCTGTGGGAAAGGCTGCACTGCCAGGATTGCACCACGCTGATGAAAACTCACATTATATCGCCCTGTCAGCCAGCAAACAAAATCAATCTGTGTTATATGCCTCTATCACACATCTTGCCTTGCAAATAGGGGAAAGATGTGGCCTGGTACAAGTTAAATACGCTCTCAGCTCTAGTGCGATACCGTATCTGCCTAAAGTGTTTAACAACTGAGAACACAAAGTTTAGTGCTTCGTTCGTCATTAATAACACCTGAGGGGTTTGGGGTGTTTTTGGCGATGGAATGATGTATTGTCACATATAGGATACAGTGTTAGATCCAGTCTGGATTGCTAGACAAAGGTGTGCCTATGCTAAGGTTGTGAAATAAAGCTGCTTTTCTTATGGAAGAGAGAAGCAACTACCTTGAGAGTGCAAATCCTTCCAGTTCCTGACTGTTCAGCCGCTGGCAGCAGCTGGCATGCTCAGACAGCAGCCATGGTGGAGTCCAAAGGCTGAGAAGGTCATGGAGAGTGTAGGGAAGTCTTATTTATCTTGTCCGGCATGCACCCAAAACCAGCCCTGCTTTTGCCGGCTCTGCAGTTCAGTGTGGAGGCAAAATGGATGAGAGACATCAGATGCCCTTCATTGGTATCAAATTTATTGGATAAAATGTCATGCTGAATATAGAGCTGTTTTACAAATATGCTGTTTTCTGCTACTCCAATTGCAGCTGAAATTTGTTTCTCATTTTAAACTGTTTTCCAGTGTTGATGGATTCGGTGTGGATTTCCAGTGTTGACCTTCCATAAGTCCTAGTTCTAGTGGTAAATTCTAGTTTTAAGTACCCCTGTCACCAGTGTCGGTGCCTGTTGTTCCCTGCCCGCCAAGTGAGGCAATCCGTACTCCAAAATGGACATGCTTAGGAGGAGACAAAACACCTGTAACTGGTACCAGTTACCAAATGCTGACTGAGCAAGTTCACAGGGCTTAACTAGTGCTTAACTGCTACTTAAACGCGTGGAGAAAACACACAACCCACTCCTTTCCTCTTGCTACTCCCTCCTTCCCATCCCCCATACAAACCAGCCCACAGACTGTCCATTGCTGCTTTGCAGGTACTTGCATACCCCGACTGCCAGATCCGTGCATGCCTCGGAATCCTAATCAATCTGCCTCCAAAACCAGAGATCGGAACAAATATTTTGCTGTGTTGGAAAATGTAATTTAGAGTTGCGTTTCATAAGGTATTCTTCAGTTACCAGGTCCAGTCTCATCATCCCGAGTCATACCTTCTAATTTACTAGGATGAAATTGCTAACCTCTTGCCAGAGATTTGAGTAATTCTGGCGGCAGAGGGCACAGGCAGCAATAGAGGCATGGATCGCAGTTGCATAGGCCTTATTTCAGTTTTAAGTGTGATGGGTTGACCCTGGCTAGAGGCCAAGTGCCCACCACAGCCGCTCTATCGGTCCCCTCCTCAACCAGGCAGGGGAGAGAAAATATAACAAAAGGCTCGTGGGTCAGGATAAGGACAGGGAGATCACTCAGCAATTACCATCACGGGCAAAACAGACTTGACAATCAAATCAGAGTAGGATAATGAGAAATAAAACCAAATCTTAAAAACATCATCCCCCCACCCCTCCCTTCTTCCTGGGCTCACCTTCGCTCCCGATTTCTCTAATCCCTCCCCACCAGCAGCGCAGAGGGATGGGGAATGGGGGTTACGGTCTGTTCATCACATGCTGTCTCTGCCGCTCCTTCCTCCTCACACTCTTCCCCTGCCCTCCCCGGGCTTCAGGGGGGGGAGCTGCTCCCCCGTGGGCTCCAAGGGCTGGGGGCACAGCCTGCCTGGCCGGGGGCTTCCCCATGGGTTGCTGGGGAATGTCTGCTCCGGTCCCTGGAGCCCCTCCGGCCCCCTCCTGCCCTGGCCTGGGTGGGGGTCTGCAGGGCTGTTGCTCTCCCATCTTCTCACTCCTCTTTGGCTGCAGTTGTGCAGGTTTTTCCCCCTCCCCCTTCTTAAATCCATTATCTCTGAGGCGCTGCCACTGTTGCTGGTGGGCTCGGCCTCGGCCAGCGGCGCATCCGTCTAGGAGCCAGCTGGCATCAGCTCCATCGGGCATGGGGGAAGCTTCTGGCAGCTTCTCACAGAAGCCACCCCTGTAGCCCCCTGGCTACCAAAACCTTGCCATGCAAATCCAATACATTAAGTCAGGCAAAAAGAACCTTTTTTCTGTTTCTAAAAAGAAAATGTGTGCTGGATTTGAATCTGTTTAATAGCAGCATGGTAAGTGGAATAAAAATAAAAATTAGTTTTTCAGTGACTTCATTTCACCATTATTCTGGTGATTTTTTTTTTTTTTTTAAATTTTTTTTTTTAGCCACAACAATCTGGCAAGGTTCTGCCTTCGCTGTTACAGTGAAGGGTTGCAGACAAAATGTGTCAGACAAGCTTATTCACGCTAATGACAGCCATCCGTCTTGTCTAACCAGCAAAGTGCTCTCCTTGCACAGTTTTAATTTAAATCCATGCAAAAAGCCTTTCTCTGCTGAGTAATGTCAAAGGCCTCCTCACCACTATTTTTTTTTTTGCCTTCATCTTTCATTCTCTAGTAGCATAGGTGAATCTCTTTCCTTTTTGCTTTAGTGAGTGTCAATGATTTTGACCTGTGAATGGTAAGGGTAATAGAAACTTGATCTTCCATTGCCAAACATATCCCATTACTTCATCGTTTTCCCATTCAGACAGCAAAGTGTATTTCTTATACATGTGGCCTCATCTGCCTGTGCGGTAGAACAGCTTTGTGCTTTTTAAAATTTCTTTGGTTTCTATTTTTTCTGATTTCATCATTTTTATTCATTAGTTCAGTTAAGATTTGAAGCCTTGGCAAGTGTTGCTGGCAAACTAGGTTTTGGTGAAGACTGAGGAAAGCACTTTAGAAATCTAGACTCATTTTGGCACTGATTTATCAGAGTGAGTGATAGTCAAATTCACCTTCTGTCTCTGTTTCCCACAGGCTTACCAGATGGGGGTTGGGATGGTGAATGCTTTGAGAGGCAGATCATCTGCAGCGCTGGGGAGCAGTATGAAAGCACGCAAGTGTCTGAGATGTGGAGGATCTAAATGTGTGGAGAGTGTTGCTTGTTATCTCAACAGATGATTCTTGCCTGTGCATTGCTTGTGTGGTTGCTCAGTCATTAGGTATAACATAAAAGCAATTCTTCTCATAGGGAGGCATAGAAGGTTCCTGCTGTGATTGTTCTGAAGGGAAAGATTTTTTTCGTTCTGCTTATGATATTGGCATTCCCAAATGCTTCATCAGTATGCAGAGAGTGCAGGGGAAAAGCAGTATTTTTGAAGATTTGCCTTGTGATTATGGTTCCGATGAGCCGCTCCGAGGCCACAGGTAAGTTAGCACCACAGCAATCAGGTGTTTGCAAACAACAGCAGCAGCGGGAATGTGTGGGTCAGACCATCACTAATGAGGTGCCCATCCAACGAGCTGTAGAAGCTGCTTGACTAGTTGTAAGCGACTGTTGCCTCCTGTGCATAAGGGTGCCCCTACAAGGGTGCAGACCTTTTCCCATGCAGCTGTTGGGTGAGCTAAGAGGTGATTTCAGCCCAAACTGGCTGGCATAGCAGGGCCATGGCAAGTGCCAAAATGCTGGTATCATGAAGGCTGGTATCCTCTTGCTTTGCAGGAGAAATTATTATATCATTTCATAGTCTCCCAATGAGTTCTCACAAGTCTCTTTCGTTCTACCCAGAAAGACTTGTATTTTCCTACAGTTGATGGAGAATTTAAAAAAGATGGAAAAAACTTGTGGGTCAAGATAAAGGCAGTTTAATGAAGCAATAGCAAAAGTTGCATGCATGGAAATGAAGGAAAAACAGATGATGTTATTCTCTACTTCCCATCAGCAGGCAATGTTCAGCCACTTCCTGGGAAACTAGCCTTCAATACACATAGCTGTTGCTCCAGAAGACAAACGTCATAAATAACGAATGGGCCCCTTCCTCCTCCTTTCTTTTAGCTTTTACACCCGAGCAGATGTCCTGTGGTATGGAATATCCCGTCGGTTGCTTTGGATCAGCTGCCCTGGCTGTGCCCCCTCCCAAGATCTTGCCCACCCCCAGCCTACTGGTGGGGGGGAGGTTGGAGAGGCAGCCTGGATGCTGTGCGAGCGCTGCTCAGCAGGAGCCCAAGCACTGGTGTGTTATCAGCATCCTTCTAGCTACCGATACAAGCCCAGCCCTGTGAGGGCTGCTGCGGGGCTCAGCCAGCCCCCGTACAGGGAAATTGCCCCTGGAGCAGCCTGGAGTAGTGCTGAGAGAAGAGCTGTGGGTTGTGCCTCAGCAGCACACAGAAGCGTGAGCACGGTGCTCCAGGAGGCACGGTAACTTGGTGATTCACTCCCTTGAGTAGCCATCTGCTGGGCCAGTGCCGCAGTGCAAAGCTACTCTGAGTTAGGGCAGAGCAGCACAACAAAGCCACGTCTCTGCTGTCTTGTCACTGTCCAGTTCTTGGGGGGGAAAAAAAATACCAAACCCCTGAGAGAGTGTCTTCTTTCCTTACGTACAGAAGTTGGGCTCTTCCTCATTAGTGAAGTGTTCACAGCTGGTACCTGAGTAAAGAAAATGCAGTTGCTTGCTACACAATTTTTGTTTAATCTCCACTGCAGTGATCAGAGCGAGCTCTTCAGTTTCTTGTTTGCCACTTACCAGCTTAATTATATCCAGACAAAGACTATGCTGGAAGGACAGCTGTTACGGGGAAAAAAATCCGGACAGTAAAGACGTTATTAGATGTGTTTAAACACAGGGAGCTTTAGCCATTCTCTGTCATTCCTCTTACGTACAGGCTGCTTAATCCTGTTGTGCTGACCAGAAGCTTTAAGACAGACCGAAACAGGAATTGCAAGGGGCTCCTAGGTTACAGAGTGGTGATCCTAGGTAGTCCTTGATAGCTTTATTTGCCTTAATCCCAGGGGACAGTGCCGTAAGAAACACCATTGCTGTGCTCAATGCTAAACGCCTGACCAGCTATGCTGCCTTTCAAATTTACTGAGGAAACAGTGAAGCAGTTTGCAAATAATTTTAGCGAAAAATGACAAAAGGAAAAAGGACAGCACTTTTAAAATACCGAAGTATTTTGCTTTAAGCCTTCCAGTCGAAAAACTGACTTTTACCTAGGAAATGTAAAGTTTGAAATGGAAAAAATATCAATCTTGATATTTTTTTTGTTAAGTCTTAATATTACAAAGGCAAAGGAAGATACTCTATGTGGGCTAGAGAGTTGCTCTGTGATCAAAAGCTAAGGGCTTTATTTCTATGCACCTGGACAAACTCATCAACTTGTTTAACCCAAAGCTAACCTCTATTTTCCCACCCTGAAATTTCTCTCTCCCACCCCACAAATTTGTATGTATGTCTAATTCTGCTGTTGAAGTCAAAAATAAATCCTTCATTTGCTCATCTCTGGGTACATAGGACCTAAAGAAGTTAATCAGTTTTCATGTCATGCTGATATATGGTACTGATCCTGTTGCCAGGGCAGTGTTGTGAAACAACATTTTGTTGATGACGTGCCAAGCCCCCTTCTCTACCTGGTCCCATCTTCATTTTGAAAAGATCTACCAAGTTACTTGTTCCTAAGGACTGTGGCAGCCAAACCAGCCCTACTTATCTTTGAGGTTTTCCTTTATTTTTTGCTGATACTATGTGGAAAGACAATCGGAGCTGAAACAGTTTCCCTTTCATTTAACATTGCATAATTGGAGGACACTTGCCTTTCTGATTATTGCTGCCTTACGGAAGCTTCAGTAGTGGAATCACCGGGCTTGATGTTTACCAAGATCTCAGAAGTCCTGTGTTTTTATTTTTCACCTTAAAGGTAATTTTACTAATCATTCTTGTCCTGGATTGTTGCCATTGTTTGGGTGGATTTGCTTTTCATCTGTAATTTCTGTACTTATTTGGAGGAGGAAGTGTTGCCAAAGGAGTCAAGCAAACCCTGATATGAACCCTATAACATTTATTTCACAGGTTGCTGTGTTTGGAATGTGCTATCATGCCGAATTAAAATAAAGCTATTGCAATTCTGAGAAACGAGTGTCGAGTGCTCAGCCCAGATTCCAAAGTGCCTCTGTGGCCTTGTCTAGACTGACTCAAAGAGGCAGTGTCTGTGCTAGACTGCTAAAATGCATTAGCAGAGGTAGAGCATACTTTAATGCATGTGTTAAAATGCACATTTTTTTCCCTATGCTAACGCCAGTAGTCTAGCTACCACCCCATACATTCCTAGTCTAGACAAGCTAATGTCCACAGATTTATGTGCCAGAGGCAATGGGTGAACCTTGAAAGGCTGGTGTATGTGGCTGTTCCTTCACCTCAGAAAGCAGAGTTTTAATTTTCTAAGTGTAGAAATCCTAGCGGAGACAAAACCTTGGTCAACTTAACAGCACCCAGTATCCGTGAGAGAAGGAGTGGGGGCATATGTTTGGCTTTAACTGTGTATGTTGAGGTCTGCTCAGCCCTCACCTTTCCTCCAGTACAAATTGGCACAGAAATATATAGGCAACCTACTTGCTCTGAAGATAATGCTAAGGAGTAGCCTCCACAAGTTGTCTAGACTACCCTAGAAGATGTATTCGAGGCCCATTAGTTAAAATGACTTAATTATTGTATTAAGAAGGTGAAGCAGGCAGGATGATTTGTATTCTGTGGCTGTAGCCCGAGAAGGCTGGAGTGCTCAACGGCACTGGGGAATCTCAAGGCTGTGCTTCTGTGTTGGAATGGCCAACAGTTTTGTGCAGAGACTAAAGTAGTCTAGCATCTGGACTTCACCCAAATCTCGGAGAAATCAAAGGATACAGAATCAGAGTGTGCATGTAGCTATTGCTTCTGAGCAATGCTTAATAAAGTAAATAGCTTTGTTCATTCCCAGCCATTGCAGGTTGTTAGGTCAACTGGCATTTCATGGTTTTAATGGCTTGTAAGCTTGCTTAATGTGTCAGAATTGGTAGAACTGAGTGTGTTTAAAATTCAAATAATCCCTTTTCATGTGAAATCTGTGCGGGATTTGAGCAGTGTCCAAATTAATGCATGGCACATTTGAATACTGACTAATTAGACTTAACAAATCAGTAAGAATTGGGCACTGGTGAGAACTAAACCTATTAAAGAAACAGAACAGCAGTTAATTTTTTAAAAAAAAAAACGCCCTGACACTGTATGTAGTGTTTTCAATTCACAGAGATTTTGAAATGCTGATTAGAAATGCAGTGACCTCTGGAATAAACCTTGGCTGTGATGTGCAGAGCAGCAAGGTAAAGTCTGAGCAAGAAAACAAGAGAATTAAAGTCCTGACTGGTAAAGCACAAATCTTAGGTCCATCATTGCTGAAGGATTTGTTTTCCAGACAGTAGCAAGAGAAATGAAGTAATTACTTAAATGACAGAGACTGTACTATTGATGTTTTAAAGTGACCCTATGTATCCTTTCAAGGCATAGTGAATATTTGATTCCATGCTATACTAGGTTGTTTTAAACATCTGAAAGATGTGGTTCAAGGAGTTCTTGCTGTGTTTTCTTGGTGATTTTGCAATGCTTAAATGCTCTTCTAATAGGAAGTGCCCTGGGACCCAGGATAAAGTCTCATGGGGAGAGACCAATGGAAAAAGACTTCAATAAAGCTTTGTTTTCTGGTATTAAACAATGTGGGTTTGAGAGCTTTTGTCAGAAATGTGGTTTGTACCCTGGATAGGATGTGTCTGAGGCTGATTTACTCAAGCTTTCTTAACAACAGTCCTGTAGAATGGGTTCTCTCTGTGGAATTGGGCTGCTCCAGATTATGAAAAGGAAGTTCTGTGTCTAAGTGTTCTCCACGCTTCCAGGTGAAATGTTCCAGTGGTTTTTGTCCTGTGTCCTATATGCCTGGCATTTGAGCAAAAGGAGGACACCCAAGTTGTACTGGGCGACAGGGAACAGTGTGTCTTGGCCAGAAAACAAAGATATGTTGTTTGGCATACATAAAATGAGTCTCAATGCTTATGTGCGAAAGCACTTGAAGATCTGAAGGAGGAAAGAATACCTAAACAGTAAGTATTTTCATAGGGATGCTAAGCTCAGCTGCTGCTGTGTTTCCTTGTACGAGAACTCCTGGAGATTGCAGGACTGAAGAGACCGCAATGGGACAATAGCCTGCAGAGCAGTAGGAGCTGATGTGCTTTTATTTTTGCATAGTTTTCAAAATGCATCCCACTGACTCCAGCAATGCCTTTCACTGGGAATTGCTTGCTTGGGAGGTTTGAATGCAGCCAGGTTTTGGTAAGACAGTGAAGTTGCCTTGTTGTGTACCAGTGTCCTGATCTGCAAGGCTGGTGAGCAGCCAAGTCATTCCCTTCCAGCTGCTTCTCATCTGCCATGCGTAAATACTTTGCCATCAAGAGCAATACTGAGCATTTGGGAATACCTGCATTATGTCTAGAATTGCAATTTGAAGTGATTTTTTTTTTTTTTTTTCCCCTGCAGAAATTAACTCCCTCCTGTTGGATTTATTTATAACTTAGTTCTTACTGCCTAATAGGAGCACACCATTAATTATATCATTCATCTGACTGGCTAAATGTCATGACACATAGGCATTTCAGACTTCTATGGACTGAGCACTACTGTACTGTGAACCACTTCTAAGGAGCAATTACCTGAGTCCTGACCAAGGCCTCTGTCCTTCTTGTGATGAGGAAGTTGTATGTGCTTCCAACTAAGTGTTAGAACGAGACTGATGTGAGAAGGGCTTTCTGCTTTTTGTCTGTTTACTGTTGCTCTTAATTTTGGCATCCCTGTGGATCATAATTGGTGGAGGCAAGGCAGGAGATGGTTGGGTGTGTCATGTTTGAAGTGAAACAATCCCAAGAGAGACACAGGGGACTTCTGCCAAAGGATATCTGGGACTTCTCTACACATCAAGCTGCAATATTCTTCACTAGTCTTGTGAGGCTGCAGCTGCACATGTGTAATAAGTATTTGTATCGCTACAGATCATTACAGGATGGCGTGGGAATACAGCTCATTCTGTAACTCCACCCAAAGTACGATTTCTCCAAGCGATGGTTATGGCTTAGTGACAGATGTGGATGTTCTTCCTACGGTCCTTGCTGGAGCAGCTAATGAAGAAAATGCAAGCTTGTAAGAAGAGGTGCAAGTGATAGGATCCAAACAAAAGGCTGGAATTTTCACCAGAATGCTTCCATCTGTGAGGTAACCCTGAGGGGTGGACAGACTTGCTCAGCTCTTCTGTAGAACAGATTAATTTTGCCCTAATGAAAAGGAGAACTATGGCAGCCTCACTTAGACACTATTCTGGTTATCTCAGGAGGAGTTTATTTTTGCCTGTATGGATGTACTTGTTTTCCTTAATGCCTGTTAAATCTTTTGTCACCCTGATGACGTAAAAAAGCATTTTATTTCACAATGAATTAGACTGCCTTTCGGTGTAGTTGGTTTAGCTGTACATGTGCACTGGAAGACCCTTTTCTACTGGACGGTAACATCAGAGACATAGCAGGATTTCACACTAAAGCACCCCAGGTTTTCTTGGAACTGAAGCTTTTCTATTGGAAGGCACAAGGAACATACAGTAAGAAGACGTAGCATTTCAATTAAATTTCTGTTCCTGAATATTTCCCAGAAGGCTAAACGCAATATATTACCAATTTAAACTGTAATCATAAAGCCTTTAATTGCCGTTAAGGGGTCAACACATTTAAGCAGCATTTGCAGTATTTTCATAAATACAACCATATTAGAAACCAGTGTTCTTCTAACAACTAGTCTTATTACCGATATGCAGAGGCATTGCTCCTGTGTCCAACTACGGATGTTCATCTCAGGTGTACTTTCATTTGCTCTTAATACAATTGTGCCTATTTCAAGAGGAAAAACTGTGTACGTTTTGTGTGCTGCCTTGCACAGAACTTGGAATTGAGCAGTGAGTGCAATGAGTTTTGGAACACAGACCTGGAAAAGAAATGTCTCCGTTGTATGTAATTTTGTTACGTACCTGGCACTACAGATGAGATGCTATGTGATGTGCAATTGGAATTTGCAGTTTTGCCTTGGGTAAATTTGTCTCAAAGGCATGTGTCAGTTACAGGTTGGGACCCCAGATGCCTTAATGAAAACAAATACTTTAGGATTAGGCAGGGCAAAATAGTTGGAGCATGAAAAATAGGGCTTTACAAATTCAAATTATGTAAGAGGAGCAGGACAGATAACAGTCAAGGTCATGAAGATGCAATGGAGGATTTTCATATATTATGTATGTAAATAGCTTGTAATGGTTTTGTTTGTAATGGTTTGTATGCAAATCAAAATGTAATAGGAACAGTAAAATCCGCTCATTTATAGAACTTGGCTTTAGAAATGCAAAGACACTGGGGGAAAAAAAATATCTGTGAACTAAAGCAGGTGCAATACTACATCATCTCTCAACTTGCATCTCTCCACAAATTTGCTGTTGTATGAAGTGGAGCACTGGAGGACCTTTATGTGACCTCTTTGACAGTCTTACACACACTTACTGTGGTTGCCACTCATGCCATTAGTTGCTTTGAAGTTGTAGCTTCCTATGGAGGATGCCTTCATCACTGATGGCAGAACATTGATTTTGAGTGAACAAACACCATGTGTTATTGACTGGTTGCCCTGGCCCTATGGGGGGTGTCTCATCTGACAAAAAGACAGAACAAGTTTGCGCCTGGTTTCCAGGCTTCCTTTTTATAAAGAGACGTTCAGTCCATGCTTTTCCCTACATCGAGCAGTCAAGGGATTATCTCTTTGCAGTGAGGCACTTTGGTTATATGTACCTGGTCTAGTCAGAACCTGGATTTTAGTCAGTCTGCTTTGTCCTGGTGGGTATTTTTTATGGCTGCAGCCCCAAAAACTTGGATGTTATACAGTAGAAAGACTTGTTTTCTAAGTGATCCTAGATTGTTGTTTATGTGCTGAGGTATTGGAATGGCTTTTCTCCAGAAATTGAGGCAGAATGTATATGTTTTCCTGCCATCTCCAGATCAAATCCTTGAATTAAATGCATATATTAGTTGGCTATTTATTGATATCTTTGGTTATGACTGGAAAATTGTTCCAGTATGTGATTCTGAATAAGAGAAAAATAAAGTGCTCAACTCTTCATGCATTCTCAGTATAGGATGCCACTTTCAAACTTGCATGGCTAAAGCCACTTAGAAGTAGGCTTTCAGGGGATGCTGGACTCCTACTGCTCTGTGATCAGTCAGAGGTGAACAAAATGGTCTGATGAAACTATCATCCTTCCTTTCTAGACAGGCATACTCCAGTTCTTGGACAAGAAAAATCTTAACAAAGCTAATACACCCTGTCACTTCTGACCTGAGAGAAGTGTCCAGGCTCTCTGAAATCTTGTCCTGACACTGTGCAGCAATCTAGTAATTACTGTGCAATACTAGCAAGTAGGGAAGTAGTGCCGATTTTTCTTCACTTGGTGGGGAGTTTTGTTGGTTTGGGGGGTTTTTAGCCTTATACCTTAGACATGAGTAAAACTAATGCTTTAGGACTAGCTCAAAAAGCCTCTGAGTTTCGATCTATCACAGTCATTCTGTGACTTGAGATCTGTGAATGTATGTGGAAATTGAAGACAGGGGAAGGGGAAGCACGGTAACAGAATATCATTTCGCTTTTCCCCCAAATGGACAAGCCAATTATGATATATAAAAGACAAACATGGAATACTTTTTTTCCCTTTGTCCTATAAATTATTGTTAGAGATGCCGTTGGGGATATTATGTGCAGGGAGGTTCCTCAGACGGTCTTGTAGAGCTGTGTTAGGATGTCCAGCCTGAGGTAAACAGTGCCAGTTCTGTTGCCCTGGAGGCAGGGAAGGGTTCGTGCTGTGGCTTTATCATCCCGAGTCCTTTGCTGTAAATCGAGGTGAGCAATGCTGGCTCTCTTGCCAGTGCAGGCTATTTCCAGATCTGAACTAGTTGAGGAGTTACCAGTGAGCTCTGGGAGGTGGAAAAGGAACTCAGTATGCCCAAGCTTCCCCTATCCATACGGGCCAGGAGCAGTAGCTCCCCACCATGCTTTACCTTGCAAACGGCATTACGATGCAGGTAGCTCCTGCGCAGGACGACGGGTGTGTCTCCCAGCTGCTTTCTCCCTTGCAGACGTATGCACAGGAGCTACGTCTGCACCTCTTCAAGGATGTGGATTGCACTACAGGAAGGGTAAAGAGCTCTTGGGACTATTTCACTGTATTTGCTCAATCATGTAATGCAATCTTTAGTGCACAGTACTGTACACACTTCATATCTTTCCCTTTTTTAAAATTTGTTTTATTTTGACTGCTTTGGTAAAGCTTGTGGATGTCTTCCCGCTGCCCCTTCTTCCCCTGTTGTTTTTTGCTCTAGAAGTATGTATACCAGACCTCTCGCTTTGCTGAATTTTCAACACAACACGAGCATTTAGCATTGTGTCATCATGACAGTGCAGGACTGTGATCCACACACATGATGGTGTTTCCATGTATGTTCTAGACTTAGTAGTATTTCACAGTAGTAAAGACACAAACAACATCACGCAGCCCTGTATTTTGGTAAAGAATTGTTCACATACAGGCACATAATTTTCGGTGTCTGCACAATATTAGTAGCAAATGGATTTATGTTTCTATCCATGCATATAATAAGTCAAAGAATTGGTTGTATACCCATAGGATTATGTTAAAAGTTTGGATAAAAGATACAATTCTTAGTATTAAGCAGATATTAAATCTCTAGGAAAATGAGAAACACACACAGCTTCCAGGAGACGCTCCTGCTTAGTTTTCGCTTGGTCTTGCCTCCTGTTACAAGGAGCTTACTCAGGCTACGCTTGGGGCTACCTAATTTCCCACTTTGTTCAGTTGCGCTGTAAATCTAAGCTATTTTCTTGTGAGTTGTTCCATTGTAATGTGCCTCCTGCTGCTACAATGGTTAATAGACCCTGGATAAAATCCTCTCAGTGGCTTCAGAAATTAGCCTTGTAGCTCAGACTTGTGCTCAGAAGAGGACTTAGCTGGGCGGCAGACATTCTAGCTGACGGTGAGCTTTCACCTAAATCTCCGCTAAAAGCCAACTTGAGTCAGTGCTGATGAACGCTAGACACCTTTTGCGTTTATATAATGCAGATTGCAGCTCTTGGCTCAGATATTTGGGGACAGTAGTGCAAAAAAATAAAATACCCTTCCAACTGGTGTAAATTGGGGGCGGGGGGCGGGGGGGAGGGGAGCGTGGCATCTTCAAAACACTTGGCATCATTGTCTATGAAAATCGTTGGTAACATTGATTCCAATGGTAGCAGGATTTCTTAAGCTAAGGTGAAAAAGGCATGTGCGGTGCAGTAATGGTGCATGTCTGGCTGTTTGGGTTGGAGTACAAGGCCTTCAACAGTTCCCGCAGGCTGAATGTACCATTTCTCTGCAGGAGTAGTAACGCTCCTGTGCTGTTAGTGTGGCATTTGCCTTGGGCGATTTGGTCACAGAAACGGAAGGCTTATACATCTGGCTAGGAGGTGTTTTGGGTTGGACTCTGGGTTGCCTTACAGCCCTTGCTGTCTTGTCTCTTTGACAGCACAGCATCAGTGAGCCTGGCTGCAGGTTTGGCATACTCCCACAAGCTGAGCCCAGATGGCCATCTGGGTGGGTGTTTCTATCCTAACTTTGATTTAGCTAGGCTGAATAATGGCTGTAAGGTATTTATTTGGATAGTAAAGTCAGTACAGAATTTGTCTCCGTGCTTTAAGGCATGGCAGTCACTTTACAGGGCTCTGTAACGCAATGACAATAATGAAAACAGTTCAGCCTCATATCTGCAGAGAAATCAAAGCAAGAGGTCCTTCTCTTTGCCATTTATTTAGCAGGAGAGTTGAACAAAGTGAGGGGACATCACAGTCTAGAAGAAATAGTCAAGCTATTGTCAGTGCAGCAAGTGATAACTGGTGTGAAGGGCAATGATCCGCTTTGGAGACAGATGTACTTCATGCAAATGTAATACTTGCCTAGCCAGAGCGCACAGGAGCCACGCAAAGCTGATTTACTATAAGCAGGAATTACTCTGCATGAATCTTTGAGCAGAGATGTCAAATCTTGTAGCTTTCTTTTCCTCTCTGGTACTAGGATGTAAGGATGAAGGTGGCCAGAGTTATTTGTTCTTCATGTGCTTTGGAGCTGGGCAACCTGCACAACTGCTTGCGTGAAGAGTAGCAGCATGCAGACTTTGCTCCTCTGGGGGTGTGGGGACACGAGGCAGCCTGGCTTCCCGTTACACATCTAACAGTGCACTTGCTCTGGATTGCAGGTGGAAGTGAGCGTGGGATGCAGGAGCACACCGCTGTGTGTGGGCAAAGGGGCTGGGTGTGTGGCCAGCAAACCTCGTTAAACACATGGAGCTGGGTTCAGCGCTGCGGTACACAGCGCTATGCCCTGTGTGCGGGTTCTTCAGCCACCTCTGCCTAGGCATAGCCTGGACACTCCTGTTGTTGTCTCATTGGTTTGGCAGTTGCGCTGACAGTGCCATGCCAAGACTCGTAAGTGGAGCACTGCTCAGTATTGCACACGTTGAGCCACTTCCATTCTGATTCATTAACAGGTTTTCTTTCCAAATGAGTTAAGGTTAGCAAGCCTGTTTCAGTGGCATGGACAACTGAGCAGTTCTTTCAGAAAACTCAAAGAATTTGGCAGCACAGACAAAGACTTCCTACAGATCTCAGCTTATTTTGAAATGAGTTCCTTAAATTGTTGGGGACAACTAGAGATGCATGTTTCCATGTGGTATGTAGGAGTAGTGTAGGATAATTGTAGAGAGATCACCACTTCCCCATATTTCAGTGAAGGGAAGACTGATTTTATTTATTTATTTATTTATTTTTGTCGGCTTTTTGCTAGATTTACAGAAAGTTCAGAAAGGTATTCATGCCTCTAATTCATTTGAATTTTTTTCCCTACATTTTGATTCCTCTCTGAAAAGAGACTATAGAAAGCTTACACATTCTTACTCGGCAAATTGCTTCCCTTTGAGCACTGAGAGGCAAAGTGACTAAGTCCTGCTGCATTTTTCTTACCTAAGTACAATTGAAAAAGAAACATGAACAACTCTGTTCTTCCATCATGCTCGGGAAGTTTCACAAACTGAACTGGAATTCAAAAGATTTGGAGATACCTTGAGAATCCCGGTTCTGACACAGAAAAGCTGTATCTGAGTGCTTCTGCCTCTGAACTTTATGGTATAGGTGGACACTCCTCTGATTACATTGGGAAGCTCACTTTCACATCGGTCAACGTCAAATAACTTTGGCTTCATCAGTCCCTCAAAAACCAGAGTTTAAAAAAGATACCATTTGGCAGCAAATGTCAGAAGAAACACTGTCATATGCCCCTGTGTTGGAAGGGTGGGGAAAACAGGTAAACTGCAGTTTTGTAAAGCTGTAGCTGTGGGAGTCAAATCATAAGATCAAAAGATGCTTAACAAAAATGCCAGTTATTTCCCTTAGGACTGGGCACGAGAGGAAGAACATAGAACCTGCTGTTAAATACAGATGGCCGAATTTGCTGTTAGTGGTGTTCTGCTGAGGCCAGCTGGATTACTGAAGAGAAGAACAGGACCCTGTAACATCAAAAACATCAAGCAAGCTCAGGATGTGACTACTTCTGTCAAGAATGTTCTGACATTTCCCGGTGTTCAAAACTGGTAACAAAGCCCTGGCTGCATCACCCCTGTTTTGGTAGATGGTCAGATCTGTGGCATTTTGCCTGGCATCTTACAGGACTTGCTTTTGCCTTCATGTAGTCATTCATCAGTATGTAAAACTGCATGGGCACTGTGCAACAAATTGACTTCCTAACTATTTAAAAACTTTTTTCTTGTTTTTTTCAATCTGAAGCTTGCAGTTTAGATAGAGCCTAGGGTCAATTTTCACCTTCCGCACCATCACGTTTCTGTGTTGAAGTACAGATGACAGTGCGAAGTGAATCAAAACAGCCACTTCTCCCTGTAAATGACATTTATGCAGGTATTTGAGGACTGGGACAGTGTTGTCCAAAACAACCAGGTGGAGTTACAGAAAAATAACATGTTAGCTTGAAAGTGATGTTCTTTCTATCAGATGTACTATTAGTCCTACAAACACTGACCCATTTTCAGTGGCGTATGTATGTCCATATATTATTGATCTGATAGGCTTTAATCCTTCATATTGTAAAACGGACACTGCTCATAAATCGTAAATGGACCCTGACAGTTATTTCTATCAAGAAAGAGCCAAGTCAGCTGAATCTTAACTCTGCTCCTTTCCCCTCCTCCTGCCAGGACAGCCACTTTGGGGTGTGCTTTGTTGAAGCTGCAACATGTGTGAAAGTGAACAAAAGCTACCATTCTGCCCCAACATGTTTAAGAAGAGATGCCTAAGCTTCACTCTGTGTGGGTAGAAGCCTGTTGGTCCTAAGTGGTAGATGGTGCGCAGTGCTAGGAGAACATCACATCAGGTGGTCTAGACTTCACTGGAAGCTCAAGTGTGCCAAAGAAGGCATGACCGTCAGGGAAAGAGGACAGTGTGTGCTGTGTGTGTGTGTGTGTTCAGTTCTGCCTAGATGTTTTCAGTCAGCATAAAAAATGAAACAATGATTGATGTTTTAGAACCCTAAAACAACCTTTGTTTGAAAAATCCTAAAGGATCTTGGTGGAAGTGAACCATTAAGCCAAAATGCCTTCAGTCTCAGGGAAAGGGCCAAGACAGCTTTCTGCAAGGGAGGATTATTAGCACTCGTCTGCCTTCTGCCTGGCAGCACCCTGCTTTCCTGGCGGTGTCAGAGATAGCCACTCCCAGACATTCCCAAGCAAGTGCCCTATGGGGCCAAAGAAGGAGGCAGCACTATGAGGGAAGTCACTGAAAGGGTGCGTGCACTGCGGCTGTGCCAGAGGGGGACCTGCAAGAGTTGGTTTAGCCTTGCTTTGTCGCCTGCTTACAAGTGGGGACTTAAAAGGGAGCTGATGTGAAACATCAGTAGCTGGTGGCTCTCAGCAGCTGCTTGTCAGACTTGATTTAGAAAGTGTGTAGGAGCAGTGAGTCCCGCTTGTGTTGTATGGGGACCACAATGGCATAAGCTTTTGTACAAAGGTAAACGGAGCAATGGAGCATGTTGACGTTTGCACCTGCTGTTACTTAATGTGCATGGACCTTCACCTGCTAAGAGACCTAACTAAAAAAAACCCATGCAAATCTACATTACAGTGTTTTTATAAATCCTATTGCATGGAAACCAAAGAATTGAAGGGATTTTTAAAGTTAGAGCCTGCATGTTTGGCTCATAACAGTCCCTTTAAAAGCAAAGAACTGCAAAAGAGTATAAGCTCAGAAGCAACCTTAGGACTTTAACAGGGACAGATGTGTGGGGAAACACTTAATGTGATTGGTATCTGTCTGCAGAACACTCTTGTCCTGTAGCTGTCAGAAGTAAAACAGCTGAGGACTGAAGTTCAGTGTCATGCAGAAGAAAGCCCTTGTGAAGCTATATAGACTGCTGTGCTTTTCCTGACAGAGCAGAATAAATTGGGGCAGGTTTATTTATATCACTTGATATTTTATTTAGAGCACATACATATTTTAGCAAACCCCTAATTAGCTCCCACAGCATGCGTTCTGTAAATTTTTGTATTGTGCCTGTGAGAAGCATTCTTGCTAGTCCCTGTGCTTCTTGTATAGCAAAAGAGGGTAGTAGCTGCCTTAGTCTTCAGGGCAAACTGCATCTTCCCTTTCTACTTCTTTACCAATTCACTTAACATGAGAAGTGCAGACGTGTACTGCTAACCATGGAACTACACCTAAACTCAGCACAGGGTCTAGACCTGTAGTCTGCCAGGCAGCTTCACTTCACTGACCTTTTTCCCCTGCAATCCAGTAAAATGGCCAGGCAACTGCGTGCTCTCCTTTTCCATTGGAACAGCAAAAAGACAACAACTGTCCTTGTACTGTTCTCTTGTTCCCTGTCCCAGGTAGGAATTCTCTTCTCTCTTCTCTCAGCGTAGACTACTACTTCTGCCTTCCCTCTACTCATCTAATTAAATGTCATTTATTACACTTGCATGATTTTCTTAAGAAAGATCAATAATTTGCTTGCTGCTTAAGTAGTGCTATTCTCTTTATATCAAAACTACATCAATGTCAGTACTTAATACTAAGAGAATCATATTGCTGGGCAGTGGTGATGGATTTAGAACTCTGGAATGCTTGCGGCTACTGAGGGTAAGGTATCATTGTCACCTATAAAAGATAGTTGCATCCTCACCATGACTACCCACAAATGAATTAAGAGCCCTGCAATACTAGCTGTGCGTTTTGGAGTTCAATGCATATACTTTACGGCTTGCAATTGGCTTTGATAAGTAGCTTCTCATTGTAAGTGGAGTTGTTTTAAAAAAAACAACCAAAACAAAACTCCATAATGAACAGTAAACTTTACTCTGACCTTTCTGCATTCTTTTGTGAAAGCTTTGTGTAGTTTGAGGAAGAGCTGTCATATCTGTCACTAAGTATATGATGGTTATCAAAACAAAATGCCATGGGAGATCTACGGTTCTACCAGCATCCCTTTGCCAACTTTGCAGAGCTTTACTCTGAAACCAATGGCAATATTTCTATTTATCTTTAGTGGGGTGAGAAGGTGTTTGTAGACTTCGAGCAAAGGGAAGCTAGAACTGAATTGCCACGTGGGCTGTTTTCAAACATTAAATGCATCTATACCTTTTTCCCTTTTTTTTTTTTTTTTTTTTTTTTAATAAATGTAACAGCTCCACCGGCTGGCTGCGCATATGTTTTGCGCGAGGATGAAGCTGTCAGTTGTGGCATGATCAGCAGCTTCTCTAGAACTTAAAACACTGCAGTGACCCTAAGGGTTTGCTGAAATTCCATCAAATCTGAATCTGATGGGCATTTCTGGCTCTGGCATAGAGTGCTTCTTCACTCTGTGAGCAGATGGAGCAGCTTGGTGCATGGTCTGCCAACTAAAGACCAGACACTCAGTGGGCTAACTCTGCTCTAGTAACTCTCTGGCAGTAAGATTACATATAGGAAGAAGCTTTTCATATATTTATTTTGCATTTCTTTTTCAAAGAGTTCACCCTTGTTACCTCTTACTAGCCCTGGCCTGCTGCTTTACTGGACCCGCTTCCTTCCAGCCAGCACAAAGATAGGTGAGCAGCTCTGTAGGCTCCATCCAAAGTGTTAAAACCAAGCTGCCAAGCGTGCGGTGCCTGTGATGTCACCCCCAGTGGCTGGTGTTCCATCTGTGACTGGGATATCCTGAACTTTCTTCTTTTGCACTTGTGTGGATCCAGTAGCCCTGTTTCACCTCACATGTTGGGTTTTTTTTTTCTTCTTCTATTATACTTTTTCTGCTAGGCTAATTTGATCTAGAAAAGTGTCTCTTTATGGGTCATTGTAACCATGCCTTCATATTGCAGAAAATCATGCCACAGGGTTGACTTCTGTCTCAGAGATACCCTGGCTGTGGTACTGCCAAAAAGGAAGATTTCTTTAGGTCTCCTCTGTCTTGATGACTATGACACTGCTCTATGCTTGTCCCCATAAACATGAAGAAGTTTCACTTTTTGTGGAAAGGTTGTGGACTATGGCTGTTAGCAACAAAACTGAGGGGTAATCAAAAATACTTTATGAACAGGGAAACTTGTTGAAATTCAACTATGATATGTAACTAACTGCTGCTATAGTATATCATGATGTGTTGATGCAGATTCTATTAAGCAAGAGATGCTAAGTCAAAGCATCTTACAAATAACAGCATCATTCTTCTTTTTTCTCCTTTTCCACTACTGCTTGCTAAGGACTAGGAAAAAGGGAGGGGAGAATAGACAGGGAGAGACTCCCAAACAGTTGCATTAACTATAGATAATAAAAATTCAAAGTGTCTGGCACGCACAAAAGTTACCAGAAGCAGATGGTAAAAAGATAAATGAATGGGAATTGGCAGCATACCTAGAGTAACCCCCATCTCATCAAAACAGGGAAAGAGAAAGAAAAATAATCACTGTGTACAACTTTGAAGTGACCACAGGGAATCTCTTTATTTGCTGGAATATTTCCCAAATCCAGTCTTTGGGAGCCTTGCACATAAATTAACATTACTGAGGATGCAGTCTAGTCTAGTGCCTTCTGGTATAAAGTGAACACATCTCTGGAGGTTGTTTTATCGACACCGATGCATGGATGGTTTTTCCCTGATTGGTTTCCTTTATGGGAAAGTGCAGTGAAAAAAGATTATTCCCTTCAAATTATTTACATGTATCCCTTATGATTTCAGAGGGAATAGCAAGATTGCAATTAAATTTATCCTTATTATCATTAAACCCCAAAGCAATCATGTCAAAATGGATCTGAACAAGAATCCCCCAGGAGTATGAAAAGTGAGGAGGTAATTGTTTCTGCATTCTTAATTCTGGATGTTGGTTTTGGTCTCCTTCTATGTTTCTGTGCTGATGAACTGTATGTGTTGAAGAGACAGCAGCATCCCCGCAATGACACCCAAGCTGATAGCAATCTCCTCCTGGAAAACTTCTCAAAGGACTCAGTAGGCTCTCCTCCAATACTTTTTCTTTTTTTTTTTTTAAGGAATTATGGCAGAAAGTTAAACAAAGGCAGCCATTTGCACAGGACTTGGAGAAGCCCTACTCTGCCACAACCTTCCTGTGTGATAGTGTTGAGTCTCTTAAACCCAGTTATTCTAAGTTACCAAGGTACCTCAGTCCTTCCCTAGTGCAGCAGAGATGTAGTCGTCATGCTTCAGGCCCTCATTGCTAAAACGGGGATGCTAATGTTGCTGGGTGTTTGTGAGGTTAAGTACATCCGAGAGCGTGAGCTGGACAGCAGTTAAGGTAATGAAGCCTGTGTAAATAACAGCAATAAAATGAGGCCTGGTAACAAAATGCAATGGCCTGTGAGAAGTGGTATTTTCTAAAGCATTAGTGACTGAGATATGTGCTCCATTAAGTGTATTCAGAAAAAAATGGTGCTAAAGTCTCAGGGACCTGTCTGACTTTAAAGAATGAGGCCAGTGGGAGTCTTTGTAGATGTGATGATTGGATCAGAGTCTGGCTCTCTATAGTAATTTGTTGCAGTGGTATGTCACTGGCAGCATTAACTGATCTGATTTTGTAGATCCTCTTTGTGAAATCAAGTTATCTGCTGGCTAGTTAAATGCATACAGGCCCACCCTAAAACTCTTGCAAAGGCTACTGCTGTGAGTGGTGCTAGAATCTTTTAGGTGTGGATGATGTATCCTGTTGTATTCAAGGTTAAACTTATTACCGATTTCAGGCTAGAAACAAATTTTGATGTTCCCATTAACTGGCATTAACTGGTGTTGTTGGAGGGTATGTCTGCCCCGTAACACGGTAATTTCCTAGGACTGTCAGGGCACTCCTTTTTCAGCAATGCCCTCTCGGGACCAAAGGCACTTGCAGTGACCTGACCTTTTCTGTGGTCTTTGTGACACATGACACTGGGGCCTTGTTGTCACATTTTGGGCCTGCCTTGGAGGGGTGTGTGATGCGTGTACTGTGCATCCCTCTGGACCGCACATCCTCACAGCAGGGAACTGCATGCAGGCAGTCGGGGCATATGTCAGCTGCTAAACTGCGCGTGGCTCTTAAGAGCAGTGACATTTCTATCTGTCCTGCATTCAAGCCAAGGATATGTAAAAAAACCATATAAATGACTGACGTTACTTTTAACGCAAATAAATAATTTTAACTGTCTCAAAGCAATACCTCCAGCAAAAAATCAGCAGACAAGAGAACAAAACTGAAAGCATGTGAAAATCTCACTTAGCCCTAAGTGTGAGGCTTCTTGTCCCTTTCAAAAGGCACATATGGCCAAGAACAGCCCTGCAATAACAAACCAGGGCAGGAATCAGATGTTTTAGGAAGAGCAAGTGGCTATCAGGGTTTCTGCATGTGACGCAGGGGGGCTTGTCTGAGGGGGAGTGGGGACTGGTGGGCATCTGGCAATTTTTGTATGTCTGAATCCAAGAGCTAGGGGAAGTAAATTATAAGATGGTCACAACAGAAAGACAGATCTGAACCATGTCAGCTGGAAATGCCTGGAAGGACCTGGCTGTGTTCCACTCCTGCAAACCTGGGGTGAGAATCAAGTCTGTGTGGAAGAAACTTTGACTTTTAGGAGAATAAAGTTGGTTTCTTTCATGGGTTAGGTAGAAGAAAGTCGACAATAGCAGTCTCTTCTGGGAACACTCATGGATGAAGATAAATAAAAAAGCATTGCTGTAAAGCTAATAGTTTTAAGTGACTTTTCTAATAGGTAGCAAAACTTCTGCAAAGAAGATGGAATACCCTGTATTCCATGCACTCAACCCCTCTGCCTGTAGTTTGGATGATTTATTTTTTTACATACCTGGTGTTAAATGGTACCTGCCAAGTGCTGTATGACACTTGGGTGTTCTGCAGGTACATGACTAATGTGCAGTTCAGAGCAAACTGAATGGCTGTTGCATCAGCTTCCACCCATGTCTCTCTTATTCTGGTATCAGAAAAAGTATTTTACACTGGAAGATTATTTCTCTTTGCTTTAAGGAACATCATGTGATGCCAGGAAAAAAGTTTGAAAGACTGGCTGCAACGAAAGTTAGGTGAAATTTTTTGCTGTCGTTCTGTTCACAAACAGATCCTTGCTCCTGCAAATAGTTTTGTTCTTAGCATTACTGACAAGTGCATGCAAAGACTCCTGCTGCTATCCTAATGTAAGCCCTGTAAGGGCTCTGAAGGTAGTCTGGGATCTGTTTTTTTTGGCTGAAACTCCAGACTTTAAGCTGGGAAGGAGAGCAGGTCCTTGGAGTTAAAAATAACAGGGAAGACCTGCCTTGCCTCTTACTGAGCAACAAAACGCCTCTTCCAGGCTCCTTTGCCCACCCTTCTCTTGCTTTTTACTGCATCTTCTGTACAAGGAGATTATGGGAAAATTCATTTCTAAGTCAATAGCAAATTAAGAGCCATTGACCACCTGGAACTATTCCTGGTTAGAAAAAGCAGAGTCAATTTCTGCTGTAATCTTTCCCACGTCCCTGTTCCTCTTGCAAGGACTGCTTTACTTAATGGACCAGAGAGCAATGAGCAGTTTCTGCTGGTATTGGAAGAAGGGGAGGAATACCAGGACAGCTTGGGTAAGAGCATCACTTGTGGTTTTGCCCCAAAACACTGGTAATGAAGACTAAGTGTGCAAGTCTTTCTGTAAAGAGCAAAAGTTAGTCTCACAAGACCAGTAACCCAGTTACAGACCTCCTGGTGCTTCAAATACAGCAAGCTAAATTTCTCTTATTATTTTAACATTTTCTTTCCTTAGGCCCAAAGACCTTTATGCCTCTGCTATAACTAGAGGAGAGTTTGTGTTCATGCAGAAGACTGAGGGTCACTGCAGGTCTCATAAGCTACCAAAAAGCATAAATATTACTGTTTCATATGGCACTGTACTACATATTGGACCGAGTCTGAATTCCAAATCTGCTAATACTGCTTTTTCCAGATGCTTCTGTTTGCTCTGCCTGATCTGTTGGATGGTTGGTAACACACTGATCCAAAATAACTGAAGTATAACTATTGGTTCTCAGCAGAATGGGGTCTCACATTCAGAGAAAATTTGGAGATGCTGCTGTAAATGCTCTACCCTTATTATATCTTAGTGTGATATGTTTAGACAAGTTAATTGGTGTGCAGTATACTGTGCCTTTGTGTAACCCTCCAGTAGTATCGCGTTCCTGTTGCATACTCTAAAAGTATCTTCTTTCCTCGAAACGTGTATCTTCTTTCCTTTAAATGTGTGTACTGAAATTCTGGTTTAGTTTTCTGCTGGAAAATAGAAACTAAAAAAAGCTGGCTCTCCTCTAAGCATTTTTTTTTTGGTGGTGTCCCCCACCCTATCCCCTGTTAACTATGAGAGAAGCTACCTATCTATAAGCTAACGGCCTCATTCCAGCAGTAGCCTGAAGAGAAGATAGAGTTCAGAGCCTGACGTACGTGAATGGAAACTCATATATATATATATAACAATATATATATATCTCCAAAAGACAGCTCCAAAAAACAGACTACATCTTCATCCATCTAAATGAACACAGCAGGCATACAGGGAGCACTCCCAGGAGAGAAATAGCACTTACCAGTGCATACAACAAGCATCTATAAAGCACTTGCCATTTTCCAATTAGAAGAGGCTAGGTATCCTCTTTGCTCTTTACCCCAAATTGAGGCTGCCAAGGAAACTGGATGGGAAACAGTGTATTTCATCAAAGGTAGAGCACTTTAGCACCAAAAGCAGGCTCCTGGACTACTAGTCCCCTGTTCTGGCAAGGACCGTATAGCACGACTTCTGAGGCAGCAGCACCCATGGAAGCAATTCCAATATTGGTGTAAGGCTTATTGTGCGAGGTGTTCCCCTGCTCCTCATAGTGCAGGCTGTCAAGGTCAGCTGCCGGGGTGAGGGTTTAGTACTTAACAGCCCTGTGAGGTCCCTCATCATCAATGAGTGAAATACATGGAGACAGCAGAAGGAAAATTCAATTTGTAAGCATGTTCACTATTAATTATTTAGCACATAGGGCTAGATGTGCATTGGATCCCTTACAAAGCAGTAGCACTCACTCCCCGAATGGCCTGAAGGCCGAGGCAATAGAAGGATATTATGCAGCTAAAAGCATGTTTTAACTGTTTCAAATTTAGCTGGATAGGTGAGCAAGACTTCTTCCTTTGTCTGGGCTCTGTTTGCAGTGCCGAAGGGATAGAAGGGGAAATATGTTCTTTTCCTTGCTTTTTGTTTTTTGGGATTTTTTTGAGATGTAGACATGAAATGGAAGAGGAGGCTTTGGCCCAAGGTATGATGGTAAATTCACTTAGATGGGGTAAATCTTCCTTTGGAAATGTGTACGTTCCTTTAGTGGAACAAAATGCCAGGATTTCGGTTGGCATATCCATATTTGCGTCATATGGCACTTAGAGCTAAGGCACAATGACCTTATAGTTGTCTTTACAAGCAGTGCATTAATTCATTAAAGAAACTGGATATCAGGTGTGTTCTGGTTCAAGTCCTATTTCTTCAGAAACTATCCTATGCACTTAATGCAGCAGTAAACAGTACTTTGTATATCTATGGCACCCTCCACCCAGAAAGCTCAAAACTAAAGGATGATATGTTTTTATCTATTTACCCATGCAAGGATATTTTATAGGCAATCACATCTGGATTATCTGGGTTACAGGAACATAATTGTTTCAATGGGCTACTACTATGTTGGTGCATGCCTCTGAGGATACTGTCCCAAATTCTCATGTCCCTCTATTATCTGGGTTTGTAGGCATCTCCTGAATTCTTCCCCCTCCCATGTTCAGTCTGTGAGACCTATTCCTTAGAAACCTGCACATGCTTGAGTTTAGGAAGGGCTAATGAAGGTTAATATTTCCTCTGAAAAACCTTCTTTGCTTTCTGCAGAAATAGGCTTATAAATAGTAAAAACAAACCAGGCTTGTTTAGTTCAAACTCTACAATTTCCACATGTCATTTGGAGGCTGTTAGGATTCAGTTTCTGTTTATACACTTGTTTTTACTAGAGAAAGACTGCATTTTACCAGGCCAGAACTAGCACAGTCCCTTTTTACTTCAGCTGTCACTCTTCCACATCGGACACAGCCTAAACCACTAGAGGTCAGGGGAGGAATGGACAGAGATACCTTCTGAAAAATGGAGGTAAGGATAGAATTTGGCAGGGGAGGTATTTTTTCCATGCCGGTTTCATTGAGGTAAATTTTGATAGCCTTGATTTTTAGTTAGTCCCCTGGGGGAAAGCAGAAGAGTGTTACTGGCATTTGACATCTTTATTCAGCCCTTGGCTTTGCTACAGACTTACAGCGAGACCTTTAGCAAGTCACCTAATTGCCCTGTGCCACAAACCCCCATCTGTCATGTGAGGATTTCCACTGCACATTGTGTTTTCTTAATTCACGTGAAGCACCATGTGGCAGTGGTTGTTTTTCACTGTGTGGGGGAGAAGGTGGTATGGGGGAGAAGAATGGGGCCCCACCATCCACTGGGGCTGCTGAAATGCAAATAACTCACTACCCTTTTTTATCTCCAAGCATTTCCTTCATCTAGAAATATTTGCAAACTAACTTGGCCTGAAGTTCAGCTGCAGGGTGAAGGCTATCTGACAGATGAAAGACATTTACCAGATGCTTTTCTATTTTTTTTTTTTTTTCCTATTTTTGCTTTTCATCTGGAGCATGTTGGTTGTGTGTGGAGAAGTCAGTCTGTGCTTGCTGGGTTAGCTCCTGTGGGCAGAAGACAGGGGAGTGGGCAACTTGGTCCATGCAACCGTGTTCCCTAGGTGAGCTGAGGTGGCAGATAGCCCCTGTAGCCACCTGGCAAATAAAAGTCGGTACTGCAGACCTGGCCAGTGAGGTGTAGGTGAGTGGTGTGGCAGCCCTAGCTGGGGTCTTGCTGGCTGCTGCCTCTTGCCCTGCTTGCAGCTGTGGAGGTGAGTGCTGCTAAAACTGGGCAAAGGCCCGAAAACTCGGCAAAGACTATAACTGACATAAGTTTAGGCCCTAAAACTTGGTGAAGGTTCTAAAAATCGGTGAAGGCCTGAGCAAAGGCCCTGAGCCAAAGCTGACCTTTAGATGGAACTGCCAACTGAATGTTATAGAGGTATGTGTATATATATATCAAGTATCCGATCTTTAGCAAAATGCACACTATCCTTAGTGAACTATGTATGATCCTTAGTGAAAGATGTAGCTTAGATAAACTAGAATCATGAGTGAAGAAATAGTGCATCCTTCCTTGCTCAGAGGCAGGTGGCCAAGGCCATGAATCCAGCTGTTTGGCCTTGTTTGGAACCGGGTGGGCAAAATCCAGTAGATAAAGGAAAATCCCTTGGGTCCTCCCTGAGCCCTGGCCAGGCTTTGGTGGGACCTGAAGGGAGAGTGAAAGCAGATGTTTCCGCATTTGCCATTAGGTGAGCTTGTTTATTCAACAGTACAAAAGCTGGACCCTCTTGCAGCGACTTTGGAGACCTCAGCTACGAGGGGACGCCCTGTGTAGGCCTTCCCATTGCCAGGAGAGGCTCTCCAAATCCTCGCTGCAAGAGGGGCTCCCCAGCGCCTGCGGATCGGGAGGATGGTAACGTATTAGGGCAATTGGTATACATCTCTTTCTTCATCACTATAGCTAACCTGGAGTAGTAACAATTAAGTGCTTTGCTTATCTGTTCTATTGCTTGCATCAGGGTATTTTAGGCTAATCCCTTTTGTACATGCGTATTGTATAGTGGAAGGCCCGAACTGGGGCAGGTAGGTCTGATCCCTGAAGCCTGGTGAAGGCCAGAACTGGGGTAGGTACGTCGGAGCTCTGAAGCCCAGCGAAGGCCTGAAGTGGGGCAGGTATGTTTGGGCACTGAAGCCCGGTAGTTGCCCGAAGTGGGGCAGGTACATCAGAGCCCTGAAGCTACATGAAGGCCCAAACTGGGTCAGGTACTTCAGAGGCCTGAAGCCCTGCAGTGGCCCGAAGTGAGGCAGGTAACGCTGGAGGTCTGAAGCCCGGCAGCGGCCTGAATTGAGGCAGGTACATCGGAGCCCTGAAGCCTGACTCTCTGCTTGGCTCTGGCTCCTGCTTTTTATCCTCCTGCCTTCCCTTCCTCTGCCCCATTGCCCCTGGCTATTTTTGCTTGCTCCATCTCTCTCTGCCTGGCTCCGCGTCTCTAATTTTTTGGGTTTTTTCATTGCTCCTTCTCTGTCCCATAGCCCATCAGCATTTTTTCTTTCTCTGGCTCTATTTGTCCTAAATGTGTGAGAATTGATGGGAGGGGGGTGGGGTGGTGGGTTTAAAGCCTATTGAAAAACTGCAGCTATGGGTGTGAGGGGTTGAAATAAAGAAAAAGCCTCTCATTTTTATGTATACTGAAAGATAGTATCCATTGATAGAAAATGGAAAGGATTTTGATATAAAAAGCGGTGTCTCTGATACTCTGTCTCTTTTACTATTGTGTATAGCTCTGCCTGTGGCCCCAGCTGGCCTTACCCAGCCCTGCCCCATGGCCTGAGTGGCCCCACCAGGAGAGGGAGCTGCCTGCCCTCTGAAGGAGCAGAGACGATGATGTGGTTGCCCAGGAATGCAGAACCTGGGCAATACCCTGTCCCACCCCTCCCTGCAGAAGGACAGTTTGTCACCTGCACCTGCTTCTTCAAAGGCTGAAGGGAGGCCAAGAGGGAAGGGAAGCAGAGAATATGAACAGATCTTGCATTGGCCTTTTTCAAGGCTGACATAAGTGTTTTGTTCCCACTGTTATCCTTAGAGCCAAACAATGAGACTCTAATGCAAGTGACTGGTATTCTGCTTGCCTGCTTGGCTGGGATGGCCACAACAAAATGAGTGGGTACAGGATACTGCAGAGTATTAGCTTTGGGAATCCTGTCCACATGGGAAAGGAATGCCAGCATATACCAGGATGTGCATTTAAATTGCTGTGACTGAGCTGGTATAACAACAGTCTTCACTATACAAATATTCTCAAATTGTTGTGAGTATTTTTTTCCACCTTTTCTATTTGTTCTGTCACATTTTGCAAGAAATTTGGACTAATTCAGGAAACCCTTATTCATGTTCCAGATTGAGCATAGCCATGTAGGGCATGTATGGTTACACCCAGAGAAACGTTCCTTGTGAAGGTATGCTCTGCACCTGCTGCTGACCTCCCAGGTTGAGCAAACTGCGTCTTTGGCTCATGTACAAGGCACGTGCTCTCGCTGCCTGTTAGGGGCTGTGAAATGAAAGGTGAGGAAGTATCGGAGGGGATTTTAAGGTGAGTCATGTGTGCTGAGGATTTGGGATTCCTAATGCATCTGGTTGCTCACACTATTCTGCAAGAAACAGTATTTCCTTGTTCCCACAAGGCTGGTTGATTACAATACTCAAAGCCTTCTTCCCCCACTTCCCCCTGCTTCATGGTAATAGGATTGCAACCTGTGCCCTGGGGGTGGAGGAAAATACTTCACATATTTTTCTTTATCACTGCTCCTTTGCTGTAACTCAGCCCTGGTCACTTACAGCTCGTGGCAGTAACCAGCCCCTTCCTAACTACCCAGGGGAGCACTTGTGAATAGTATCTTCTGGGCTGCTGTGTAAGGGAAGGGCCCTGGCTGTTGTAGCACCAATGGTAAGCACGCTTTTCCATACTGAAAGAAGTGATTGCTACTCAGAGGAGTATTAGGCATGTGTGAATGATTGCACCCACAGTGTTAGTGCTGCTCATTCTCCATCTGCTCCAAGGAAGATCTAGGAAAGCCGCCAAGAAAATATAGTAGTAAATAATGTTTCTATTGCACCTGCCATCAGAGACTTGCAAAGTGTTTTGCAAGCTATGCTAAATCCTGCTGCCACTAGGAAATGGGAGCACGTTCTTGTGCTTTCTGGTAATGTGCATACTGGAAGGTGTGAGGAGACAAGTCAACTCTGGGCAACATGGATGTGGTGGAGTCTATCTCTATTTCCAGGCTTGCAGGATGAACTCAGTTACAGGAGGAGCATAGAAAATTAGATGGATGCCTCCATATGGCAATTTCAAGAAACTGGAAGTGCTACCAGATAGCTCAGTGAGGTAAAAATCCCACAATGACAGAAATGTTTGTGCTCCTGGGCTTGTTACACCTCAAATGCCCACTGGGCAGGATGCTGCACCTTCTTTCACATGCCATGGCAATGGCACCCCTCCACTAGGACCCCAGAGTTCTGTCATGGTTAATTTCCTGAGAGGTCACTGCTTCATGCAAAACTTTGTGAGACTCTTCTGCAGTTTCTCTTATCAAACATCTTATATCCAAATACTTTTAACTAAAATTCCTGGGTACTTTGCTCCTGTAAGTAAACCTGCAGCTATAAAATATTTTGTCCTTGCAATAAGTACTGTGGAAGTAGCCTGCTTTGATGCACGGGGCTTTGAAACAAGGGCCTCCCCACAGAGCAGACACTGTCATCGTAGTGCCACAAGAAGCATGCTGCACCCAAAGGGAAATGGGTCAGGCTCTCTCCACTATGCAGACCCTGCCTCTCCCCTCACACAGAAATAATTCTTTTCAAAAGAAACCAGAAAAACAAAAGATGTCAATGTGAAAGGCCTTGACTAAAGGGGTGTTACACCCAAAGCTATAGGGAGTGTGGGTTGGCGGCTGTGCCCTACAAGAAGCTCATAGGTTCTGTGCTTTATCCGAGCTCATGCCTTAACAGGCAGGCAACAGCCTGTGGAGAGCTGGTTCAGAGGGAGTTATCTCTTCTTCTAGATACTAGCAAGGACAGGCTGACAGTGGCTTGTCTGGAGGCTGTCACTTAACCTGTCAGTGCCTGGCTGCTGTATTTGACAGCCTTATGTTAGGTCTTGCAGTGCAATGAGCTCTGGTTGCTCCTTGAGGGATGGCTACTCTTTCTCTGTTTCTTTTTGTTTTTTTCATCTTCTCGCTTTTAGGATCCTTTCAATAAATAGCCTAACAGCTGATGCTAGATATACCTGTTTGTTTGAGGCCTGAGACATGATGGGTAGATACCTTCCCATTGCAGAACACCTGACCTGGAGCTCTTTGGCACTATTAAAGACTGGAAAGATGAGACAGGTTGCTGGTAGGCCCTTTCTGAAGGGATCCCATCTACAAACCTAGATGATTATTCTGGAAGAAGTTGTCCCCTAGCCTTGGATTTCCTGTGTAAGGAAGTAGAATGCCACTGGGATGGCTCCACAGCCATTATCACTTCTCTGGGGAACACCTGTCATGCTGGTTGGTGGTGATAGCTGTTCTAGTCATTTGCTTTCCAGCTGTTCAGACTAATCTGAGTTTAGCAGAGAGTAACTCCCTGTTCACCTAGAATCTTATTTGGACTGTCTGGATATTTGGATATTTCTGCACCACTTCAAAGATGAATACAGACATTGAGTTCCCCTTCGAAATGCTCATAGTTAAGCTGGAGATGATCAGTATGAGAAAGCTGTATGGGTATATGGGTATAACACACAGATATTTGTATGGGCCTTGTAGGGGACACTACTAATTGTTTTTAATTTTTTTTTAAGTTGACTTAAAAAAAGGTAAACAGGTGAGCCTTCTGTGGTTTTTCTGTGCAAGGCTTGCACTCATTTGGCTAGCCTCATTTTTCACCAAGATTTCACCAAAGTGGTGTTATTTTCTTATGTCTTCAGGGAGACTTTACCTGGTGACTGTTGAATGGAGGAAGAAAGGAAGTGATGTGGGTTGTCCAGGGACAGCAATGGAGTCTGTCAGAACTGCATTTATTTATCTGGTATAATTTTTCCTGATGCTGTGCCAAACCCACACCTCTCTGATGAGCTGCTTAGATAGAGCAGGGCATTCTTATGGCCTGGAGTCAGTTTGGGTTTTGCCTCCTATAAAACTAGTTTTTCTCACCCTCTCAGTGACAACTGACAAAAGCAAATCAGCTCCTACCTGTGTGATCCAAACCAGCTGTAAAATCAACTCTATCATGTTTGTGTGGGAGGAGGATGCTTCCAAGTGCTAGGAAGGAAAGCTGCCTTTTAAGAAGTCAGTTATTTAATTACATTGTTTTTATGGCACACTTCTCCATGGGCTGGATGTGGAGGAGGGCAGGGCAATTCCCATGGTGCTCAGATGCAAGAAATTTCATTGTATTTCAGCACCCATTCCTCAGGGAGTTCAGTCCACCAAAAATCAAGAAAAACCCAAATGCTAAGAATATTCATATGGAAAAGAAAACCCACAGCACATTCATGTGGTATCAAGGGCCAGCTACTCTGTGGTGATAAAAATGCTGTGGCTTGTGTATTGTGAAGGGCTTCACAGTTCAACCAGTTGTGGTTTCTTTAGAGAGAAAGATCTGGCAGCTTTTTTCAACAGTAATATTTCCAAGGCCTTGGTTTTGCTTCTATAAGCAAAAGCTGAAGATTCTGATTCAAGGGTATCACTGAGCCTGTTTTTCATAATGGTAGAAAATGTTTTGCGGATGGGATCAACAGTGATGACAAAATAAGCTTTCACAACTATTACCTTCTAGCTGTTGTCCGGCTGTGGCACAGTCTAATGCTCGTGCAAACAGAACTAATGGCAGGCACTGTGTTATTTGTTTTTTCAGCATAAAAGGTTGACTTTATGGTGCAATTTCAAACTTCTCAATCTTCCTTGCAACCTGGACGTTGTGTAAATTGCTTCTCTGAAACCCTCCTGCATTATCCAGAGAATTCCAGGTATGACAGCTCCTCCCCTTTCTGTCTTGTACTAGTGGCAAGACAGGCTGTAAGGAACCAGAAGGGGATAGCATAGATAGAAGGTTCTGCCAGGTTTGTGCTAGAAGGCTTCTCTCTTTTATTAGAATCATATCTGCATAAAAATCTTTGTAGTGTTATTAAAGAGCTGTATATTACTGGGAACTAGCATACAAAGACAAACCTCTCAGATAATAGACTGGAGAGCAAATGCTGTTAAATGTAAGGTCAGATAGTCCTGGATATAATATCTAATAGATTTTTCCCATCAAAATGTGCCTGAATCAACAAGAGATGATATGACTTCAAATAGAATTCTTGCACGTGTTAAGGATATGATAAAGAAGTTGCTGAAAAACATTATCCTAGCTTGGGTGATCATAAATTGACTCTATTTAAATTAAATGAAAGGATAAACAAAAGTAGGTTTGCGATTCAGATTTTCTGTTTCAAAGGGAAAACTGATTATGGAAACCAACATATTTGAATATGGAAAAGATCTGGAATTTCTTTGCCAGCTGTTGTACAAACATTACCAGAGTCTCTCCTGAGTACAGGACTCTCCACTCCAGCACACTGAAAGAACTGGAATACAGCAGCAGGAAGTGTTTGAACAAATCTGCCCTTTGAAAATAGGACCATGTAGGTGGAGAAGAGGGGACAAAACCAGGCAGCATTGAAATGAGAATGAGGGTAGTGAGTAAAGATGTTCCTAACAATACGTGCGATCTTATTTGATGTTTGTGTTGGTTTACATTTATGGAGAATTTTAAAATGTAAGGGAATTAAAACTGATAAAATTCAGCAAGACAAAATGCATGATAATGAACCTACAGATCAACAAGAATTTCTGCTATATACAATATCTGGGTGTAATCAGATGAGGGAGAAGAACACATGCAAGGGCCAGTCAAAGGATGGATCAGACCTGCCAGACGGGAAAAATGTAATTGCAGTTCTAGTAATCAGGAAAGGATAGGGGGGTATTAATGCATTGTACAAAGCAGGAATGAAATCTTATATAGAGTTTTGCATTGGGTTCTTAGCTCTGAAACAAGTGCAGAAAAAGGTTCTCCATTTCCCAGTCACCCTAGTAACCCATTTTATGAGAAGCAAAGAGTACCCTATGAGGGGCAAGATTCCATCTATAAATACACTACAGAAATGAACAACAGGAAGAGAAACATATGTAAACCAAAGGACAGCATTAGTTAAGAGAAAAAGGGTATGGTTGGGCCAGGAATGAACTTAGTCTGGAAACAAGATAAAAATTTATAATCCTCAGAACAAGGAGGCTTTAAAAGAATCTCCAAATTGGAGCTGTGGGGAAAAGAAACTTACTTTAGAAAATGGATGTCTGGAAGGCCTTTCCAGCCCTGTGTTTTAGAGAGAGGAGAATGCAGATACAACTGAACTAGTGGACACTAAAAGCACCAGGTGCCATCAGGAGATGATAATTTTTTTCTAGGTGGCTGGAAACTGAACTATTTTTTTAGGAACAGCATTAAGGTGGAGTCTGGTTATCTCCATCAGTGTTCAACAAATGTCACTCACCTCTGTTTTTTGGGATAACTGGTTGACTTTCTGGCCAATACATGTTTTGCTATAATGCTTTCAGATCTGCCTGTGAATGAATGTTGAATGTATGTATTCTGAAAGAACATGCACCAGCCTCTCCGTTTACATTGTCTTCCCCTTGGAGTAGAAAACATGTTTCCTGATTCTACAACCAGGCTGTAATTCAATTAAAGGAACTACTGATGGCAGTTTGTGCAGCTAATGAATGGCAGGAAAATGTGATTTAAGTTGCATTCAACCAGATCCTCTACTGCAAGACATGGACCTCACTGGCAAAGGTTTTATTTTTAATGTTCTTTACAGTGATACTGGTGAATGTGTGGAATTCATAAAATAAGGCATAGGATACATCTGTGTGAATATTGCTGCTGAAGTCATTTTAGGAAATGATGCAGGTTGGAGACCTTACAATATTCTTCCTGCTGGAGTGGGTTTTTCCAGTATGCAGCCCAGCACTCTTCACAGTGACAGTGTCTGCCAGTGAAAGTTCAGGGCTCGGTGTTACAAAAAAAAAAAAAAAAAACACGAGGGGCTCTGTCTACAACCAAAGTTTACTAGAAAACTGGGATGTAGCAAGAATTGATTTGCTGGAGGCTTTATTACCTTAGCTGTGTCTGGGATTTGGTGCTTTGAAGGAAAGTGCTTTGAAGGAAAGTAGGACTGTGTTGTAGGTGTCCAGGCAGACAGCCCTGAACAGCCAGAGAGCGACAAAGAGCTTCCAGTGCTACACTTGTAGACCTTCTTCCTTTTGCCTTGGCTTGCATGTGATTGGATGTAAGAACAGCTGCACATTGGTCTTGCTGCAGGTTACATTTCAGGATGAAGTCAGAGAAGATCAACTCCAGCAGCTTAAATGAGCAGTAGTTATGCTGATGTATGTATCCTCAAAGAATTAGCTGCTAAGAAGAGCTAGCTGGAAACAGTAGTCCCAAGAAGTTTGTTGTATTCATGAGAATTAAGCACTTAAGCAATGCCCTCTAGCTTTGTCCTGACTTCATAATGCTCTGTTACTTAGCAAAGCTTATAAAACTTGCCCTCTTGCCATATATCAGTTGTGCTTCATTATATTTTGCAGCAATGAGCATAGAAATAGATAAGCGATAAGAACAGTTGTCATTTAGACTCTTCAGTAGCACCAATTGCCACTGCTGTTAAAGCCTCTTTTTTCCCCCTTTGCACTTCACTCAGAAGGAAAAAAGCGTTTGATCAAACAGAAATGTTTGCCCTAAGTTTTATTCTTTTTTTTAGATACATGTGTATCTATGCGTATACATACACATGCATATACATTTGTCTAAAAAGAGATTATCAGAGCAGATGGGACCTTTCCTGGCTGTTTAATCCCATAGCCTCTAAGTTATAGCTATAGACTTCCGTAAATTATTTTCTGTTTAAACTACATAGATTTTAGAAAAAAATATCTAGTTTTGACTTGAATAATTTTTGTTAAAGTAGAACTACTGCAATTACTGGTGAATTGGTCCAGCTAATTATCCTCATTATTAATAAACAGGCATCTTGTTTGTTGTTTATATCTGTGTATCTTTGCACTCTAGCTGGTAAGGGCTTTTTTATAGTGTAGTCACACAGATGACTCTGTAACAATTGAATTAGTTTTCCTGTGTATATGCACAAAAAGCTGTGCAAATCAGCCCTTGGCCTAAAACTCTGAACCCGTTTGTGCTTCTTGAATCTGTTGTTATAAAACATTATTCCCAGCCCCTTCATCTTTCTTGCAGCTGTTTCCTGAGTGCTCTTCTATTTATCAACAGCCTTCTTGAGTGGTAGTCAACAAAACTGTACTTGCTGTGTCAGAAGTACATGTGACACCACAGTTGAAAGGTGATATCACTTGCTTCCTATTCCAGGTTCCTGCGGTGTTCATAGCCTTTTTGCCTACAGCACTGCACCAGGAACTCACGTTTAATTGACTTGTCACTGTCAACCTAGTCGCCTTTCCAAAGTGACTGGTTTCCAGAGTAAAATCCTTTGTCCTGTAAGACCTATGGTCTGTGTTCCTAGACATTAAAACCTATTATTCCAACTTGCCGAGCAATCCAGATCATTCCAGCAGTAAGCTCTACTGTTCTTATTTACTAAATGCTATAGCACTGGAACATGGTTGTTGATTCCTTTCTTCCTTGGCACTAACAATGTATTTAAACAGAGCTGAAGTTCCTGAGGGACTCCTTCAGAAATGTGCCTAGTAATATATTCCCACTTACATTTTGTGACTTGTTATATAGCCAGGTTTAATGCATTTAGCGTGTCATGGTAAGTCTGAACTGTTATGGATCAGCATGTCACATAATACCAAGTTAAGTGCTGTGCAAAAGTCCATTATAGTGACATTGCTACCTTTCAGCAGGCAAGCAAACTTTTGATCTCCTTAAAATAAAAATCAAATTAATTTGGCAAGTTCTGCCTCTTAATAAACTTTGTTGTGGTTTAACCCTAGCCGGCAACTAAGCCCCACACAGCTGCTCTCTCACTCTCCCACAGCGGGATGGGGGAGAGAATCAGAAGGGCAAAAGTGAGAAAACTCATGGACTGAGATAGAGACAGTTTAATAGATGAAGAAAAGCTGTGCGCACAGGCAAAGCAAACCACGGAATTCATTCACCACGTCCCATCAGCAGGCAGGTGCTCAGCCATCTCCAGGACAGCAGGGCTCCATCACATGTAACGGTGACTTGGGAAGAGAAATGCCATCGCGCCCAACATCCCCCTCCTTCCTCCTTCTTCCCCCAGCTCTATATGCTGAGCATGACGCCATATGGTGTGGGATATCCCTTGGGTCAGTTGGGGTCAGCTGTCCCAGCCATGCCCCCTCCCAGCTCCTGGTGCCCCCCAGCCTGCTCGCTGGTGGCGTGGGGTGAGGAGCAGAAAGGGCCTTGACTCTGTGTAAGCACTGCTCAGCAGTGACTAAAACATCTCTGAATTATCAATGCGGTATTCAGCACAAATCCCAAACACAGCCGCATACTAGCTACTGTGAAGAAAATTAACTCTATCCCAGCCAAAACCAGTGCAACTTTTGTTCATTAGTACTAATTATACAATCCCCTGTTTCTCTGTTAATTGAGTCCCATGTCAGCCCTTACGTTATTTTACTCAGGACTGACGCCAGGCTGGCAGGCCTGTATTTATGTTTATAAAATATTGGCACAACACAAGCATCCTTCCAGGCAACTGGAATTTCCCTCTGTTAATAGTTATCAGCATGTCTCATGTCAGCAGACCAGAATGCCCTCATCCTGCTCTTTTAACAATCTCTGAAGTCCTGACTTAAAAGTGCTTAGGCCTCAGTAGCTTCAAACTGCACCGCAGTGTTGTTCACAGCTCTAACCCTTTATCTAATGATGAGGTAGTATACTGTCAACACTACTTTTATGTTAAAATAGACTTGAAAATGAAAATATTGTTTACAGAATATTCAGTCCCCTTTTGCTTCATTATCAATTTGTTTTATTTACAGATTTCAATTTATCGAAATTTGTCCTTTTTATGGTAATAGTGTTGGGTTTTTTTATAGCCTCTTTTTCAGTAAATGAGTGTCTTCTAGATTGTTATAATTCCCTGACTTTTCTCTTGACTAATTGTACTCATGATTTTTTCAGCTTTGTGAAATTGTCCCTGTTAAAACAGCGAGCACTATACGCAGGTCAGGTAATTACTCACTGGCTATTCTGTTTGCATAGAAGAAAAACCATCCAGGTGTAAGCACGCCTACATGAATCACAACTAACGTTTAGCTATGTGATCAACTCCATTTCATGTTGAAAATTAAGCCTAATATAAAACTTCTCTGATTAGGATACAAGAGTGCTTGAACTAAGAAGTGGTTGTTGCTAATCATTCACAGAGTTGCAGTTAACTTTGTAACTGTGAGCACATGCATGCTCTGCATCTTATCTCACTGATTTTTTTTTCTCTCCCTTTGCTCTCCATCACATAAAAGATCAGCTTAAATTCAAATCCACCTACCCCCTACTCCATGCTACTTTTACCTAGGCAGTGGATTGAGAACCTCCTTCTTCCTCTCTCAAGACATAAATGATCTCAGAATAATTTTGATGTTCTTCTTCAAATTGCTCTTAAATTCTCTGATCTTGACTACATTCAAACTGTGATCCCTTCACAGAATCTCACTAGTACCTGTAGCCACCATTACCTTGGGTAGAAACCTAGCTCAGCTTTCTAATTTTGGAGTAGTGCTTTGGCTTTGAATAATGACTTTGCCTGTTGTTTGGTTTTTTTTTTAATGCTCATGGTATAGAATTTACTGTGATATACAAAGAGGTCTTTGACCAGTGTTCTTGGTCTCTTTACAACCTGGGCAGGGCAATCCACTAGTGAAACAACCCCTGCACGTTCTGTTTTGTTTGATCAAGTGGACCAGTCACCAGTGTCAACTTTGGACCTTGAAACTGTCGAACCACCAAGAATAATAATAGCTGGTTCCTTCCATCCTATATACCTAGCTGTCAAATCCTGTCCCATATAATTATAGGCAATCATTCAGTCCAAGGATGTAATTGCTGTTAGCCCAGAAGAGTGCATCTCTAATATCCTGCTATGAACCAAATGGTTTCACTGCAAATGCTGAAAAGGCATGAAAATTACCAAGCGCGAAATAAAATAAACCCCTCTTCTGAAAGCACAGATTGGCCCTTCAGGTGCTGAGGCTATAGATGGTGTTTTTAACCGTGAATGCTTCAGCCCACTTGGAGTACCATAAATTCAAGTGACACTGATGATATATTAACATAAATCACAGGAGGTTATGAGACTGGGATTGTAATTTTGGGGACAATGTCTGGGACAATGGATGACCAGCCCTAATTACAGCTGCTGGTATTAAGCTGGAATTTTCAAGGTTGCTCGAGGAAATTTGGCCTTGAAATAAGTCAACTTGACTGAGAAAACCGTGCAGTTTGAGCTGTACAGTTTCAGGCTGTTTCACTTTGTGTGACCTCATCTTTTATGTGTCCTCCTGTGGGCAAAAGCGAACAGTGAAACTGTTTCTGTTAATGTTGTTTTTGTAAGGATCCCCTTCTCATGGCTTGAGCTCTTTTTGTAAGATGCCAGGAAGCTGTTTATAAATTGGTAACTGCTGGGTCTGTCCTTATTGTTTTGGGATTCCTCTGCTCCCACACGGACCTGGCAGTCCCTTCCTAAAATGCTGGGGTACTGCAAGAACACTATTTCTGTAACTATCCATTCCTCACTGGATTCTTAAATGCTAGTTAATCAGACCTCAAGTATTTAGTTGTTCTGAGAAGTGGGACGCTAACAGCAAATATGCATGTTATCATCTGCAGAATCTGACTCCTCTAGTGGGCGGAGGCAGTAGTTCAGGCTCAACATCCTTCATTCAAACATGGGACAAAACTTGCCAAAAATGTGGCACACTAGTAATTGTAGTCCCCTCTGGGACCTGAGGTGAGACCGCAAACTCCATTTATTTAGAACATTGAGGCTCCTCTGAGTATAATGAAGGTCAGTACTTCTGGAGATAGATCCCTACATTCAACAGCCCTGAACATCAAAGGCCACTCACTAAGAAATTGCAAAGGACAGCGGTGGTGTTTCCTGCTGTACCAACTGCCTTTGGATACTGTGATTCTGAGCAGTCTGCTATGCCTGTAGATTTTTGGTTTGGGGTTTGCATGTGTTTTTTCTTGTTGGATGTGGGGAGGGGAGGGTGGGTTTGGGTTGTTTGGAGGGCTTTTTTGTTGTTGTTGTTTGGGGTTTTTTTTAGTTTTGGTTGGTATGAGATATCATATGCTGCCAGGCAAGCTGGAACGCTATACAAATGTTGTAACTGCAAAATTCACAAACAGATACTCAGGCACTTATGTAGGATTGTAGGGGAGGGTGAGAGCAGCTGCTCGTATTGTTGCAAAAGCTAAATGTTTTCGTGGAAATACAGCTTCTTCTGCATCTAATTTATCATTTCAAGCACTACAGCATGAGGGTCAGAAAGAAACTGGGCCTTGGGATGCCAGCTTCCATTCATGGATTTTTTCCTTTGATTCACTGCCTCAGCCTCCATCGTGTTTCTGTTGAATTCAAGGAATTAAAACACCGCTATACTTTCAACACTGAGATTACGCCTGATCTGCCTTCTGAGAGATTTTATAGTGTTTGGGAGTTTTGGGGCACTGCTCATATCTTCTCTGCTTAATGAACTTGTTCTGAAGGTGACGTAGCCTGGCCATGTTGCTCTGTGCATACGGCACCCTGCACAAACAGGTTTCAGCACACCAGTGCCCAAAGCTCTCCTCAGAAACATGTCACATATGAGTGTGGAGGGAAAAGGATGATAACCAGGGGATTATTTACATCACTGAGTGTTGAACACACACCTTAAATAGCTAAATTGAGAGGCTGGTCTCTCTAGGTAGTTTAACGCGGAGAGCGTGTTAGAGAGAGTGACTGCTGGAAAACATTGAGGTATATGCTAATATGTATCCCCCTTCACTGGTTTGGAAGACCTGCTTGATACTCAGCAGGTCTCCCTGGTACAGCATCTCACACAAGAAACCTCTGAGCTGGATGAGCTCGTAAACGCTGCTGCGTAACATCAGTTGTTAGTAACAGCTTAATTCAGCCACAAAGTTTCTGAAGAAACAAGAAGCCAGGAGATACAGTGGCCATGATGGGAATGTCGGTGTGTAATTGCCAGGTTCTGGCTCCTGTTTGAAGCCCAACAGTGGGCAGGACTAGAGAGAGTTCTGTCACAATCCTGTGTTTTGCTCTTGCAGCCTTGATGATCACCTGACTATGTGACCTTTCATAAAATTTGGTCAGTCTAAGCTTATCTCTGGATAACTGAAAACCTGGACTTTGTGATCCTATAGTTTGGTGGCCTGTGTAGCTTTATTCTTCTTACGTGACAGACCCTGTGTGTCCCTGTGTTTGAGTCCTGGTTTTGAACTCGATTATGCAAAACGGGAAAGGGACAAAAGTTGTTTTGAGTCATAATTATTTATGGTCTAACATGTTAGACTATTATAGGCAGTTACTGCTCCTGATAATAGTGGTGGCTACACTGGTGTACATTTTGGCAAAGCGTTACTTCAGGGAGACTCCAGTCCTTTGACAGCTGTATATGAGCGGTTATTGTGACTTTTTGAAGTAGAAAAAGTGATTTTTCCAAGATTTTTATTAACTGAAGAAAGAATCTGGATTCTAAGTAAGAT
Organism: Ibycter americanus; assembly: GCA_035590275.1. NCBI lineage: Eukaryota > Metazoa > Chordata > Aves > Falconiformes > Falconidae > Ibycter > Ibycter americanus. Next base: position 104,339,302 of record JAVJGI010000001.1, on the reverse strand, counting down.
GGGCTAGAGACAGAAAGGCATTTTCTTTTAATTTTCATTATTTCCAAAACAGCAATGTGATGTCCTTTTGATGGTCTAGCTCCTCAGGCTATAGTAACTGCTTAGATTAGGCAAGGTCCAACCTGGTTATCAACAGGGCTCAGGTCTGGGTTTTGCCTTCCATGAGTGCTCCAACCCACCATTCCCCTCTGCAAAGAGTCCCCTCCTTCCTTTCCCTCACAGCAGCAGCTGGCAAGGCGGAAGGAGGTGAGAGAGAAGGTAGTTGCTGGCACCTAGCACCACAGGATCAGCCATCGCCCCTTGGGAGAGAATGTGGGAGGCTGGTCATAAACTTCCTGTAGGCCAGGTCTAGCCCATGGACCAGCTACTGACTGCGCTGCTGTAGTTAATATTGGTGTGCAGCAAAGGTGGGTTCTTTTTCCTCAAAGATAAATTACAGCTGTTGTCAAACAGAAGCGGTTTTGCTCATACCGACCACCTCGGGAACTCTGGAGATGGGGAAAAAAATCAATAAGTGCAGACTAGGATAAAATAAAACAAATATTTTCAAGCTTTTAAGATACTAACAAAATAATGAAAGGAAGAAAATAATCCCTGAAGGGATAAACTCTGTTGACTGCACTGGTAGAGAGTAGGGCTACTAACAAGTGAATTTGTTCTTTTCCTTGTTGAACACTCAGCAGGATCTCTGCAAGTACCTTTCAGTAGAGCATGGTAAAAGACTTGGGCATGGTTTCGTTTGGTCTCATCCGGACCGCATATCTGTGTTTGAGGCTACTGGGACAAGACAGTGATGGGGTATGGGCTGAGGTGATTTTAGAGACGTGCCCAAGTTACTTCTCTGCAGAAAGGCTGCTGATTCTCTTACCCCTAGCTAATACCTGTTAGCTGGAATCTACAGAAACTGGCCAGAGCTCACTCTGGAGCAGACATGACATGCATAATCAGGAAGAAGCAGAAGGATGAGCTAGCTAAGTTCGGATCTGCTTTTAATTGTATCTGCACACCTCTTGGTAGCATTCCCAGTGTGAGGGAGCTTCCTGGCTTTTCAACAGACACAGTATCACCAGTATCTGGAAAGATGCTGTGCATCTTCATCTCCAGGGCTCTGAGAGCACTACTGTTTTGCACTCACCATTTCAGGTTTAGGTTGGTGTCATGTGCTTTCCTAGGGGCTATGCTCAGATCAATCTAGTGACTGAAGTGGGTGCAGAAAACGTTGTGTGCTTGTTAAGCAGGGTAAGAACTCGTATCTTCAGGGTTGGGGCTTTAACCCATCTAGCCTGACCTCCTGTATCATCAAATTACAGCCAGTTCTCTCTGCGTGGAGTACAATAACTCATGTTTGAGTTCAATAATGCACTTTCTAGAAAGAGCAATCAACCTGGATCCAAAGACATAAAGGGATGGAAAATACACCCCTTCTTTAGCATTTTGTTCCAGACAATAATCACTCTGTAACAAATATGAACCAGATGATTCATTAGGATTTTTCTAACTCCAGCTCTCAGCCATTGTTCTGGCTCTTGCTATGCCTTTTCCCACTTGATTAGAGCTCTTGGAACTGGCATTTTTCTCCCCACGATAGAACTTGCACACTGTAATCAAATTGCCTTTCAACAACCTGTCGCAGCAAAACCCAGCAATGTCTCTAAGCTAGAATCTACTCTGTTCTTCTTAAGAGGTAGTAACCAGTGATTTTAGTAGTTCAGCCACATGAATCATGCTGCCAGTAAAACCAATTCCACCACATTTTTTCCAGTTCCCTCTGCTTTTCCTTTACATACATCTCATGACATGGATGCACTGGCATCTGTTCTGTTTGTGAGTTTCCATGTACAGCTGAAGGTGTTAGGGTTGGCTGTAAGGCCCTGGGTGTCTATGTAACTAACTGTCTAACCAGTGCCTCTTTGTGCTGTATCAGTAGATGACTCTGAACTGGAACTTCTCTCTCTGTCAGAAATAAAAGGATTTGCTTGCGAGCCCCTTCAGCTTGGTCCTGAACTGCCTTGTGTTCAACGGCCATCAGAAACCTGCCTGAACTTTGGGGCATATATGTTGGCCTTTAATAGGAAGACAGTGTTTGGCCTGGTTTCTCTTTTCTTGGGGATTCGGAGAAGTCACTCCCCAGCCTTTTTAGGCAGTTATTTTAATGGGCAGTAAGCCACCTTGGCTTCAGTGTCAGCTGTGTTTGCGTGCTTGGTATTGGTTACAAATGAAAGGAAATTAATTAAATTAAACTTCTGTTTCTTAAGAAAACTGTGCATTTCTTAGTTGCTTTCAGGGGAACCATTTGACTCATAAGATTCAGGTATTTAATTTTGCCTTACCTTTTAATCTCATGAACATCTTCTGAACATAGTTTTCTGTGTGCAAAGCCCAGGGGTAGCCCAAGCAGTGAAAAAAACTGTGGAACTGACTTTGGGGCAGACTGTACACATCTGAGGGCTCCTGGATACTTTGGCTGGTGTCTGTGGAACTCCTTGAACCTGTAGTTCAGCTGTGTTTAGTGCCTGGTATGTCTAACTTAAAGAATACCCAAGTTTTGCCTCCAGTGTTGGGCAAGCTGTGTGGTCTTTGTGAAGCCATGTGACTCTTTTCTCAACTCCCTTTTTCTCCCTTTTCTCCTCCCTTTCCCTCCCCTCCCTTCCCCCCCCTTCCCTCCTCCCCCTTTTTCCCCTCCCTCCCTTCCCCCTGTCCCCTTTTTCCCCCCCTTCCCTCCCCCCCCCCTTTTTCTCCCTTACTCTGTTGGTTGGGGTTTTTTTCCCCCCTTCATTTTAGGCTATATAATATTCTGTGTAAGCACTGTCACTTGACCACATTATGTACACCACTTGAATTCTGAAATCAGTGGGAACGTGAAGAAGCAGTTTTGTTAGTATAACCTTTACCATATAGCCAGTCACATCTGAACTGCAGATGCTGCTATGGAGTAAAAAATGATTCCCTAGACTTCGACAAGTCAACCAGAACATCATCCTATGTTAATCCAGCTATGTTGTTTCTGTTACCAAAACTAGCTCCGGAACATCTGTGCAGACCTATTCCCAACATAAAAACGTCCCTTACCACTATTTGGGAGTGTTGTTTGTCATCAGGAACAGTACTTGCTCCTTTCCTCAGCCAGACGTTGCTCAAACAGCACTGAATTGGGCGCTGACTCACCAGAAAGTGCCCTTTTCACTGGCAGCATCCCGGGGGTTCCTTTTGCAGTATCTCACCAGATTACTGGCATAGTCCGACCCTGGCGTCATCGGTGTGAGCTGCGTGGAAAGGGTGTGACAAGGCCAGGTATGCTGAGCACACACACACCGCATTGTGCTGTGAGCAACTCCCGTTTCCTCAGAGGTAGGTGGCGGGCGTTTTGTTTAAATGTGTAACCCGGAGACAAAGGCTTTCATCATGAGTTTCGAGGGTATGATCAACAAACTGAGCGAAATCTGAAATTGTAACCTCCTGTTCTCTGACAAGTGCACCTTAGCTCTCTAGCAGTCATTTTATTTCTCTGTTTTTTTAGTTAGCTTTTGTAGTTTTACTACAGGTACGACAGGCTGGAGCCACTCTGGTTGTGAACACTTTTAATCTCTTTGAAGACTTCTCCTTTTGAAATGAAATTTCTCTTGGCTGTTCTTAGCTCAAAGGTGGAACTTTATAGGGAGCGGGATGGAACTGTTTTCAGCGAGGGGAACTTTGGAGCAATTTTACTTCCTTTGAAGATGCGTGTTGTTCCTGAAGCAACTTCTGTGCTGTAGGAAAATCGTCTGGGGCCCAGCAGGAAGCTGCGAGGCCGGTAGCGCATTCCAGCGTGCCCTCAGCCTGCCCCGCATCGCCCCTTCCCTGACGGCTGCCTTTCCCTCACTGTAGACAGTTCAGGGCGTTGGAAGTTTCTGGGTTTTTTGGATTTGTTCTTAAAACCAGATCTGAGGGTAGGCCTGCGTGTGGCCCACGTGCATTTGACCGTTGGGCACAAGCCAGACTCGCTCGAGTCCTTTTTGTTGGCTATTTTTTCCCCAGCTCGCTACACAATCCCGCCAGCCCACGTCTTCCGAGCCCGCCGTGGGATCATATAAGCGAGGAGAAGGGAACCGACCACCTCGCCCCTACCGCAGCTCGGAGCTGAGCTCCCGAGGGCCGGAGCGGGGCATTACCTCAGGGGGGCTGAGGAGACGCCAGACCCCCGGCCCGCGCGGGGCGGGGCGGGGCGGGGCCGGGCG